>AP027113.1:26265143-26635143 GCA_028142955.1 Pinctada fucata | reverse complement strand
AAAGGGTCTCCCCAACAATCGTATCTACCATAAGCGTGCCGTCATCAAGAAGTTTTCTTTATAAGTAAGCACAGACGAGATAACACTGTGTGTTTATACTAAAAACAGCTGCAGAGGTGGTATATAAATTTTACTATTCACCTTTTATAAACATACAATAGTACGGGGAGACGGGGCAACTTTAAAGGAGGTGGCTATGCGAGGGGTATGCGTGCGGCGGGAGGTCTATAAAGTACAACATTGAGGAAAAAAATTTACTACTGTTACAGTAAAGGGGGATAACTTAAGTACTTTTTCTGTTGGTTTTTTTGTTTCTTTGTTTTTTTTTTTTTCATTTTTTTTTTAAATTTATTTGATTTTGGGGGGGGGGGGGGCATTTCGGATACCTGCAACTATGTTTTCAACATAGGATATATTCCTCGTTCCATGAAAGCGCTTGAAAATACAACCCCCCCCCCCCCCCCCCCCAATTTTCGTCCTCAAAATATAATTTTCAAATATTGCACCGGTACGACGGTACATGTATATAAAATAGAGCTTTCGAAAACACCAATTTTGAAATGAATTCTTCCCTAGTTTACTTAGCTAAGATAGGAAAAGCGCACTGAAAGCACTCGCCTCTCCATCAAATATATGTATTCGGCAAGTCACCCACCGGTCTCAGGAGGTTTTTCTCCGGGTACTCCGGTTTCCCCCTCTGGCCAACATAAGACCTTTAGAAGTTGTATAAATAAAGTTTAAAGTAAAATTTGAATCGGAGCAAGATCTCACATATTCACTCGCGAATATGCAGAATGACATTGGACAATTTCCATAACTTATCTGAAAATAACGGAGCGGAAGTTTATGATATTAATTGTTATCAAAATATTTCAGATATTTCATACGAAGAATGTCTGACCATTTGACGGGTCATTCACGTACAGTCATAATGAAAGATAACCTATCTATATCTTCAATTGGCTCGACTGATTTCGCAATTTAGCGTATGAGTTGACATGCATGACTTTTGAATGGAATTTAAGGGGAAATTTTCGTATAAATTGCATCATTAATGTCCTCAAAGGTCAAATAAATATTAAAACAATCATTATATCAGTTATCAATAAAAATGAAAGAATGATTTCTAATAACTTCATTAGAGGAAGTGGGGGGGGGGGGTGTTTCGGGGGTTACTGGAACAATTCCCTCTCCATCGTCGAAAACCGACGGTCCGTTCTCCGAATGCATAACGTAATAGAGGAAAGAGCAAAATACTGGAACCACCCTCCCCTCCCCAAATTTGTCAAAAGTGCTAAATTAATAGATGTTTTTCATGATTGCGTCTATTTTCTCAAAATGAGAACTTTTTTCTTGATCCGCACATCCAGCAAAACTCATTTTATTCAAAATCTATGTATTAATCAAGTACGAATATAGTATCGTCAAATCCAATTATTCAAATTAATCATTCGAAAGCTATTTTCTTCCCATACATGTGAAAAAAAGTCAATGCTTTTTTGTTCTAAAATCTACTTTTTATTTCCAATAAAAAAAATGCTTATTCACAAAATTCATAATTTATACGCTATTTTTCTTCAAAGATTTAAAGAACAAAAGATTAAATATCAAATTGATGCATTTTCTGTACAATAATAAAATCTATTTTTTCAAAAGAATTATGCTTATTCACAAAATATGTCTGGTATGAAGAGGAATAATATCGTCAATACACAGAAATCGTGCTAGTCATCATTCTAAAACTATTCTATAGTGGACAATAAATCAACCATAAACAAATAAGTTGAATTTTCCTAAGGTGTTTTAGCATATTCCTTGTAAAAGTATTTACAACTGCCGCCATGTGCATGGGCGGATCTAGGGGGGTGGGATCCGATCCGTCCGGGGGGGGGGGGGGTTACAGACTATCAGTTTGAGAAAAAAAATATTTAAAGAGGAAAAATCAGTATTTTTCGCAAATTCCACGGAGTCCTTATCTCTCTAACCCCTCTGGATCCGCGCTTGATGTAATAATAGAATGGGGGTTTTGTAAGCCGATGCGGGCTTACTAGCCATACTTCGTACTTCGCGTTGTGTGATTAATTAATGTTCTGTATTTTGTCGTGGAAGGAAAACATCGTTGGAATTTTAACAAAGTTTATTTCACAAAACATAATTTGACAGAATCCATTGCATGCGAGAAAGTTATCTAACAATTGAAAAATGACAAATTGTATTTAAACAAGGGAGGGGAATTGCACAATATGATGGACATATTTCTTGATAATTTCGTGTTCATCCCTCAAAGATAAGGTTGTCTACAACTCTTCAAAAGCATCTGAAATTATGAGGGATTGTACGTAGATACACTCAATATGCTGGTACTTCACGTGTATAATTGATAATTATTTCTCCAACTCATAGATAAAACCAATTTGTAATTAAGTTCTTATCAATCTCTGGACTTTCCCAGTATTGAAAAATCAATATTACAATAAAACATATTAAAGTTGAGAAAATATTTCCCTTAAAATCTTAAGATAAAATCATTAAGTGAGATTTCATGAATCTGTTTCTAATCTTGTATCAAAATTATCTTTATGTGAATTAATATTAACATCATCCCTTTTTCATGTAAGGGAATTAATTTACTTTTGTGTTCTTACAAATGCATCTATTTAGTTTAGAGTTATCACTCTTTCTACAGTATGCAAATTCCCCAACATAAAATAATTATTCACCATAAATATTGTGGGGGAGAGGCCATATGGTTACAATACTCCCCCACTTAAGAAAATAACCAAGATTTTCAAAATCAAAATCATTAATCCGATTCAAATATATTCAACTTCATAACTGACTTTTTAGTAACTTCATCATTCTTTCTCTTAATTTGAATCTCTGCTTGGTTATTTTCTAAACGCATGGCCTTGACACCACAATATAGATATATTAAACGCATCATCTTATATATAATCATGATCAAGTTAATAAATATAAATAACATGCAGATTAAAGTCATCATTTCAAGTTTTTCACTGTCTTTATCAAGTTAACCAAATGTTCATCATCATAATAAACTCAGCATTGTTCATTCAAAATGTCATTGATATAATTATCAAATCGTAACAAATTTATTCAAGGCCAATACGTCAAATAATAGTATGTTTTATCAATGTTCAATGTACATCATGCAAAAATCAAAATTCATGAATAGAATATATGCAAGTATCATCATACATAAGTATAAAACATTATAAAATTCACATTTACTCTGCTTTTTTTTTCACTGAAATAACACTACACATAATTTGTACACTTCTTTTTCTTTTCTTCTGCAAGGGCCCTTTTTTATCTGATGGTTCCTTTCCGTCTTATGGTCCTCTTCGTGTTCTGTGTAACCTCCATCGAGTTAAACGAATACATGGACCTCGATTTCATCATGGAAGGAATTCTGCACCATATGGATTTATCATCGTATCATCAAATGTTTTTCTTTTCGTTCGAGAATTAAATCATCTTCTCGTCTTCGCCATCATCTCCCACGAAATTGCATCTCATGGTTTCTTCTTCTTCGTTGATCTACCTCTGACGCATCTTGGTATTAGTGACGTTACCAAGATCTTCCCGTAATCCGGATGACGCCATGCACCCAGGAAAGCGACGGGGTATACACTTTCTCGTTATAAAGCATCAAATAAGGTAGTTCATTAATGTCAAATTGTCCTTTGCATTGGATTCTGCACGGATCGCACATCCCTATGGCAGATTTCACTCTACCATAATCTTCGAATGTCTCTCCGTTTGCTATTGTGACGGGCTGGTTTAACATCCGGCCACACGGGTAACATCGTGCACAGAGAATCCTGACGTCACTGCTTCGGACTTCGTATTGTGGCTTCCGTCTTCTGTCTGTTGGATTAACCTGTGTACTCTTATCTGTCTCTCATTTAACAAAAGGCGACTCCGTTGTAATAGCTGCTACTCAAAGTTCAAGGATATTCTGCATAACTACACTGTTTATCAAGCATTTTCAATCGTCATTTCTCCAAGTGATACCAGCATCTATTGTTCATTGCTATAACATATCTGCACATCAAACTAAATTGTTCTTGGTAGCTATGACACCGGATTTTCTCTGTACCCCTTGATTGACCAAAATTTTGAATTTACAAAAATAATTTAGACGTCTGTTCCAAAACTCAAATAGTTTCCAAAATCATATCTGTTTTGCAATAATTCATTCATTTAAGTTGTATTAACATGAATAAATAATCAACAGGCAATGTCATTTATTTTGATTCAATCAAAAATTTAACTGATATAAATGAATAAATCAATATTTGCCAAGTTGTACTTTTTAATTGTTGTTAGGCGTCATATGTAAGCATGTCGTTTGTCAGGGAAATATCAACAAAACAAACACAAATCAGCTGATGCTAGAACCTGTATCATGAGACGAAATTCCAACACTGCCAAAAGGGCAATAAAGGTCAATATCATTAACGCGTTGACATGAAATAGAGTGAGGCGGGAACTGAAATACGACCACCAGAATGAAAGCTCTAGATATTGATTAAACCCTGATGTAAACCAGTGAAATCCAGTTAGAAATTACGATCAAAGAGCACTGTAAAAGTACAAGTTATATCAAATGTTTAAATTATCTGAATTTTTTCTGTTTTGTTTTTGTATTTGTTCACTGTTTTCTGAGAGGGATTTTGAAGAACTATTATCATAATTGTTTCATTTCAATAATATCAACAGTTTTATGTCTATTATGGAAAACAATCACTTATCATTTTCATTTTTAACTAGTTTTTTTTTCAGTGTAGTTTAAAACAGTACATTTTTCTTTTATAAAATTTATCTCTTGTTGGTCCTTTTCCTCCCATCCTTAAAAAAAAAAACAAATCATTTATCTGATTTTTTTAATTTTTCATCATTCTTTCTCTCGCTCTTTTAATAACTGCTAATTTACGTTTACTTTCTCTATTCATCATTTTTTCTAATCATTTAGGATAGGGATAGCTTAACGTTTTTAGAAGTCATGTATTTTGTCATTTCATATAAATTTTCCATAAGCAGCTTTGGATCAAAAGACGGAGTCTTTTCAACAGATTTCTGTTGGGAAGCCTCTTTATCATGTAAGAAACACGTTTCCGGTTTCGTGGAAATAGCGTCTACTTCCATCTTTTCCTCCTCGCGATTTTCAAGAGCAATTAGTAAGCTCTCTGATGGAGGATCGATATTTAAATTCGTTTCGTCGCCCATTTCCGTACTTGTATCGGGTATATCACGAGCTCTTAGTCGTCTCCGAAGTTCCATAAGTGGAATGTCATCTTCGTCAGACGAATCCTCTCTTTCTTGAAATCTGTGTCGTATGGCAACGTCTTGAGGAACAGGTTCATTATCATCACTGTCTGATTGTTCGGGCGGGATTACGTACGTCATTTTACGTAATAAATTCCCTTCAGAGTCCCTCGGAATTTTCCATTCATCAATCTTTGCAGGTCTAAGATGTCGAGCATGTGCCTTTCTCGTATTACCATCAAGCTGATTTTTCACTATGAATGAAAGTGGTCCTGTTTGATCAATAATTCGAAAGTACGGTTGCCACTTAACATCAAGCTTGTTATCTCTTCTGTGATTCCTTATGTATACGGGGTCTCCAATCTGGAAGTTTTCCTCCTTACTGTTTTTGTCTGCGTACTTTTTCTGTTTCTTTTTAGCTTCTTTCATGTTTCGATGAACCAATGTAAACGATTTGTGCTGCTGTTGAAGAGCGATTTGATGTTGATCTTCCCCCACATATCTACGTCTTGGCTTTAAAATGGTGTCCAGTGGAAGTACAACGTCTCTGTTATATAGGAGAAAGTATGGAGAAAACTTCGATGATTCATTGACATGAAACCTAATGGCGGCTAGTGTCTGATTCAAGTACAAATCCCACGTTTGGACGTCTTCTTGAATTTTCTTAGACATGACGTCATGAAGAGTTCGGTGAAATCTTTCGACTTTACCATTTGCTTGGGGACTGTAGTACGATGTCTTGATGTGATGAATGTTCATCGTGTCCAAAGTTTCCTGTACTTTCCTATTGACGTTTTCCGTTCCATTGTCCGAGATAATTTCCAGGGGGCAGCCAAATCTCGGGAAAATTTCTTCTAAAATAAGATGTACGATTCGATCTGCAGACTTGTCAGGCACGGCGAAAGCTTCTGGCCATCCAGAATATATGTCTATAAAGGAGACAATGTATTTGTTCCCAGATAATGTAGTCGGATATGGTCCAGATAAATCCAAGCCAATCTTTGCGAAAGGGTAAGGAGGTATGTCGGTTTCCTTGATAGGAGGTTTTGATTTCTTGGAACTTCTTGTCTGACATGTGACACATTTCTCTACATAAGCGTGAATTTTCTTGTACATATTCGGAAAGAAATACTTAAGACGAATGGAATCGTATGACTTATCTACAGCCATATGACCGAGTTGATCATGGTACTGCCTGAGGACGACTGTCTCCATTTCTTGAGGTATATACAGTCTTAGCTTTGGATCCTCAGAGTCCGGCTGAGATAGGTAATAAAATAGTCCTTCCTTGTCCTCGAAGTAGTGTGTCTGTTCAGCTTTCGTGGCTGTTCCTTTTCTTAGTCTGTTCTTTATTCTCACGACTTCTTGGTCTTTTTCCTGTTCTTCTTTCAAGTTGAACTCCTCAGATAAATCTGAAACAGCTTTTGTGATATCTTGTCGATCTTCAACGTGACAGTTTGCAAAGTCTCTCGGGTTGAACTCATTTGAATTTAGTACCCCTATCTCAAATGTTCTATCGTCAATATCAGGCTCTTCTTCGGATTCATTGCACTTTTCGTTCGTCTTAGGATGCGGTATACGGGACAGAAGATCCGCACAGTGATTATCTTCACCTTTGACGTATTCGATCCTGCAGTTGTATCCTGCAATACTTAATGCCCATAGTTGTATTTTCTTGTTTTGCATTGGTGAATCTAAGAGGTACTTCAGGGGTTTGTGATCAGTCTTGATTGTGAATTGAGCTCCATGTAAATAATGGTCTAACTTCTGAAGTGCGTAATGGATAGCGAAAGCTTCTTTCTCAATAGTGGACCATTTCGTCTGCGTGTGACTTAGTTTGTGTGATAAGAAAAAGATAGGTTTTTCCTCTCCTTCATCTGTTTCTTGAGTAAGGCACGCCCCTACACAGTTATTACTCGCGTCCGTATATAAGACGTATGGTTTGTTGGTATCTGGATATGCAAGGAGTGGTACTACAGTTAGACTTTCCTTAAGATAATCAAAAGCGATTTGGCATTCCTGAGTCCATTTAAATCTTGCATATTTCTTGGTTAAATTGATCAAAGGTTCTGCTATCTTCGAGAAATTTGGAACAAATCTTCTGTAATAACTGCACATTCCGATGAATCCTCGAATTTCCCTAACATTCTTCGGAGCTGGTAAGTTTTTGACCGCTTCAACTTTCTTTGGATCTGGAGCAATACCGTCTTTGTTGATTACGAACCCTAAGTATTCTGTCTCTTCCTTAAAGAAAGCGCATTTCTTTAGTTTCAGCTTGAGGTTATGTTGTCTCAGTCGATTAAATACCTCTTGAATGTGTCTTATATGCTGCTTCGGGTCGTCTTGAGAGAAAATCAAAATGTCATCTAAATACGCCATAGCGAATCCCTCACATCCTTGTAGAACAATATTCATAAGTTCCTGGAATACCGCAGGGGCATTACTCAGACCAAAAGGCATCCTGTTAAATTCAAATAGACCTCGATGACACGCGAACGCTGTCTTCTCCTTGCTACTTTCGTCTAACGTTACTTGCCAGTATCCATGCCTTAAGTCCAACGTAGTGAAATACTTAGCATTTCCTATCAGTGACAAGATGTCATCGATTAAAGGAAGCGGGTAAGATATCGGTCGAACAATTTTGTTCAGTGTTCTGAAATCAACACACATTCTCTCACTGCCGTCCTTTTTCTTCGCCACAACTAAAGGAAATGACCAGGGAGATTGTGATCGTTGGATTATTTTGGCATCCAGCATCTCATCGATCGCCTTGTCAACAATTTGTCGTTTGTTAAGAGGGGTCCTATACGGTCTGTTCTTAATTGGAGGGTGCCTTCCTGTGCTAATCTTCATTTGTACTGTCTTTGTTCCACCAAGATCCGAATCTGACTTAGCTATTAGATCCGTGTTTTTCTTTAGAAGTTTTACCACTGCTTGGCGCTTGTCCTCCGGTACATATAGATCCTCAAAATCCGTCATTACTGGCTTTGGTTCATCAACCTCCATTGGTTCTTCTTCATTGAAAGAGTAAATTTCTTGTGGGGTCAAAGGTCGAGCCCTTCCTACTACGCTTCCTCTTCTGAGACGGTAACATTTGTTTGTCTCGTTCACAATCATAATAGGTACTTTGTTCGGCGACCTGACTGTATTCACGGATTCCCTAATTGTGAGTCCAGGTTCTTCTAAGATACATCCGGGGTCAAGATTTATGACCTCTAGAAGCCTTGAATCTGATATTTGGAAGCCTTTCTGTAATTTAACGTGACATATAACCGCTGCCTGTGGTTCTATCCTCATCTTTTTATTGAGCCTCAAAATCGATGAAATGTTAATATCTTCATCCAGTTTCACATACGTTTGTCCAATTCTTAGCATTCCTAAGTCGAAGTAAAGACGTACACCGTATTCCTTTAACCAATCTCTTCCTAAAATGAAGTTTTTATTAAGCGTGTCTACCACGTAAAAGTTTTGAGACATTTTCAGTCCGTTTATCGAAAAGTTAAGTGTTGTCCGTCCAAACACTTCAATAGGCGCACTATTTACCGCTCGTAAACTTCTATTAACGCGCAATAATTTTGGTTTTGGTGTTAATCGATCAAAAGTCTTTTTATTCATGATGGAAACCTCAGCGCCAGTATCTACCAAAGTTCGGTATCTCATCTTACCTATCTTTATAATACAGGAGCTAGGGTTTCCAGCTAGATTTAATTGGAATACGGGTTTCTTACTTTCTTTGTTTCTTATAATTTTAGCATTTTGTCTGCTCTCTTCAACGGCTTCCTTTTGAAGAGAGCCTTGAAGTTTCCCTGATTTTGTTTATGGGACAATCGCCGAAAATACCTGTCATAAGAGTAATTTTGAATTCTGTATCTATTCGGAAATCTGCGTTTAGGACAATTCCGTCTAAAATGACCTTTCGCGTGACATAGCCAGCATTCTGTTGTTTTATACCTATTCGTGTGCTCTGACTTTGTCTGACCTAGTATTTTATGACGGGAGTCTTCTGAATTTTTAACGGGAACTGCATTTATCAGTTTCTGTTTATTAGGTAGGGTGTTTTCACATTCATCTAATGACTTATTACGTTTAGTAGGGGAAACTTCTCTGTTTTCATCGGATTCTGGGTCTGAATAATCGAGAACCGGTTTAATATTTTGTTTGTTTACGCGCTGGGGACATTCCCAAACAGTGTGTCCTGTACAATTGTATTTAAAACATTTTTTATTACTCGAATTTACAGCCAAATCTGAATTTTCATCATTTGTGAGTGTTCCATTCTGTGTATTTGACCTCAAATTAAAACGTTTTCGTAAAGTTTGCTCCTTCATTGCAATTTCAACTGCCTCTTCATAACCTCTTGGATCACATCTCAGAACTTTCATTCGCAAGTAATCATAAAACAGACCGTCACAGAAAATGTCAACCAATTGTTTCTGAATAAAGGCGTATTCTGTTTCATCAAAAGGAGCAGTGTATGCATCTTCAGCCAATCGGAGTAAACGCTCTGAATACAACTGAACACTTTCCTCGGGAGTTTGTTTAATTTTACGGAGCTCAGTCATAGCCCTCTGATTATCAGTAATTTCAGCATATCGCTTTCGCATCAACCTTTTGAGATTTGACCAGTCTGGAATCTCGCCCTCTGACTCAATTTCCTCTAAATACCGTTTGACAAAATCACCTACAGTGCCCGTGCAAGTCATAAGAACTATTCTCGGTATGTCCGTATTATCGAGTCGAGCCATATGTGCGTACTTTTCAATTTCTTTGACCCACTCTTTAAATTGTGAAGAATCACCTTCAAACGATCTTACTACCTGAAGAAGAGGGACAGAAATAGCTGTTTGAAGACCTTTTACCTGATGAGCTATCCATTTCATTGCTTCATCACCATTATCCGATAAGCTACCAAATTTTGAGGAACTGGAACTTGTATTCTTTGACGAAGAAAAACTTTTAGAACCACCCGAACCTAAATTTGCACCAACGTTCGTAGTCTGACAGTCTTGGTCTATTCTGGTCAGCTGAAGTGTCACTTTCTTGTTATGATTAGTCATTTTTTTATTTTGAATTTTCAAAATAAATGTTCTAAACGTTTTCTGTCCAGTAAATTCTTTGATACAAAAAGAAAAAAAATGTTTTTACATGGTCAACCGATCTGAAAGTACGTTGAGAAATAAAGTTGTGTCCTACCTCTCACTTTGACTGAGTTCAGTTCAATCTCCGTTTTCTGATAAAAATCCATGATTTCTATTTTCTCCGATTCGTGTAGGTCGACGGCACCAGAATATTTATGTAAGCCGATGCGGGCTTACTAGCCATACTTCGTACTTCGCGTTGTGTGATTAATTAATGTTCTGTATTTTGTCGTGGAAGGAAAACATCGTTGGAATTTTAACAAAGTTTATTTCACAAAACATAATTTGACAGAATCCATTGCATGCGAGAAAGTTATCTAACAATTGAAAAATGACAAATTGTATTTAAACAAGGGAGGGGAATTGCACAATATGATGGACATATTTCTTGATAATTTCGTGTTCATCCCTCAAAGATAAGGTTGTCTACAACTCTTCAAAAGCATCTGAAATTATGAGGGATTGTACGTAGATACACTCAATATGCTGGTACTTCACGTGTATAATTGATAATTATTTCTCCAACTCATAGATAAAACCAATTTGTAATTAAGTTCTTATCAATCTCTGGACTTTCCCAGTATTGAAAAATCAATATTACAATAAAACATATTAAAGTTGAGAAAATATTTCCCTTAAAATCTTAAGATAAAATCATTAAGTGAGATTTCATGAATCTGTTTCTAATCTTGTATCAAAATTATCTTTATGTGAATTAATATTAACATCATCCCTTTTTCATGTAAGGGAATTAATTTACTTTTGTGTTCTTACAAATGCATCTATTTAGTTTAGAGTTATCACTCTTTCTACAGTATGCAAATTCCCCAACATAAAATAATTATTCACCATAAATATTGTGGGGGAGAGGCCATATGGTTACAGTTTTCTCTGTAGTGACCTTAGGTTCCTCTTAAAGAATGTCCTGTACAAACAGCTATTGACATTTCGCGAGTCATTGCGGGCAGATTTGTCAATATTAGTGTGACACCCAAACTTAAGGTTACAAATAAAGGTGTATGATCGGGTACATTCTAAAGATAGCTTCACTCTCATTGGCTAAAACTCCTTTTCAATCAACTAGGAACTATATATATAAATTGAGCCTTTTAAAATTTAAGTAATATATTTTGTAACGGGTAGCACATTGGTTTTGAAATCACTCAAACGGCAGCATCATGATAATTGATAATAAAAGGATAATGCACAAAAAAGAGAAAAGGTGCTTAGTTGTTGGGGACGCCATGGTAGGAAAAACGACGTTAATAAAGACATTACTTGGCATACCGACGTCAGAACGTTACGAATCCACAGTGTTCTTGGACTTCTATAAAGGACGTGTAAAGGTACCCAGGACCAAAGAATCGGCGATTGTTACATTTACTGACTTCTCAGTAGAGGTAGGGACGAATACACTGATATTTCATAAATTAGGAATTTAGAGAATAATTCATAATTTCAAAGGTTTTTTTTTAAATATCAAGGACCATCAATGGTCATCAATGATAATTAACGATCAAACTCAGTAAATAATTCAAAGATATTTCTCATGTCTTATTTGCTTTCTTATTTGAATATTAAAGTCTTTAAACCAAAGAATCGAGAATTGTCGGTCCTTCTGTACGTGTATGTCTGTTTGTCCCAAATTATCGCGAGATGCATTCATAGAAAAAATATATAATCAAAAGCTAAATATGTACTAAACCTTTCAGTCTGATGTCGTACGTCTGCCTGTGGAGAACGATGACCAAATTATAATAGTCTGCTACAGTGCCACGGACAGGGAATCCTACATCAATGCCCGGACATTTTGGTTGCCACTTATCAAAAAGAACCATAAACGGAACCCTATCCTGATTGTCGCCACAAATACGGAATCCATCGATTCCACCGACAGTGAGCACGTTGAAAGCAAAGACGGACTTAGCACAGCAAAACTTTTCAATGTTCAATCTTTCTGTGAATTTTCCAAGACCAATTCTCCGGACATCACTGGAATTTTAGACTTCATTACCATGCCATTTTGTTACGACCACGACAAACAAAAGATCTGTCAAAGGTGAAGGAATGCGTATGCACCAATTCTCAAAAACGATTCAGTGCTATATCGAGTGCAATACTTGTCATTCCTTGTGACCTACCAGAATTTTTACAGCTCTTCGAGTGAATGTGCTAGACCAGAATTTTTACTGTTCTTAGAGCGAACATGTCAGAGGTCGAATGTGAAGGCAGCAAACAGGATCTGAGCCATATCGTTTCATGTATATTCAAGATTCATCGAACATAAAACATTTTATCTTATTTCATGAGAGAATATACGCAATGATGAGAGTACGTCAAAGTCAATACAGGGTAATATTCTATAAACTGAATAATCTAGTCATGTGCAGTGAAGATTGTCGCATATCAAGAAAGTTCATTTTAATAGTCAATTTCAATCACTGACAATAATCAATGTGTTTACATTTGTATATGATATGTGTCATTATTACATTACAACTACATCGTTTTGTATTTATCATATCATCAAATAATGTGCCAAATTAAATAATTGTAATTTTAATCTTTTAATCTGGAGTCGAAATATACTTCTTTTGCTGTTCCAAGTCGGTTGCGAATGCTTTTTCTTCCCATAATATGTCTTCGTGTACTTTGTATATCAATACATGTACTTGGCAGATTAATTCCATCTTGCATTAAATATTCTTGTATTCCATGATCGATTCGAAGACTATATTAAGTACACATCATTTCTGGTTTATATGGAGAATGCAAGTCTTTTTAAAACTCATGCTATTAATTGGGCTCGTTACTTTCTATTTAGCCTTATTTGACCAATGATATCACGTGTCTTACTGATCAATGTCGTCATTCGGATCAGCCTCGACCTTTTCCTTTGAAAAAAGACTCGGACGTCAGACGGCGCCATTTTAAAAATAGTTCCCCGTTGGTTTATTAGTTTTTGTTATAGTTTTTATGAAATACAAGTTCTAACACTGGATCATAACTGACAAATATGTTACTCCAACATTACTCACTCAAGTTGGAAAATTTTGAATGTTGAATAAGTGCCTTTTTACTTTTACATCGATTTGATGTAAAACCTTCCACCATTGGCATCCGAGTCTTTTTATGCCGTTACAAATAAAGAGCGAGGGGATCCGAATGCAATGTCGTTACACTATGGTCTTGTCGGAGATCATTTGCCTCCTTTTCTTATTTTAAAAAGTGTTAAACGTCTTCAAATTCAATCTCATCATTTAGGAAAAGATAAATTTGCAGCATGGACAAGACATGCACGTTTCGGGTACTTAACCCTCGTCAGTGATCCTCAATCTCAACAATGTAATATGGCCAAAAAGTGTGAAAGTTATTACCAGAAATGTACCGATAGCCGTTGCAGGATGGAAAGGGTATGATGCTGCAGGACCCACGTTTTAGAAATTTCAAGAAATTTTGATAACAGAAATTTTCGAATGCGTTGAAGAAACGATCAACCGAAGTTGATCGAACTTGGCTAAATGTGCAGTGACAGTCACCAAGTGTACAAATGTTAAACGTCTTCAAATTTAGTAGCATCATTTAGGAACAGATAAATTCGCTGCAGACATTCATGTTTCGGGTACTTATAACCCTCTTCAGTGACCTTCACCAAGTGTTACGTCAACATGTAATAGGCAAGTCATGGTCATCCGAGTGCTAATGATTACTCATCGTGAGACGTGTCCAACAGAGCACATGAATTTCGCAAATAAATATTAATGTCGTAAGTTTTGCATTTTTAATTTTCAATTACAGCTAGCGATCTAACGTAACAAACAAACGTAAGTGCAGCTCCTTCTCAGTATGAGACCTGTCCAGTTTTGAGTGCAAAATTTTCAATCATCATAACGGAAGAAGGCATCCCCGGAAAAGAGAAAATCACCTCTTTTGCAACCCCACGACACAAAATAACACTCATTTTCGAATGCAGATTTAGTGAAAAATAAAAAAAAAGGCGTCTCTTGATTGTAAGGACAAACATATTATTAAGGAAATATATATGAACAAACTCATAGTAAAATGTTGGGTCAATAGACGAATCATTTTTATATTATATCTGGAAGGTAGAATTGACGCAGTTATATTCCTTTTCTTATAAAGAAGAAATCATTAGAATGACTCTCTCAGAACATCGTCAGATGACAAAATATGGAGCATACCACATAACACTCAATACATCATTGGATTTCAATGAAAGTTTGTAGTATAAGTAAGATAATGCTATTGATATAGGAGTTCAAGGTGTTAAAAAGTCGGTACGTCCCAGGTTATAATGAGCCTGTTTGGTATTTTATTTATTTGAGTTATTCCCCACAAGGACATATCGGGAGGAGATGGCCTTCGTTTAGGACATAATGAATATGACCTCGGGGTGTTACTGTCCTTGATCACGTGCACGTAGTAATCAAATCTTCATCAGAAGGTTCCCATTAAAGGACTCGAACAAAGCACTATGCCGTCACCTGATCGGGGACCATTGCACTATAAGCATCGTAAACTGGATACACCTTGACCGGGACCATTGTTGTTTTCTTTGAGGTCTACGCAAGTGGATATCGAATGTCCAGTTCAAAGGTTGTGTACTTTGCCAAAGAATGCCAAATACGAAACTAAATAGAAAACAATTAACTCTGTGGAATTAGTTCGTAAGATGAGAGAACTTAAGACCCTTTTTCATGAAAAGTACAAATTTGCGTAATACAGAGAAGGACAAATTAAACTTTGGCAAGAAGGAATAGTAGATTAAAATACTTCAGCCAGAGGTATTACCAAGTATTTCAATTTGCCTAAACTTTGATTATAGAGTTATAGATTATGGTGAGATCTAGGCAATGACGTGCAATTTCGGAACCGATCTCTGTTGGATCTTAGCGCAACAGGCACTTGAAACATATTACATTTAGTTAATGTAGTGATAAATAACGAATGTTCTGTTAAGTGTAAGACACTCTTGGACGGCTAATCCCTACATTAGACTTGATGAAACTCGATGAGATTATAGATTAGGGTGAGATCTAGACAATGACGTGCAATTTCGGAACCGATCTTGGTTGAATCTAAGCGCAACAGGCGCTTGATACATATGATATTTAGTTATTGTATTGATAAATAACGAATGTTCTGTTAAGTGTAAGGCCCCCTTAGATCTAACATGAGACTTCTAAGGGGGTCTAACACTTAGAAAATTTGTATTCTAGGCCCTGATTATCATGAACTTCAAGTGCCTGTTGCGCTAAGACGCAACCGAGATTGGTTCATAAACTGCATTGCATTTCAATGATCCATGTGGAGAAATGATGCCACCTATCTCAGTCACGTGACGAAGTTCGGCGAAACTCCCATTAGGATCAGTTAGTAGCTTTTCTCCGTAAAATCTTCTCTTTATTTAATTTCTGTTATTCATATTATTTTCAATTTGTTATGTAACGATGATTCATGACCTATTTTCAATTCTATAAGAAAACATAATGATTTGATACTAGAAAACAGAGGAAATTTCGTAGAAAGAAGGAATTTTTAAAATATGTGGGAACCGCCAAAACCAGTTATCCGAAAAAACGACGATATCTGACTTCAACTACTTGTTATAGGCTTTCAGTCGCGATGCCCGGAACACGAATTATTAAACTAGAAACCTAATAAAACGGACATTGAAGTTGCCAAAACTCGCAAAATCATGCTGTCTTCCCATGAAATTACTGTATAGCCTATGGACAGAATCTTACTAATTTTCAACCCATGTGGGAACCGCGAATTTAACACAGAAAATAAAGTTTTTTACATCAACTTCTTCAGAAGATAGCCGAGTATCATATCCAATGCCCGGAAGCCGTTTAACAGTCTTAGTTACAGTGATGCCCATATACGACAATAGTAATTTCAAATCTGGCTGCGAGCCATGACGTGACGTCAGAGTGGCATTATTTCTCCGTATGCTCACCCTAATCTATATTCTGACCAAGTTTCATCAATTTCCTTCCACTATTCTTGGATCTTTTAAGTATAATATTAACAATATATGTTTATTTATTCGAATGTTGCAATGTTGAATAAGTATCTAACTTTAGATCAGTATAAAATTCTAATCGTTTGAACGTCATGATCTTATAACAAGACATGCATTACATTTTCCCCCTCCTTGAAGGCACAGAAATGACAAAGTATGACATTTTTCTCATAATATTGAAACGTAGTAATTAGGAATTTCATATTTCAGCATGTCAAAGGACACATAGATAATTACGTCTCCCTAGTGCGTCCTAACACTGCACTCTCCTTCAACTCTTCACGGATCAACAGGGTGAAATTTATGTGAATTATGACAATAGAATTACGTTTTCATTAGAGCCAGAGTACGTTATAACCTACTAGATTGTATGGTTACGATTTCATTGCTTTTGTAATGATAATCCGTATCGTCGCACGACGTAAGAAGAGCTCATACATATGTCCATAAACAGGTCTGAGGCTTATAGGTTTATCTAGGGTCGTATCTCTTTATAAAATGGTAAATCATTATTAATATGCCAGTATTATGACAGGGTTGAAGAGGTGTTAAGTACGAGTTGTCTATGTTGTTTGTACACAAGACGGTATCCACAGGGTGAGTTGGTGGGGCAAGTGGGCGTTGTGCTCCGTGCAATACCCAAGGTCACACTAGGACTTTAATAGGGAATAATTTCGATTAAAATTTGTAAAATCATTTCATATTGTGAACGAAATTCGGATGCATCCACATAATCACGCCGTAAGATTTATTATCATCATATATTACGGTCGAAGGCCAAATGCAAAATTTGAATTTATTCTAGCGCAAAAAAAAAAAAAAAAAAAAAATAGTGCATGCAAATTTGTTACCACGTTACTCACGTGGATATACTGAACCACATCTGGGCACCTTACCTCTTTCTCGATGGGCGGCGATGCCAATAGATGAAATTTTTTTAACCCACACACCCTCCCAATTTCTATTGTTGATTTCTGTTAATCAACCAATCATTTTTCACTCATACTGTATTATGCATCTTAAATGTTTGTTCTTACTGATATTATGTTTAGAGAATCTTTACAAGTTACAGCTTTTCTGCCGCTACTTAATCTCATTTCAGCCATCCTCTCAGCTGAGGGTCAATTGCATGATTCAGCCTTCAGCTTTTTTTCGGATGAAGACTCAACTTCAGCCTGCCTTCTCAGGATGACGACTCAACTTCAGCATGCCTTCTCAGGATGACGACTCAACTTCAGCCCTCCTTCCCTGGATCGAGATGCAACCTCCTTGTCGCGGTGGATGAATGCTACAAGCCTGGACTCATTTGACTCTTCATGGATCACGCGTTAACCACTGATAGTTGGGATCAGTCTAAGTTAAAGGTCTTCAAATTCAATAGCATCATTTAAGAAAAGGTAGATTAGCAGCATGAACCAGACATACACGTCTCGGTAACTTAATCCTCGTCAGTGATCCTCAATCTTAACAATTTAATATGGCCAAAGAGTATGAAAGTTATCGTGTCCAAAAAATGTACCGAAAGACGTAGCAGGATGGGTGGTATATGATGCTACAGGACCCTCTTTTTAGAAATTTCAAGAAATTTTGATGGCAAAATTTTTCGAATGCGTTAAAGAAACGATCAACTGAAGTTGATCGACCTTGGCTACATGTGCCCTCGGGGACTCCTGGTCCACCAGCATTGACACTCGCCAAGTGGTACAAATGTTAAACGTCTTCAAATTAATAGCATCATTTAAGAACAGGTAAATTAGCAGCATGGACCAGACATGCACGTTTCGGGTACTTAACCCTCGTCAGTGATCCTCAATCTAAACAATATAATATGGCCAAAGAGTGTGAAAGTTATCGTGTCCAAAAATGTACCGAAAGAAGTAGCAGGATGGGTGGGATATGATGCTACAGGACCCACTTTTTAGAAATTTAAAGACATTTTGATGACAGAAGTTTTCGAATAAGATCAGTCTTCGGCATTTTCGTCGTACATAATCTCAAGGTCAGACCCCAAAAGTAGCAAGAACATTGGCAAAAAGTTACAAGAAAAGAAAGAGACGCACAACATAAACCATGATGGATGCTTGTCAATTAAACACAAGGTCAAACCTATTGATATGTCAGCAAAGGGCAATTAGTCTACAATAATAAGCTGTTCCAGTGCGTAACGCATAAAAGAACAAAACTGTCAGAAATTGACAGCATTTATTATAATATGACGCCGTTCTTATGTTGATGTCTTTCTTGTTTGTTTTTCAATTCCGACAGTGTTTTTTTTACTAGGAAACAAATCACTGAAGTTAAGATAAAAACATCATCAGAACCTGTAAAGATCATACACCTTCTCAAATGCAACAAGTAATGAAAAAAATCTATCATAGTTTATGAGTGGGATCATTCCTCAGTGAATCTTGCAAACTTTGCATCATATTTTTTTTTTTTTTTTGTTTTACTTGGGCCATAGCCGTTTGTATAAATGTGTTATATGCCAATAAACAATTTGAATTTGAATTTGAATTTTATCTCAAACATTCGACAAACCATAAGGCACAATGTCAGCTAAATTGAGCAAAGACGTCTTAATGTTAAATCGACTTGCGGGTGATGTAAAGAATAAAAAAAATTCCCGCCTTGAAAAAGTATACTAAAGTTTACCTTTTTAACATGATTCGAGTTAGATCCGTCATGGGTCTCGTTGTCAGGATGGGGATTGATTCAAAAGATTGCAACTGAATGTTGCAAGGTTTGTTATTTTTATTTCTGCACGGCTAAATGACGGGTGTTGCTTGCACGTAGGAGATGCTTACTATCCCTGGACGCCAGCAGCCTGTTTTACAAAAATACTTACGAAAAATTTTAGGAATTTGCGCAACCTTTGATAGCTTCGTTACTCTTATTAACTAAAAATCGCAATGTTTTATTTCTGAATTTATAGTTAGTATGTCGAAATAATATCAGAAACCTCAATATAATCTACATTGAAAAAGAATTTAAGCTTTTATTTGATGATGAAAGTTACGAAAATTCCTGAAATTTTTCGTCAGAATATTTGCAAAACTGGGCACTGATCTTATCTTCACCGGGAATTTACTTCCGCTCCTCTGCAGAACAGTTTTGCTTCTTTGGATCTTTTAATGAACGAGTTTGTATGACCATTGATTTTTGTGTATAACTTACATTCACTGGTTGAATCCATGCAGAGTTTCATGACAGTGCTCTCGTTTGCAGTGCCATTTTTCTTTGTTAACCGTTTTGAACAGGTGCATCAAACCATTCGAGAAAGTATGTATAGTCACAGGTTGTTTGCGTATGAAATAAATATAATTCTTCGAATTCCCCTATCTAGAAAAACAAAGGATCTGTACTCGTTCATTTTCGTTCTTCCCTTCCTATCGATATTATTTTCTCCTTGAATACTTCTACATTTGCAAAATAAAATATCAACTTTCACTAGTGAAATTGGTACAAAATTGGGATTGCTTCGTTCCTACCAATTTTCAAATTATTTTTGTCTGATGTACAGTTTTCTGGTTGCCAAATAAAACATTTCAGAGTAATTGTAATATGGTTGAGTTGTCCCAATGGTGGTAAACAGATACGATGCGAACAATTCTATTTTCGTTTATTTACAAATAAGATGTGGGTATACTTTTTAATTTTTTTACACCTTACGTGGGCTAATGTGTTAGAAAACAGGTTTAAATGGGCCATTATAAGTGGAGAAAACATCTTGATGTATGTTTCGTAAACAACAGAATATTTAAGAAACTATTTAGGAAGGCAGTGGCATATGTCATTCTGCAAAGAAAAAAAACTTTGTTTATCATATTGTTATGGGTCAGAATACCCCAAAACGCCAGCAAAAATCAGACAAAGACAGAATATAAGTTTACAAGTTTAATTATGTACAATATATATATATTTCGAATGATTACAACTTACAATACAATGTCCGGATCAAAGTGTCCGTTACGGTCCACAAAGTCTATCGAATGTATGGTTTCCGGTAATCACAAACGTTCTCGAAAGATCGGTGTCCAAACGTTGTTAAATGGATTAAAGTCTCAACAAGTAAAGTATCCCAGTATATCAGAATAGATGAATGAATCGTGTCTACGAATGTGTACGAATGCCCCCCTTAACACAGTTCCTCAGAGGTATTTATACTTAATAACAATGAATTAACCAGAAGCTTCTAGAACAATGACTCATTACAAATGATTAACAATAGAGTAAATTCTAGAAATCACAGTCATGTGATGATAATGATGTAACAAAGAACATACTGGAATATTCTCTAATGAAATAAACATGACATAGTAAAATCTAGAAAGAATTATTATGAAATCATAATACAACATGACTAAGTACATGTGTACCTACACATAAAGTAAAACTAGAATAATACATGACCCACAACACCTCCCCCCTTAAAAAAGTTTGAATGACAATGAAAACTTAGGTGGTAAATTCTGCAAAAATCACTCATGAAACTCTCGATAGTGCATCTGCAATCACATTGTCTTTGCCCTTGATATGGTTAATAATGATATTGTACTCTTGCAACAATAAACTCCACCTTGTAAGTCTTTGATTCTTGTTTGACATTTTGTGCAAAAATGTGAGAGGGTTGTGGTCAGTATATACAAGAATGGGATGTAAAGTAACATTCAAATAAACATCAAAATGTTGTAAAGCTAACAATAATGCAAGACACTCTTTTTCAATAGTAGAGTAATTCTTTTGACATTTTGTCAATTTCTTTGAAAAATAACAAACAACTCTATCTACACCATCATCATTTTCTTGAAACAAAGCAGCCCCGATTCCTACGTCACTGGCATCAACAGTAAGCTTAAATTGCTTATCAAAATTTGGAGCTGACAGAACAGGACTATTCATAAGAACACATTTGATTTTCTTAAAAGATTCGTCACAGTCATTGGTCCATGCAAAATTCACTCTCTTTTGTAACAGATTGGTAAGTGGACCAACAACTGACGAGAAATTTGGACAAAATTTTCTGTAAAATCCTGCCATTCCCAAGAATCTCATTATCTCTTTCTTATTGGTAGGAATCGGGAACTTTGAAATAGCTTCCACCTTGGCCATGATAGGAGTAACAAAACCTTGACCTACTTTGTGACCCAAATATTCTACAGTCGCATGACAAAATTCACTTTTCGCAAGGTTCACTGTGAGGTTTGCTTTCGCCAGTATGTCGAAGAAGGTACGCATGATACGGAGATGATCATCCCAGGTGTCGCTGTAGATGATGACGTCATCAATGTACGCCTCGCATCCTTCGAGATTATTTAGGAGCGAATGAATCATCCTCTGGAATGTGGCTGGTGCGTTTTTCATACCAAAGGGCATTACTTTATATTGGTATAGCCCATCTGGAGTCGCAAATGCCGATATTTCTCTGGCTCTCTCGGTAAGCGGGACTTGCCAATAGCCTTTAAGCAAGTCAAATTTACTGACAAATTTTGCACTGCCAATTTTATCTATACAGTCATCGATTCGTGGGATCGGATAAGAGTCAGTTTTGGTGACTGAATTGACTTTTCTAAAGTCCGTACACAATCGGTAAGTTCCGTCTGGCTTCGGAACAAGAATACATGGGGAACTCCAATCACTATTGCTGGGTTCAATAATGTCATTTTCAAGCATGTATTGAATTTCTTTCCGCATGTATTGAAGCTTTATCGGGTTTAACCGATAGGGATGCTGTTTGATAGGTGACGCACCACCCACAATGACGTCATGATGAGATGCATTCGTCTTTTTTGGAACGTCCGGAAAGATGGTCGTATATTCCCGCATTAATTGGTGCACTTCCTCTTTTTGATGCACGGTCAGATGTCCGAGTTTCACTTCCGGATTTGTTAGAATTTCAGAATTCTTCAAACGGACACTTTGAGTGAAGTCTTTTTCGACAGTCTCTTCATTACATTCCGGTTCAACACAATTTTCAAATGTATTTACATTGGCCAAAGTGGAAACTGGTTTTACAAAATTTCGGTCACTTCTATCAAAATACTCTTTCAACATGTTAACATGACACACTCTTTTTTCTTTTCGCCGACCTGGTGTCTTAACCACATAGTTAACATCACTAATTTTACTCTCAATCTCATAAGGACCGAAATATCTAGCTTGCAAAGGATGACCAGGGATTGGCAAAAATACAAGAACTTTATCGCCTGGTTTAAAAACTCTGTTTCTAGCATCTTTGTCATACCATGTTTTCATTTTCATTTGTGAGGTTTTGAGATTTTCTTGAGCCAATTTGCAAGCATTATATAATTTCTCTTTGAAATTAGACACGTAGTCTAAGAGATTCAAATCGCTAGTCTCAGTCAACCATTTTTCCTTCAACAACTTCAATGGCCCCCTGACCGTATGCCCAAAAACTAGCTCAAAGGGACTGAACCCCAGGGACTCTTGAACCGCTTCTCGTGCCGCAAACAACACGAGGTGAACCCCTTCATCCCAGTCTTTTCCATACTGGTAACAATATGTTTTCATCATAGTTTTAAGGGTCTGATGAAAGCGTTCAAGTGCCCCCTGGGACTCAGGATGGTATGCAGAAGACTTATACTGCCTGATACCTAGCTCATGCATAACCTGCTGAAACAATCCTGACATAAAATTCGAACCCTGATCTGACTGAATAGCCTTGGGAGCACCTACGAAACTGAAAAACTTTGTAAGGGCCTTAACTATGGTCGTTGCCTTAATATTCCTAAGAGGTATGGCTTCAGGAAACCTAGTCGAAGTACACATAATTGTCAGTAAGTACTGATTCCCTGACCTAGTCCTAGGCAAAGGACCTACACAATCAACCAACACCCTACTAAAAGGTTCCTCAAAGGCTGGAATGGGTTGGAGGGGAGCAGGTGGTATAACTTGATTGGGTTTACCTACCATCTGACAATTATGACAAGACTTACAAAACTCAGACACATCTTTTCTCAACTTAGGCCAGTAAAAGTGACTTAAAATCCTATTATAAGTCTTATTGACACCTAAATGACCTGCCATGGGTGTGTCGTGAGCTAAACTCATGATGTCCCCGCGATACGCTACTGGAACCACTATCTGGTGAACGACCCGCCACACGTCATTAGGGGGTGCATCGGGTGGTCTCCATTTCCGCATAAGGATGCCATCTTGTATGTAGAAGCACTCTCCGACTTTGTCCGCTTCTTCTCGGGGAAGGGCCCTCTTACTTAGTCGGATGATCTCCGGATCTTTAGTTTGCTCGGAGAGGAGCTGCTCACGGCTTAAGGCATCTGTACCCCTGTCTAAAGGCGGATGGGAATCATCACCAGGTACTGCCGGAGACTTGTCTACATGAAGTGGTACTGACGTCTCAGGTACACTGTCATCAATGGTAGACATGAATGTGTCAGAAAGGTCTATATTTTCGGAGGGATGGTCCTCGTTAAGTGCAGGAGTACGCTCAGCCTCTTTCAGTCTTTTCCTGGCCATCGCCCTTGTAACTGCGCAGGCTGGGTACAAGTCGTCGTCTTCATCATCGGACACGACATCGGACGTGATTTTCTCACAAACAATCGGATCGGCTACAACTTTGCCGCCAGCTAAATCGTTGCCAAGCAACAAGGAAACGCCTTGAACGGGAAGAGTAGGTCGAACACCTACGATAACAGGTCCAGTAATTAAGTCTGACTTCAAATAAATTTTATGAAGGGGAACATCAATGACGCCTAGCTCCACACCCTGTAATAAAACTGACCTACCAGTAAAAGTGTGCTCAGACAAAGGCAATGAACCCTCTAATAATAAAGTCTGGGCAGCACCAGTATCTCTCAAAATCTGAACAGGCAACGCTTCGCTAGAATCACTGAGTGAAACAAATCCCTGTGACAAAAAGGGCTTATAATGATCCTCCACAAAATCATCAGAACTGGACTTAGAACCCTGAATCTCAGGAGTGTCAGAACAAATCGAATCTAAGGCTTTCCTATCATTTCTAACAGACGCACAGGCCTGTGACTTAAGTTCTTTTTTCTTCTTAAGCTTCAAACACTCACCAATAACATGACCTTTTTTCTTACAATAATTGCATGTAGGAAGCGACCCCACCCCTGGGGATGCCTCAGAACGCTCGGACCTAGGTCCGGACGTAGAACCACCTTGAGATGGTGACTGGGAACTAATGGACGACTGAGACTCTTGTAAATTTTTCTTTGGAAAATCTGATGTTTTTGCGCTATCGCTAGATTGAGTTTTTGACACAAAATTTTTCTTATGAGTGAGAGCATACGTATCAGACAAAACAGCGGCTTCTTCAAGAGTTTTAACATTTTTGTCTTCCAAATGAGTTCTTAAATCTTGATGTACACACTCTTTGAACTCTTCTATCAGAATTATTTGACGCAAATTGTCAAATGAATTTGGAATTTTCTTAGATCGAAACCACTGATCAAATAAATCTTCTTTTTCTCGAGCAAATTCAACATATGTTTGATTTTCAAATTTTTTGTACTTTCTAAACTTTTGTCTGTACGCCTCAGGTACTAACTGATATGCTCTCAAAATCGTGTCCTTGACCTTGTCATAGTCTGAACTCTCAGCAATACTGAGCGCCGAGTACACTTCAGCCGCTTTGCCAATAAGTACGCTTTGTAATAAAGTTGGCCAAAAATCGCGTGGCCACTTCAGATTGGCCGCGATTTTCTCAAAATGTGGAAAATATTTGTCCACGGACTTTTCTTGAAATTTTGGTACTAATCTGATGTTTTTGGCGGCGTCGAATTCAGACTTGACAGGCAAAGGAACAGGATTTTCCTTAGCGCTTTTCTCTAATTTTAACTTTTCTAACTCAAACTGGAGTTCTTTCTCGTGCATACGTTCCTGTTTCTCCCTTTCTTCCTTTTCTCTTTCAAATTGTCTTTCTTTTTCTTCTTTTTCAATTTGAAATTGTCTTTCTTTTTCTTCTTTTTCAATTTGAAATTGTCTTTCTTTTTCTTCTTTTTCAAATTGTAACTGTATTTTCATTTTCTCTAATTCAAACTCAAATTTTGACATTTTGGTTTCGCTTGAAACAGGTTCAACAGGAAAATCGTATGACGAAAAGATTTCCTTAGCTAAAAGCTCTTTAGCCACAATATTTCTAATTTCTTGTTTTCTCATAGAAGATTTTACATCTAACTTCAAGTGAAGACCTAAACCAATCAAATCATCTTTCTTCAATGATTCGAACTCTTGTACAGTCGGCGATTTCAAAAATTCAGTGACCGAAAATACCATGATTGATTTCTGCTGGCAATGGTTTGGAGAATTTTCCTTTTTTTTTTTTTCAAAAACGAACTTTACGTAAAGTGCAAATATGCAGAGATTACTATCCCGGACGAGCCCCCAATTCTGTTATGGGTCAGAATACCCCAAAACGCCAGCAAAAATCAGACAAAGACAGAATATAAGTTTACAAGTTTAATTATGTACAATATATATATATTTCGAATGATTACAACTTACAATACAATGTCCGGATCAAAGTGTCCGTTACGGTCCACAAAGTCTATCGAATGTATGGTTTCCGGTAATCACAAACGTTCTCGAAAGATCGGTGTCCAAACGTTGTTAAATGGATTAAAGTCTCAACAAGTAAAGTATCCCAGTATATCAGAATAGATGAATGAATCGTGTCTACGAATGTGTACGAATGCCCCCCTTAACACAGTTCCTCAGAGGTATTTATACTTAATAACAATGAATTAACCAGAAGCTTCTAGAACAATGACTCATTACAAATGATTAACAATAGAGTAAATTCTAGAAATCACAGTCATGTGATGATAATGATGTAACAAAGAACATACTGGAATATTCTCTAATGAAATAAACATGACATAGTAAAATCTAGAAAGAATTATTATGAAATCATAATACAACATGACTAAGTACATGTGTACCTACACATAAAGTAAAACTAGAATAATACATGACCCACAACAATATCAAACAGTTTGCAAATTACTCTATTTACTTGTTGGCATCTTGGATGCATTATACATGTATCATAAGTTGATATACGTTTTCAGTTTATAAATAAACAGAATGCGAGTTTTTGTATTTGATTATGTGACGTCATTAGAATATATGGAACCCCGATCAGAAGCCGATCCTTTTAATTGTCACCTTTTGTTTCAGTTCATGAACCAGAAATTGCTCTTCAAAGAACTTGAAAGCCTGAAAGACTCCAAGAATTGTAACATTTGAATTTCCCCATCGTATCTTGAATACGAAAGAGACCATTTCGAAAATACTTAACGATTTTTATTTCTAAATTTAAATGCATCGTAAAAACTAGAGTGGCATTAATATTAAAGTAGCAACTTTACTAAGCCGCAATATAGACTTAAAACCAACGTCTAAATAAAAGCAAATATACTTTTGACCATAAGTTGGAGACATTTGACAAACTAAACCAAAATTTTCATTCATAAAACAGAGCTCCTTGCAGTCTATGTTTACCTCGTGCCAAGCCGGGAGTTGCTGGGGTTAATTTAATGGAGGGCTGTGTAAGTTATCTTAATCCCCCATCCAGACCCTTTTTAAAGAAACGTTGAAAAGCGAGTTGCCTTTATTGACTGATCTCTAGACATACTAATATTTAAAAGTCAATAACTTTTAAACCATAATTGATTGATGTTTTAACGTGGGTGAGAATATTTAAATATACTACGGGTACTTAACTGTGGCTTGAGTAAACCGCCTGTATCTTACATCATGTTACATGGGCGTCCCATAAATTGATTTTGAAAGGATATCAGTAGACATTTTTCATCGTGACGAACTTCGCACTTCGTACTTCGCACTTCGAACATTGAAGAAAAAGTGGCGTAGCTGCCGTTCGCGTATAAACTCATAAGCGGAATCATCTACATTTTGATTAGTATACTCAATGGAATGGTATATTGGACTTCCTGTACAACTGGCTCGCTTTTTTCGGCAACCAACTTATGAAATTAAAGTGCGAAGTTCGAAGTGCGAAGTGCAAAGTTCGTCACGGTGAAAAAAGTCTATCATGCCATTGAAGGATTGTCACTTCTTGTAAATGATGCTCAGAGTAAAATAGGACGAAGGCGGAAAAGCTTCATCCCAAAATTTGTATTAAACAGAAGAACTATCTTCATTTATTTCTTCTTTTTGAGTAAATGGCTCTATTTATTTTTCGAAATATAGCGGCGGGTGTTGCATGCAAACAGGAGATGCTAACTCTTCCTGGGCACCTGGTCTCACTCCCATCTCGAAAGTTCGCTTCTTTTCATGTGGTGGAGGTTTTTGTTTGTTTGCTTTGGTTCCTGTTTTATCCTGATTTTGTATGCCTTCGGTTTCTGATTTTCTGACTCATCGATTTTGTGCTGTATACAGGGATATGGTCATTATCCATATTTGTCATGTGTTGCATATTGGTTTTCGATTGACTTTCAGACAAAACTTCAATTTGGAGCCGCGCACTGTCTGCAAAGTGAATACACAAATAATTTCAAAAAATAAAACCATAGGGCGCTACTGTAATGAATTTTGGCTGCTTCTGAAAATCACTTTGACTGAAATCATCACTAATGAGGATTTAATATACGATATTTTCTTCAAGTATGAGCTTTTGAAACATGACCGTAGACAATATTATTTCGTCCCTTTACGGAATGCAATTTTCTGCAGAAATTTGGTATGGACGAGCTACCCTACTCTACAAAATATATTTTCCTCCCTATCTTTGTTGATAATATTGCTTATTTTCTAAAACCTAGTGTATTAGCAAGCCAAACATGAAGCTAGTACATTGTACGAGAGTACGTTTGAAGCAGAAAGACTGGACCAGGAGTCCCCGAGTAAACATGTAGCCAAGTCCAATCAACTTCGGTTGATCGTTTCTTCAAACGCATAAGTGGGTCCTGTGGCATCAAAACTTTCACAGTCTTTGGCCATATTAACCGAACGATTACGGTGTAGGGGGTATTCAAATGAGCGAAATTGCATTGCATAAAATTAAGGAAACTTATAAATGCTACTTTCAGATAAGACATTACGGTTGGGAAAGGGTACCCTCCTAAAACTTCCAGTAAAAACTATATTTGAGGGAACTTTCCTTAATGTTCTACAATTCGGTACTCGGAAAAGATGTTA
Source organism: Pinctada fucata (assembly GCA_028142955.1). NCBI lineage: Eukaryota > Metazoa > Mollusca > Bivalvia > Pterioida > Pteriidae > Pinctada > Pinctada fucata. The sequence continues at coordinate 26,606,502 of AP027113.1, read as the reverse complement.
CTTCAGATTTATCAACATAAAATTAAAAATCGATCGATAAAATACATCCGAATCTCGATCGTTCGGTTCCTGCTTTAGCAAAGTGGCGAAATTTAAGAAATCTTGTGGTTAAAATATCAACATTAAGGTATTCAGCCCGTAATACATTTTCAATGAGAATTATCAAAGATACAGATTTTCTATTTCATCATATAGAATACTTTATACACTATTTTGCTCATATAGATGATGCCACTTGTCAACCAATGACCCATGCAATTACCTCCGAACATTCCCGATAATAAAATCATCGGTATTTGTCGGAAATGTGGGAATAGTGTAAAAATTTTAACCGGAAGTAACTCTATTAGGGTGCGGGAACCTTAAAGATGACGAAAGTCCTAAATTTTTAAATAGCTATTCGATAGATATTTGAGACATACATGTATGCCAACCATTATTTGAATATGACAATAGAAATTTTCGAATGCGATGAAGAGTTCATCAACCGAAGTTGATCGAACTTGGCTACATGTGCCCTCGGGGAATCCTGATCCACAAGCAGTGACACTCACAAAGCGGTACAAATGTTAAACGTCTTCAAATAATGATAAGAAAAGATTGAACAGTCAAATTCCAAGGAAATCCACTGAGGTATGACGATCATTTGAAGTAACAAAGTATTGCACTCGGAATGAAACGCAGCAATCAGGGGATCAATTATAGACTGTGTGCGTAAGAATTGAAACTTTTTATTGTGTCAATTAACTTTAGGGCAATTCACTCGAAAATAAACAATGATTCCACGATAATGCCACTTAATTCTAATGTATATATTTATAAGGTTCTTAGCTCCCTATGTCTGAGGTCATGACCTCTATAATTTATCACCTTTGTGGCTTGATGTCAGCGCTCAAGTATTTTGCTGATCAAATTTGACCTTTTGTTTACAAAACTTAATTCATAAATAAATTAATATTCTCTCTCATTAATTGTTAAAGTTACTAAACAGTGGCAATAAATTAGTTGTTTCAGGTTCAAAGGGGTCTTTATCTCTGATCCGAGGAAACCTTCATGCACATGTATACTAAGAAAAGAAAAAACAACCTTCAACATTCATTGAAAATTTACAAATTATTTAAAGCATGTAGTTATCAAGAATTGTTTAGATTGCAGCTGAGAAATACAACAGCGAAAAGTTGCTCTGTTTACTTTCAACTCATTTTTATATGTTCTGGAACGATACAGCTAGCCGTTAAACGTTCACAAAATATGTAACAAATTATAGAGAAAAGTGAACAGATAACAAAGAATTGAAAATGCATAACCACATTGAAATTTCAGAGAATGTTTAGAACATACAAAGTTTCCATCTCTGCACCTTGTCAGTTCCATCTCTGCGCCTTGTAATAGAACACTTGTCATTTCTCTTTCATCAAAATGCCTTAAAAGACGTAATAATGTTAAAACGTTGGATTGCGGAAGAGAGAAGGGTTGTTCTCTTCAACATGCAACATTTTTATGAATTCGCCATAAAGAATAGTTGATGTGAATTAGTTCTCTTTACATATTCGTATAAAGTGTATGTAACTATTTGCACTTAGATATTTGAAAACTTAGTATTGTAAAAAAAGTTTTATGCATTGTACAGTTAGGACATGTAGCTTATCGGTGAATGAACGGCAAGGATTATGTTGTTATTAGAAATTGGAATTTTAGGCAGCTTATGAAATGGTCAATCTATCAAGCTTGTCTGTTAAAAGATCATATTGATTTTATAAATGCCATTGCTTCTGGATATAGGCCCTGCGCTCTGTTCTAACTTTCGGACATTTCATTCCTAACTAAACAATTATTATATTGTTACGATAATGCCAGTTATAGTTATGAAATTCTTACTTCGTAATGTATGCGGACATGAACTCTTTTCACATTAACCTTCGTCGCATGGTGTAAACACTGAATTTTTCTTATTATTAAATGTGACATTTTCCGCATACCTTTAATTTGAACTAATGAATATTATCTCAAATTAATGGTAAAGGTAGCTAAAGTGGCGATAAATCAGTTGCCGGAGGTAAAAAAATATCTCGGTCTTTTGTAAGAAAAAACATCCATGTGCTTTGAGACTGATTAACTAATGGGTACAAAATGTACATCTCCGATGTTAATTGGCCAAGTAGAGAAGAGGAAAGTATCTACTAGAAAGTTGAGTGAAAAGTAAAATATTTTCTGTTAAGACTCTGTAATGTCAACACACTTTATATAAACTAACAAGTGAGTGCTGTTGAGATTTCTTTAACTCCTTTATGTAACTCTCGGCACCTATGGTGTTTGAAAACCTTGAATTGTCAAAAGGTTGTATGTGTTGTAAGGAAATATAGTTTATCGGTGAATGAACACCAGGGATTATGTTGTTTTGAGAATTTGAAAATTTAGACAACTTATAAAACAGACCATATATCAAGCTTATCTTCTGAAATTGTCAACATTGATTTTACAGACGGAATTGCTTCTGGATATGGGCCTTGACCTTTGCTCTAATTTTCGGACATTTCATTCGAAAATAAACAATAATTTCACGATAATGCCATTTAATTCCAAAGTACAATATCTATATTTATGGTTTACTTCCCAGTATCGGTGGCCATGAACTCTTAACATTTTCACCCTTATAGCATAATGTCAGCACTGAAATTTTCTAGTGATCAAATCTGACCTTTTCTACAAAACATTAATTCTGATAAATAATGAGTTAAAGAAGATCCTGACAAAAATCTCAACAGCACTCACAACAGAGCACAAAATTGAGCATCGACGGACCCCTAGCAAGCTAGAGGTGAGAGCAGGTGCCCGGGAGGAGAATCCCCTGTTTGGCTAGCTGTAAATATGCATTTCTCGCGTTAACGATAAATTCAGCTGAACAATGATAATAAATCAGATTTGTAAGGTCTGTATAGATGGTTCGAATGCATTTCTATCTGAATGGCTATGTAGAAAAAGAAAATATCTAAAACATTGATTGAAAAGTAATCGATTAAAGCTGAACATCTGACAAATTAAAAAAAAAACATTAAAAGACAACTTCTGTTGTTAAGAACCTCAAACGATAGTCGTCGGAATATTAAAATGCACATCGCTTTTAAAAATAGGGAAAGGTTAGAAATATGCTAGGTGTCCATCTCTGAGCTATAAACCACTAAGCAGCATGAGTTTTACTGTTCTCATCCTTTTAACGGCAACATTTTGCTATTCTAGCACAAATCTCAAACAAAAGGAGATATTGATGCATTGTAGAATTGTATAAAGACTATACAATTTCAAGGAAATTTTAATTGATACTAAAGTATTTGTCACCAGAGGGTGCTAGTGAAATTCAATTTGGGCTGCTTATGAGAACACTTTGGCTGGAAGCATCACTGATGAGAATTAAATATTCGAAACACGTGTCTGGTGCATGAAAATTGGTTTGAAATTTTCTTCAAGAAGGTATGGAGTTGGAACCCATCCGCATTATTGTTAGTTTTTGTCAAGAAGACTGCTTTTTTTTTGGCATTGAAATATCGAAGTGTATTTTTCCTTATACATATATACTAACTATCCTTTCAGTAGGTCATGATACTGATGATTTTGGCCAAAGATTTTTTTTAATTTCATATATACCCCCATTAGTACAAAAACAATTCCATACGTATATTTGAATTAACTTTTCTTTTATTATGCCCTACAGGTCAAGGAATCACTTCTCTTTTTACGCTTATATAAACTTTGTTACTCTCTTCACTTCAGGTGTTTGAAGATAACTTGCATTGTCAAATAGCTGCAGATGTTGTAGGGAAATACAGCTAATTGTTGAACGATCTGCAAGGATTATCAAATCGAGGACAAGCTTACTTATTGAAAGATATTGATTTTACACTGGACATTGCTTCTGGAGATACGCTTGTGCTCTAACATTTGGACATTTGACTAAAATAAACAAAGTTGTTGCGATAATGCCACTTAATTCCAAAGTATATATTTGTGTTGAACATTATGGTCTCCGGCCATGAACTCTTACCAATACCACCTTTGTAGCATGATGTAAGCACTGAAGTTTTCTAATAATCAAAATTAACCAAGACGAGATTTTAGATTTAATTTATACACATTATTCGTATTTATGGTCAAGGTGGAGGTGGTTACACAATCGTCACATGCTTTAAAAAGGCGCCATTTCACGTTTGTAGATAAATATATGTACATGTCCACTTATCGAAGAATTGAGATGAAGAGAAAACTGGCAAGAATATTTCTTGGAAGTGAATCGAGTAAAGACAGGAAAAAATCAAGACATCTTTGGATTATTACTAAAAATATCAACAATAGAATGCTGCTCAATTCCCTAATTTGTAATATGCACCCAAATATGTGTATTGATTTACCTTTTGATTATAATCTATATCTTAGTTCATTTACAAAAAACCCACAATCTAAGATTTATACATGCATACTCATACCGACTACAATATTGTAAGTTTCGTTTTGGTTTTAAATTGTTCCGTTTCATGAGCATCCTCATAAATACCGGAAAAAGTAAAATACTTTCAAATTCATGTTTGATTTAGCCTAACCTTGACCTTCCTTTACAGGATGCAGTGGAGGCGTTCATTGTCTTTCTTGTCCAACCTTTACTTTCCTCTACAGGATGCAGAGGAAGCGTTCTTTGATCTTCTTGTCAAACCTTGACCTTCCTTTACAGGATGCAGAGGAAGGTTTCTTTGATCTTCTTGTCCAACCTTGACCTTCCTCTACAGGATTCAGAGGAAGTGTTCTTTGACCTTCTGGTCCAACCTTGACCTTACTCTACAGGATGCAGAGGAAGTATTCTTTGACCTTCTTGTCCAAATTTAACCTTGCTCTACAGGATGTAGAGGAAATGTGAATCATTTCGATATATAGGTTGACATGCAGTTTTGTTAATCTTGAACTTACGGTGTTCGAAAACCTTGAATGTTAAACGTCTTCAAATTAAATAACATCATTTAAGAACTGTTACAGATGAATTTGCAGCATGGACCGGACATGCATGTTTCGGGTACTTAACCATCGTCAGTATTCCTCAATCTAAACTATGTTATATGACCAAAGAGTGTGAAAATTATTATGTCCAAAAATGTACCGAAAAAAACGTAGCAGGACGGGTGGGATATGATGCTACAGGACCCACGTTTTATTTCAACATTTTGTATGTGTTTTATCTGCTCTTAATACTTTTTATATCTGATCTTAAATGATGCTATTGAATTTAAAAACGTTTATCATTGTAGAGAAATGCAGCCTATCGGTGAACGAACTACAAGGATTATGTTGTTTTGGGGAATGGGAATTTTAGGCAACTTATGAAACAGGTAATCTATCAAGCTTATCTGTTGAAATATATTGATTTTACAGAACTTGCGGTCATTTCATTCGAAAATAAATATTTTCATGATAATGTCATTTAATTTCAAAGTATATATTTATGTGGCTTTTACTACCTAATGTCTGCGACCATGAACTCTTACAAACTTCACCTGTATAGCATGATGTAAGCGCTGAAATTTTCTGATGAACAAATTTGACCTCGACAAGACATTGAACATTTTCTCTAATCAAAGATAAGATGGCTAACAAGTGACAAGTTGCTAGACGTTAAATGAGGTTTCTATCCCTTGTTTAAAAAAAACAAATATATGTACATGTCTTTCCCCCTGACATGGTCGCCATAGCACTTTCTATATAGATGAAACCACAGACAGTGCATGTATTCTTTATATATTGTTTTCATTTTCGTGCATGCACATCCACGGCAGGTGCGGCTAGCCAACAGGGGATGCTTACTCCTCCCAGACACCTGGTCCAACCTCTAGCTTGCTAGGGGTCCGTCGATGCTCAATTTGGTGCTCTGTTGTGAGTGATGTTGAGATTATCGTCAGGATCTTCTTTAACTCAATTATTGAAGATGGGAGATTGCTAGAACATTGATTTAAATCCATAAAGTAGACCAGAGTATTTAGAGTAAATAAAATTTCTTTGGACTATTACTGAGAAAAGAAAACAAGGAAACTTGGATCCATTCCTATTTTGAAATATTTACTGTCAACTCATTTCTATTTTTAGAACAACAAATGCTAACATGCACAAAAATTCTAACAAGTTTATATAAAATGTGAAAACATGATAAAAATAACCAGTTGATAAATTAATATGCATCACCATGCTGTCATTTTAGGGAAAGGAAACTGGTAGGTATTATAAGTACAAGAATGCCTTTTGGCAAAACCATGTCTTGGTAAGGGAACTTGGTTCGTCTCTTGTCTCAACAAAATGCGGCTACGAAAAGTCCAATTTAATAATAACAAATAAAACATACACACAATGGCAAAGGGTGATAAGTTCTATAATCAAACATTTCCCCCTTTTCTTCATTAAATCCATATATTACACAGGGATACATTTATGGTTGAGTTACATAAAGAAAATGGAATATCATTGCAATGTTATTCATTTATATTGAAATATATATTAATGTGCCCTTCCGTTGAAATCTATATTTCACTTCATTGATGGTAATTATAACAGACGTTCATTTACGTGAACTTGATGTTTCTCTTTTTTTTTTTAATTGCTCCATTTCGTAAAACATACTTCATTCTGTCTTAACCTTGCCCCTAGGGATAAGGATATGCGGATCTAATCTCTTACACCTATATATAAACATTATTTATCTCTTAGCGCTTAAGGTGTTTGAAAACATTGTACTGTTGAAAGGAAACATAGATTTGTTATATGAAAACATCTTTGCAGCTTATCGGTGAATGAACGACAAGGATTATATTGTTTTGAGGAGATTCTGTTTAACCTCAGTGTTATACAATTTAAAGCAAAAAAATGAAACCTAAGATAGATCTCCTTCACTCCCCATAAATCATGGATATATTGTGATTACAGTATCACATATAAAATTCTGATGTTACAGTACTTACATACACAGTATTGAGTCTTTGTGGAATACAGAGTTTTTTCCCCTTAAAGACGGTATCTGACGTAAAACCGTTATGACATCATGAAAATGGTATGGGAACGTCGATTTTATACCGTTATTTCCAAGACATTTAGGATTGTTTCCATAGAACTTGATGACGTCATAATCAGTCTACGTCAGATACCGTCTCAAATGGGAAGTAACTCTGGTTTTCGAAAATAGCGAATATTTTAAGGTGAAATAACAAAAGAAACTAAGATGTAAAATTTACGTCTTAATATCAACTTAAGTAATTATTGATTCATAGTTAAAACTAAAACAAGACGTGCAGTGCGATTCGATGTTCAAATATAACATCACAACTTAAGAGATAATTGATTTAGAGATAAACAATGCAAAAGTTTGTTGATATTTGGTGTTTGTCATATTGAAGTTTCTTGAGATATCATGAAATTAAGAAACATGTCAAAGATAATAGCATACAGGTATTCAATAGCTTCATTTTGATTTACCTTCCCATCTACTATCCTAAATTGAAAGTTAAAGTCTTGTTTGTGCTAAAAGACTACATGACAAAGAAAAGAAACATGAAAAAACAAAAGAAGAGGTAAGTACTATATCATTCATAAGATAGTTATCAACATACAAAACATGAAAAATAGAGATAAAAATACTAAAATATGAAAAAATAAGTAGATGTACATCTATCATCTATAACAAATAAGTAAAAAATAAAATTCTCAGAATTCAAATTCCCATTTAGCTTGGAATGGTAGTTACTGTTACTGTACAATTTAGTCAGAATCGTCTTTCAGTATTTCAGTCACAAACATAGAATCGGCAATGTCACTGTCCGAATCGCTCGAATCGTCTCTGACATCAAAGTGCACGGAATGGCTAGTGCTTAGATTTGGCGAGACCGCGTGATGATGGTGGTGATTGTTCGTTGGTAGTGCATCAACAGACATGCTAGAGGGCTTGTGTAAAGCTGATTTCAGAAGCTTCCTGTTACTCAGATCTGATAAAAGCGGGGTAAGTGAACTTTCGGGCACTAGGTCTGTAGTGCCGACAGCTTTATTATGATTTGGTTCGGGTATTTCGCAATGTTCTCTGTATCCAGGAGGAATTATAGAATCGTTACTTTTAGTGTCAACCCAGAAACACTGCAGTTTGTATAAGTGCTTTTTCAGTTTCGTCTTTGACCGTTTTCGACTTTCGGGAACATCTGAAAGATGATAACACATTTCAACTGTAGTTCACGACACAAAATCGGCATTAGATTATAAAAGAAACCAAAGCAGAGCATTGATACAAATAACACGAAACCAATGAAAAACATATAGAAATATGAAAACATTATATATCTCACAGATGTTCCATTTTCTATTCAAAGGTGTTTACTGCAACAATTCTTTAAATTCCCTAAACATTGAGTACTATTTATACAGAGTACTGAAAAACAGTGATGTTTGTGAACCCCGTGCATATTCAATATTTATTAAGGAGTAAGGAACCTAAAAATGCTTAAGTGCAATGTGTATCTAGAGTACATGAAAATCAAATTTCAAATCAAAACATTCACATCTGGATTCGCAAAAATAAGTCCACGAACCCGTAAACAGTATTTGGATTACCAGATGATGTTATTACAGTTCATGCTACGGACCGTAGTTGGTATAATCATGCTGAGATGATATATCGAATTCGACAACATTTTTGAATTACTTATTATCAACTGTTTACATTTGTAATTCGAAAGGTCCAAAGTAAATTTTGACAAATCATATCTCTTTGAATGAAGAAGTTTCCTCCGTAGGGAAGTTTAATATATTGAATAACAATGAGCACTCTATATCCACAAATTTTCGGCCACTCGGCCTTTATTAAGTGGAAAAGCACGAATACAAAAGAATTCTACGTACTATCCATAACTGCTGTAAAATTAGCATTTTGACGTCATGGAATTCTACGTAATATCCATAACAGCAGTTATGTATATTATTTAGAATTCTTTTGCATTCGTGTTTTTCCACTTGATAAAGAAGGCCGAGTGGCCGATAATTTGTGGATATAGAGTGTTCATTGTTATTTAACATATCTTTTTGATTATGCTCGGGGTCTACAAATGTAAACGTAACAAAGCTACATAGAGGGATTCAATGGTATTAATATTAAACATAAAATTCTTAACTTTTAGTGAAGATGTAAAAAAGAAAATGCATAAATCGCTACCTATAGATGCCACGCAGTCATGGAACTTGTGCCTGGAAATTCCCGACTCATGACAAAATTCTCGTAGAGCGAGAAGTACTTGCTGAAAAAGAAACCAAAATGCAACTGTAATTCTAAGTCCACATAATGACGCATTTAATGACTGAAAATTGTTCTTGACATTAAATAAGCATACATTTTTATGAATCTTGACACAATCATACATTAAACAAAAATCAAGTGCAAGAGTGGCGGGTTTGATTCATCATTATTGATTTTGGCAGTCGTAAGATAGATAACTCTATTTCACTTTCTACACATCAGAAAATTCTCGAGTTCGATTTAAAAATATTTAAAAAAAAGTAAAATGAATTAATCAGTAAACTGACAGTGAGGATATTAAGATTATCATATATAACTGAAGGGCTTGTTACAATATATTTCTTGTGAAAAAATACATAAAAAGATGATATTTTGAGAGTCCTGTTGTTGAAATAAAACACTTTGCAGATTTAATTTTAAATGCGATATCAACTCCGGTTGATCGTTTCTGTAACGCATTTTGTTATCAAAATTTCCTTAAATTTCTAAAACATGGGCTCTGTAGCCATCCTGCTACGTCTTTCTATGTTTTTTGGACATAATAACTTTCAAACTCTTTGGTCATATTACATTGTTTAGATTGAGGATCACTGACGAGTGTTTAGTACCCGAAACGTGCATGTCTGGTCCATGCTGAAAATTTACCTGGGTTTAGATGATGCTATTGAATTTGAAGACGTTTAAAGTCGACGAGAAATTCATCATTAATCATACTAAAACATAAAAGTCACAAGATGTTAATTCTTTATAGAAAAAAATCTCTATTGAACGTTCGTTAAAATTCCAAATATCTGTTACATGTCAACGGCGGGTGCGGCTAGCCAACAGGGGATGCTTCCTCCTCCCGGACATCTGGTCCTACCTCTAGCTTGCAAGGGGTCTGTCGATGCTCAATTTTGTGCTCTATGGTAAGTGCTATTGAGATTATCGTCAGGATCTTCTTTACCTCATCAATATTGACAACTTCTTTTGAACAAACTAAAACCTCAACTTACCTTATAATAAAAATTATAATTATTGGCATGGTCCAACTTCTTCATGATTTTTTTCTTCTCTTTGTATTGCATTTTTAGTTTCAGATGCCCCTGATCCATTACAGCCATAATTAAACCTGAAAATGAAGCAACTCATAGAAAATATGCTACTTCAAAAAAAAGTTCCCCGCGAGGGTTTTGACAGTAAATGTTTCAAATAATTTTCCCTGATCGCCATAGCACTTTCTATTTAGTCATAACATCAGACAGTGCATGGATTTTAGATATTACATTGTATTTTCGTTTTCGTGCATGCACATCGACGGCGGGCGCGGCTACCCAACAAGGGGATGCTTACTCCTCCCGGGCACCTGGTCCCACCTCTGGCACACAAGGCCAAAACTCCCACCTGCCTGAAATATCTCCTTTTTCTTCCGAGGGGAGCTTGACATTAAATTATTTTTTGTTGCTTCGTAGATGGATTATTTAAAACTTCGTTGTTTTCAAGACTTTTAATTGATGTGACAGAAAAAAAATATTGAGGTTTTTTGGTTCTGTGTTTGACTTTCATTTCATTTCAAACAAGAAAATAGTATTATCAAATCTTGCATTTTCGTAACATATCTCATGAGTAAGGTGTCCTATTAGAAAACCGAGAAAACCGCGTTTGTTTGATCAATAGAAAGAGAATTACACTGAATATTTAATGCTTTCAAATAAACATCAAAGAAGTACCTATCAGTTATAAATAATTACATGAAAACGAATACTTATTAAATTGATGATAGTATGAGGAAAAATAGCAACACAAGGAATGCTTGTGTCACATGGGAACAGCTTATTTTTAAAAAATGGATCAAACATGTAGGTCAAGGTCACTTTGTTCAAAATTATTGGTATCAGTAGGAAAGTCTTGTCAAACGAATTTTATATGTGAAATATCAGACCTATTACTTACCAATAAAAAGATTTAGTCAATCTCAAATTTGCAGAAAAGAGAATCAATCTTCTTGGTCAAGGCCACCATGTATAAAAATGGTAACAAAAGAAAGGTCTCATCATAAGGAATACACGTGTGGAACATTAAAGCTGCATCACTTGCCAATCAAAAGATATAGCCAATCTTATGTTCTTTTAAAGTAGGACAGATATGTAAGCTTACTTATTCAAAAGTACACGAAGAAAGGTCTTGTTACAAGGAATACACATGTAAATATAAAAGCCATATCACTTAATCATAAAAGATATTGCTTATCCTTTTTTTAAATGTGGGTCAAATATCTAGTTCACTAGGTCAAAATTTATGGTATGTGTAGAATTGCCTTCTGACAGGAAAAAAAAACACGTGTTAATTTTCAAAGCCCTATCACTTACTTACCAAGCATAAGATATAGCCAATCTTAAGTTCTTTTAAAGTAGGTCAGACATCTAGGTCAACGTAACTTTTTCAAAAGTAATGGTACACGAAGAAAGGTCTTGTTACAAGGAATACACATGTGAACATAAAAGCCATATCACTTAACCATCAAAAGATAATGCTAATCCTTTTTTCTAAATGTAGGTCAAATATCTAGTTCACTAGGTCAAAATTTATGGTATGTGTAGAATTGCCTTCTGACACGAAAAAATAAGTGTTAATTATCAAAGCCCTATCACTTACCAATCATAAGATATAGCCAATCTTTTGTTTTGGAAAAGTATCAAATATCTAGGTCACCAGGTCAAAAATTATGGTAAGTGTAGAAAGAATACACAATGTGAAATATCAACGCCCTATCACTTACGAATCAAAAGTTATTGGGTATGACACTTAAAGTTTGACAGACAGACAGATAGACGGTGTGTTCCCGATTCGTCGACTTCAATTATATGATAATCACCTTAATTGGGTGTCAAAGGGGCCATCTAAGGGGCACGGGTAGACTAGTAATTAACTAATTAGTATAAAGTTTACCTTTAGTTTACCTGTAAAGGTATATGAAGAGATTGCTAACTAGAAGATTTGATCGTGTGATATGTGTCTTTGTTCAATCTGTAAAGATGTGCTGCGGCCAATTTCACGAAAATACTTACGATAAATCTCAGAAATGTTCGTTACTCTCAAAGTCATATATTTAATTTCATATTCCGTTAAAATTCAAAATTTATTTCATGTTTTGATGGATGAAAGTTATGAAAATTCCTTAAAATTTTCGTAAGAATTTTAGTGAAACTGGGCACTGCTCTTTAGGCACGGTCCATTTGATATTCAGGTGGGGGGGGGGGGGGGAGGGCTTGGGTTTTTTGTCGGAGCAAGATTATTTTTTTCGCCCCGGACAGGAGCAAAATTATTTTTTTCTTGCAAAGTTGGAGCAAAAAATTTTTTTCTAACATTAGGGATGTGCGATATATTAAGAATGTTAATGTTTTATCAATAGAAATTCTTTATTTTGACTAAAAACTCCAAAATATGACTTCATTTTTATGCACAAAGTTGATTCACACCTAAACAGAGAGATAAAAGAATTTTACAATATAATCCTCAGTAAACAAAATTTATATAAGGTTCAAGTAAGCCTGGGTCTGAGTAAGAGGTTCTTCCAGACAAATTTTCAGATTTAGAATTGTAAATTGAGGAAAAACTGAAGTTCTCTTTCCAAATTTGCATATGAAATTAGGCTCTATTATGATACATGCAATATTAATAGTAATACATTATATTGATAACATATCTAAGCCTTTAAGGAAGCTCCTTCTTTTCATTTAATATGCATTCTTTTGATATATTCAAATAGGAACTTTATATGTTTTGATAGAAAACTATGGCGAGCGAAGCGAGCCAAAATTTTTGTGATATGAATTGAAAACTGCGGCGAGCGAAGCGAGCTGGAAAATTTTCAGGATTTTCAAGCGAAATTTTATGGTAATTCTTCAAATTCAGATTACATGTAAGAGCAAGATTATTTTTTTCTGTAAAACCATAAGCAAATTTATTTTATTCACCAAAATTCAGAGCAAAATTATTTTTTTCAAAAAAAACCCCCAAGCCCCCCCCCCCCCTCTGAATATCAAATGGACCGTGCCTTATATGAATACACTTTTCAAATATAAATATACTGTAGCATCAACACTCGTCGTATCAAGAGCCGTTTTCTTGAGCTACAACAGAAGAAGAAGAAGAAAAATGTGAATTATGTTAGTTACATTTATTTCATTTCATAAAAATATGTCATATTTAAATAACGAAATGGTTCCACGTACAGTAGTCGGTGAATGGTCCTCACTTGTGTCCAGTGGAATAAGTGGTAGTATGGCTGCCCGTCGTACCGATGTCATTACTGCATTGTTGTCCTGCATGGTACAGTGTAGGGTAGTTGCACAGGCACCAGATTCCTAGAGAGAAAACTATAACCCATCTAAAAGGCCCTTTCTCTTCTGTTTAAGGAAAGAGTAAAGAGAAACGAAATGGGAGTTTTTAATTTTTCTCTAGGAATCTGGCGCCTGTGGGTAGTTGTAGTCCAGTTGCCTGGGCTCGTCTCCACATACACTGAATATAGTGGAAAAGACACCCCGTTGTTGTCAACACGGACTTGGATTGTGTATATCTGGTGGAACAGGGTAGGGCAGGTTAAAAGGTTCCGTCGCTGTAGATTGTATCGGCTGCAGTTAGGTCACGGAGGTTGTTGTCGATGGCAAATACGATGGTCCTTGTGATTGGTGGCTCTTGTCTATCAGTAGGTATCGGTCGCCGTTTGCTGTCTCTGTCCACTTGCCGTCTAGGGTGATGAATGATTGCGTCTTGGGTTTTACGGCTAGTTTGGCGGAAACCTCTGTCGAACCAACTATGATTTTTGGCGCGGTGAAATTCCGGCAAAATTCACATGGCCCATCGCACGTTGCAGTGTTTATATAGGATACGAAACTAATAATTAAGGATAATTAAGGATTCAAAAATTTTCAGTGTCTTGTTACAGACATACTACCTAATACTTTTCAACCAATTCACTACTTTTCACACTTGCTTTATATAAGCTGTCTTATTAAGGGGTATATGCCATGATAGCCTTTTACATTAATATTCAGTACCCCTAATTTTATACGAAATGATGGAGTGCCACCTGGTAGTCTGCATGAGTCTTGCTGACATCGTCCCGGTTAATTTTTTAAATTTATTTACGTGATTCCGTATAAGGCGTATTATCTGGTGTTTAGATTGAAAAAGAATTTTATCGATTGTATTTTTCTGTTCTGAGTCGCCGTATTGCTTCAAATCTCGCTTTACCTACGTTTTTCATTTATTTTATGTAAGTTTTTCAATTTCTATATTTTCAATTATTTATATAAATGTTTTTCAATCATTTATAAAAAAAATTCAATCATTTATATACATTTTTTTATGATCAGTTTGTTGATAGTAGAAAATACACATGTATGTTATTTTATTCATTAAATACATGTATGGTATTAGCAAAAAATAATAATAAATAGATACAAAAATAAATAGAAAAAAGGGGGAAAAAGTGCACATACTTTATATGAAAGGTAAATGAAAAGATTTAGTTAATGCTTAATCTATATATGTGCCCCTTTGATGGCCCCTTTAACACCTATAATCAATTAATTGAAGTCGACGAATCGGGAATAAACCAGATAGACGGACAACGGACAAAGTGATACCTAAATGTCGCTATGTTTCGCAAGCGACACAATAAAAATGGAAAGCATTAACTTACTGTTAGAGACCCTGACAACTCTCCATGGGATCAGAAAAGCCAAAATTCCTACAGCATCCTCTAGTGGCAGGGCTATAAGGCCTTTGATAAATACAAGGTCAATGACAAATGATGATATCACTATGATGCCGTCCAGAAACTGAAATTTAATGGCAACTATACAGTGACCTTATACACGTAGTTACTATTTCGCACAATAACAGAATATATCTTTTATACAGTTTACTCTTCAAACAATAGAATCGATTCGATGACAGATAAAACTAAGAAAAAACTTACCACCATTTTCTTACGGAAAAACCGGGGTCCATAACAAAATATCTTGAACAGCGTCTGAAATACGTGAGTTACTAACTTAAGAGGTACGTCTACATGGTAAACTGATACACTATGGAGACAATTATGGTATGATGCTTCTTTTGATGTCAAAGCAATTCCTATCAAAATAAAAAAGAGAAAGTCTTTGACCAAACTACATTGCACTATTTAAGGCGATACGAATATATTATACAATTATTGACTGGGAATGAAGACAATATATGATTTGTTGGACCTGAAGATAAAATATTGCCCGATGGCTATATTTTGTCAGAAGGTCAAACAAATCACATATTGCCCGAATTCCCGGTCAATAATTGTTTTGTTATATCTAACTTCAATACTGCCGCAGCGAACCGATTGCCCCGGCATGTTAACGTTCATTTCTGTCTATAAGAGACGGAGCACGGAAAAAAATAGGTAGAGTTTATAACGTCATCAATGACGTGACGTCATAAACGATGTAACGTTTATCGGTCAATAGTTTTTGATCTATTGCCCTAGGGCCAACATTGATGTAACTATTGACTGCTTGGTCAAATATTCGAATTTATAGGTGATTTTCCAATGGGGATTTTGTATAGAGATACTGATAAGAGTGTAACAAAAGATAATATTTCAAAACAATAGCATATTCATACGCACATAATATGAGGTGACAAATAGTTGAATTTACTTAGTATATGTAAAACGTCTCCGAATTCAATAGCATCATTTCAGAACAGACAAGTTTTCAACATGGACATTCACGTTTCGGGTACTTAGCCCTTGTCAGTGATCCTTAAACCTCCCTATGTAGGATTGTACTTCATAATATTGAATCCATTCAGTTGCGACGTTTATGATCACGTTCAATATATTGCGGTTCAAATTCATCTAAAGTTGAATAGGCTCACTCCCATTCATCGATCCTATTGAGCATCTAGGTATGCAGATGTTGCATTCCGTCAAGATAAGATAACACATATCTCAATCTATACTCTGTTGCCGTAGGAAATTTGTACTTTCACCTAGTTTTAAAACAAACGCTTATTTCTTCTTCTAATGTTAACTGCAGCATATATGAATTTATTTACCTTGTTTCTCCATGCTTACAACTAATACATGAACGGATGTTAAACGTCTTGAAAGTAAACATATCATATATTTGATTTTGCATATCTTTCCATATGCATTTCCTGCCCCGATCGGTCTACTGTATTAACAAAGATAAGATGAAAGTTTTTCAACTCGGTAATTCTTCTTGAAGAAAAATTCAATTAAATTTTTATGTATCAGATTCTTGTTTCGGCTAGTAAATCTTAATCAGTGGTTGTTTATGTCAAAGTGATCTTCAGTGGCAGCAAAATTTATTCAATTAATTAAGTAGCGCCCTCTAGTTTGCTTTCGTGATTTTAATGTTTCTACTTGGCAAAGAGTGCAAATTAACATTTTCGGTTTACAATAAACATTTGTTTCAAAACTGCCGATATAGAGGTGATTACTTTTAAGAACAATTAACATCAACACCTGGAGTCCCCGGGGGCTTATGTAGCCAAGTTCGATCAACTTCGGTTTATAGTCTGTCTCTTCAACGCATTTGAAATTTTCTGTTACAAATTTTCTTGAAATTTCTAAAACGTGGGTCCTGTAGCATCATATCCCATCCATCCTGCTATGTCTTTCGGTACGTTTTTGGACATAATAATTTTCACACTTTTTGGTCATATTACATTGTTTAGATTGAGAATCACTGACGACGATTAAGTACACAAAACGTACATGTCTTGCCATGCTGCAAATTTATCTGTTCTTAAATGATACTATTGAATTTGAAGACATTTAACATTGTACTTGGTATATTAATTGTAATACTATATTTCCAGCTCTTTTGTCTGAAAGAAGCTTATCATTTTGAAAACATATGATACTTTGCTATTTCGGAAACTTGTCATTTTATCCTTAATATCATCGAAATTTAAGGAGATTAACATCCCAGCACCATCCCTCCTATGCTCCGTGGTCATATATAGTGTTTAATTATGCTATTGAATCCCCCTAAAAGGAGTCGAGCACGCTTTACAAGTGCCACAAATGCTTGAAGAGCAATTAATTTTTTACTATCCAATATACTTGTCTGGTGCATTAAAATGATTTGAAATATTTTTCAAAGGGTCACTTTAATTTTCTTTTTGGTATTTATTTTTCATCAAGAAATATGGATCAATGTGAAGTAATCGTGCAATACGCAAGATCGCAACTACGCGCGTGCAGCTTGTCTGTTCTTTTTTGCATTTAGTCACCTACCTAATCCATTGTTCAAAACTCTGGGCACCTTTTCTGCCCAAGTAAATTGATGACGTCAAGGTGATGGAGAACAATAAGAAAGTGCGCGAAAATATCCGTATAAGTTTTGTTAGATGTATTTGCGATCTTCCGTATTGAATCAATGAGAGGGCTATACACATTTGTACACATAATAAATATAGGTTTATAAGTATCTCGCGAAGTCTTAGTGTTATGATCTACCAAATATGTCATTTTGTTTTGTACAGCCTTAATCTGAAGTTTAAAACACTAATTAATGGTTTAACTTACAATGAGAGTGAGGACTCCCAAAATTGAAATGCTGCATTTATGGAAAGCATGAGCTACGTCTTCCTCCAAGGAACATCCTTGACGTAATGCGAGGTACTTCGGCAAGTCATTCTGTGTATATACAATCACATCCTCTCTGTTTGCACTCATTGTGCCATTGTAATAAAGAAAAGGGTTTGCAGTTGCAGAACTGTTAGCAATCTGTTCTCCCAAGTCCAGCAACTTGTTGTAAAATATATGCACATCCGATAATTCAACATTGTGGAATAACCATGGAAACGAAGACTTTAGTTGCTTAACGAAACTTATAGTTAAGTTTTTTCCGATGTTAACCATTCCTGAAACGAAATAATTGATGCGTTAAGTGAAAAAAATAAGGAGCATAGTCTTGTCATCGAATCATGATTCTATGCATTTATCAAAACATGATGGCTTGTGCTTAAGTTAGAGGCCTAACCCTTTACTATTCCTTATATAGGAACATTTTTTTTCACTATGTCAATTCAGATCTATTCCATCATATTACATTGATAACTGTGGAAATGTCATAGAAAAAAGTGTAATTAGTGTTATCATTAAATTATTAATAACAGCAAATTCTGAATGAAACAAGAACAGCCAGATATTTCCATCACGAATATCCTTAGCATATATTTCAATTTTCCGAACGGACGAAGCTATCCGGTCTTTTCGAAATACAGATCTATTTTCCTTTTGTGCAGGTATCGGTCGTCATTTATTGTGACGAAATCAAACTCTATGATAACCATCCTCAAATTCAAGGAAACGGTGCTACAAATATTACGTGTTTTAAGAAATTTGATGACATCATATGCTTTTACGTCAAACTGTCAAAAAAAACCTTTGCTTACAAAATCGAAAAATCTGAACGGCCCGTTCCATTATTTGGAAGTATTTTTTTTAATTTAAACTTTATCAATTCTAAAACGTTTCACAATCAAGTTACACAACGTATATTAATGTCTCACGTTGGCTCAGATGTTGGCGTGAGGGGTCCAAGGAGCAGGAGGAAACCGGAGGGGGGGGGGACCACCTACCCTCCCAAATAAGACCCTTCGCCGAATCTGGGATTCGAACCCGTGTCCTGAGAGAAGAGAAGCGAGTGCGCTACCACTGCACTAACCCGGCCTATGGAAGTATTTACATGTATATACATAAATATTCCTACCTTTAACAAAATGGATATCTAGAATAAGTTCTCCAAGCACAAGAGCACAGTCGATAATGTTGAGAAGCACAATCAGCAGCAACACTTTCTTTGTGTGCAGGATCTTTTCTCCAGAAACACGTATTCTGTAATGTAGATATTTTAAATATTTAAAATTGGCGTTAACGCTTATTTATCTTCAATTGGATTTTTCCTGCGTCTGTAAATACAAGCATTTAAATTGTAGAAGTTCTAAGAAGTACACGATAGCATTGAAAATAAAAAGTCTGAATGAATGACTGAAGCAAAGTACCAGGAGTAAACAGAAACATTATTAATTGGATGGTAACTTCTAGCATAGAATTCAGAATGATATCAGATAGATCCAAAATTTTCTTTCGATACAACAAATAATTTTAGTCACCTTATTTCCTTTCGATACAACAAAGAATTTTAGTCACCTTATCAGGGATTCAACGAACAATTTCATTTTCAGCGATGCTGTATGTCCAAAAAGACGGACGAAATCCATATACTGGTTATTTGAAGAGCGTATTAATTCCAAATATACCTTGGGATTCTAAAAAGAATTCATTATATGATAGCAAAGCAGGATCCGGTTGCAAAGCACATTGTTAACCTTTAGTTGTATTCCATTAATCAAAACGACCAAGTAGAATTTGTATATGCACCTTAACGTCAACGCTAAGTAAAAGCGAGAATGCGTTCAACCTGTGCAACCGAGTCAAGAATCTAAAAGACATTAGAAGCAAAAACCGACTTATAAGCTGCCAAATATTGTTGATGTTGACTTGAATGAACTTCTGTTGACACATATTTGTTAATTTGAATATTATTTGCTTATATTTGACAATTCATTGAGAATTTGAATATTAATTGATTAATTACATTTGACATTTTATAGAATCTGATTCATCTGAAAAATTAGCACATCTATGCCATTATGATTAGAATTTGCAAAATGCACAACTCAATATGTCTCTTAGGTTGCGTTCAATTTGTCATTAAACTCGTTAAATTATGTATAACAACATGTATATAACTGATACCATGTAAATTATTGTTGTCACTTGATGTCAAATTTGACAAGGTGAAGGCGTTTGTATGAATATATTAAAATGTTGGCGTCTAGTAGGTACAATCTCTACAAGTGTACAGGAAGTAGATATACCAAACTTCAATCAAAATAGCATATTTTACAATTTGTTTTAAATATTCTTGAATTCTTGAGGATGTCTTCACCATGAGGACGCTGTACTTACATCAGCAAAACACAATCACATGAGACGCAAAGAAGTGAACAAATAGACGTAGAAAAAACATCACATTATTAAAACATGAAGGATATCACATTTTAGGTCAACTTTAGACTTTTGCTCTTCATAATTCAATATTTGGATATCCCCTTCTTCTGCCTCGAGTATCACTGATGAGATATAACTTGTTGAAATGTTCATATGGTGTTCTGAGTTTTTAATAGAACATATATTTCAACATTGACAGAAACATTTTTTAAAATAATAACCACAGAGTCAAAATGTAAAAGCGAAATATCTTATATTTTGCGCCGTTCAAATTAATAAATACGACGCCACCAAAATTGAAAGATTCTCAAATTTTTTTTTATCAAATGAACAATTAAATGTTTCCGTACTATGACCACGGTCAAACGGTCTAACAAATGACTAGCACGTTTGTCTTCCATCGTGGGATTTTCCGATTGTGGCTTTTCTACCGAATTGTGGAATTTACTGATTGTGACCTTTCTACCGCATTGAAGTGGTGGATGTTGCATGCAAGCAGGAGATGCTTTCTCTTCCTGAGCACCTAATCTCACTCTTTCACTTCAGGGAGTTCACTTCTCTTAATATGGTCGATTTTTCTATTTCTATTCATATGCGTTAGTTCTATTTTTATCCTAGTTTTAATACGCCCTTGGCTAGATGATTTCGATTAACGATTTTGTACTTCTCGATAGGGATATGGTTCTTTCAATATTTGGACGGTAAGCATAAGAAGTAAACAATACCAATATAAATTGATGGTATATTCTAGCACCATCTACAATAAATTCCGTTCTCACACTTGACTCTGAAGAATGCTCATGCGATAGCTTTGTATTTCGTATTTCTGTGGTGCTACGTCATTGTCTCCGTGTTTTTCTTCTCATGATAAAGTCATGTTTATGTTTTAAAACTTTGTATGCCTTCTGATTGTGATTTTTAAATTCTATTTTTTGTTTTGTGTGCAACTTTCTTTCACTGATAGTATTTTGAATAAAAAGAATATGGAACTTCTGTCTGAACATGCACATTTTAACAGACAATTGTTTAAGTGATATTCTAGGTCAATGTAATCATCGAAGAGGTACTAATCATTTATACAGTCTCAAAGTCGAGGGGTCAAAACATAAGAATTATGTGAGGAGCTTAATTATTCCGAATAAGCCTTGAAATTCTAAAAATAATGTTAGTAGATAACATAATGGTAAACCAGGATCCGGTAGCAAAGCACATGGTTTACCTGCAGTGTATTTCCATACTTCGTCAAGATGTAAATGGCATACAGAATTTGTGCACATTTCTTAAAGTTACCGCTAACCACAAGCGTTCATTCTGGGCAACCGCGAACAGATCTATATGATTTTTAGAAACTTAACCAACTTCTACCTTGCCTCAGAGTATCAACATTACCTTAAATGAACTTTTTTCGACACGAATTTGTCAATTTGAATACTCATTGCTTATATTTGACATTGCATTTCATTGCAAATCTTATTTATCATACATCATTAACATCATAATTAAAATGGACAAATTACACAACTCTAAAGGTCTCGTAGGTAATGTTCAATCTCTAATTTAGCATGTAATATTATGTAGAACAAAATGTAAAATAATTACTCCGATGTAAATAATTATTCTTTCTCGGTGTCAAATTTGACAAGGTGAAGGCGTTTGTATGAAAATTAAACATCGCGGCGTCTTGTAGGTTTTATCTCAAAGTAAAAAGGAAGTATTGAAACTCCATCTGAATTCGAAATAGCACTCTTCGAGTACTTCTTTTTTAATTCTTGAAATAAGAGTGATAAATATTAAGAAAACGAAATATTCCCCGGCATGATGACGCTGCAGTGACAACAGAATGGTACATAAAAAGACGAAATAAAGGAAGCAAAGAGACGACGAATTTTTTTTTTAAACTTTTTTGAAAGTAAACCAGCGAGAAGGTACTAATAAGTAAAGATCCAGAGAAATCGAAGGCCACTACTATACATGAATAATTTTTAGATGTAAGATGTAAAAAACGGAATTAATTATAGATGGTACAACTGAAATGAATTAATAAAGCCTCGCCCAAATTCGAAATGGTTTCAATGAATCATTGAAAATATTTTTAGCAAACAATTTAGAAAAATAATACCGTACTTTGACAATGGTATCAAATCAACAGTCTAATGAATGACTAGCATTTGACGATGCAGACCATAAGCTAAAGGGATGATATGACATAATTATTTTCACACTCTTTGGCCATATTACATTGTTTAGATTGAGGATCACTGACGAGGGTTAAGTACCCGAACCGTTTATGCCTGGCCCATGCTGCAAATTGATCTATTCTTGAATTATGCTATTGAATTTGAAGACGTTTAACTTTACTGTAAGCGCCAACTACAATAAATTATGTATTTGCACTGGACTATGAGCCTTGTTCATTAGATACTGTTGTATATCATATTTCTATGGAGCTGCGATATTGTCCTCGTCTGTTCTCGCGAGAAAGTTCTTTTTAATATTTTTCAAGAATTTTTATGCCTGTTGTTGTTGAGTTTTGGATAATGATTAAATGTTTCGTGTTTGACTTTTTTTTATTTATTTTTTTTTCCATTATTATTCATAATTTTATCTGACATTTATTCACTTATTCGGGATTTTCGAAAACAAGAGTTACTTCCCATTTTGGGACGGTATCTGACGTAGCCTAATTGTTACAACATCAAATTAAATGGAAACTCTGGGAAATGACGGTACAACATCAACGTTACCATACCATGTCCATGACGTCATAATAGTTTTACATCAGATACCGTCTCAAATTGGATATAACTCTGTTTTCCGTAAACACTCAATAGTATTCAGAATAATGTGTAAATTGGATTTACTCCTATGGAATGAAAATATTTTAATCACATATTAAAAGCATTTCGACAGGCATTGATTTTAAGTCATGCTCTATATCAAAACAGAAGAAATCCAAATAATAAGTAGCAACATCCCTTCATCGCCTGCTTATGGCGTTCTCACATCCCAATTGATACGTTATGCCAGAAAAAGTAGCAAATATACAGATTTTGTTCCGAGAGTTAGACGTCTTTCAGATAAGCTTCTCAGTCAGGGATACGTTTGTGATCGACTAACATCGTCACTGAGGACGTTCAAATGTCGATGCGGGGAACTCGTCATACACTATGATGTCCCATTGTCCAGAATGGTAAATGATATTCTGTCTTAGACCACTTGAACCATCCGACCATAGACTACACTTATATTTTCCGAAATGGAAATAACCGGATGTTATATTTCTGCCGAATTAAAGCGACGGGTGTTGCATGCAAGCAGGAGATGCTGACTCTTTCTGGGCAGCTGGTTTCACTCGTAATTGGGAGTTTGCTTCTTTTCATGTGGTGGAGGTTTTTGTTTGTTTGCTTTGATTCCTGTTTTATCCTGATTTCGTATGCCTTTAGTTTGTGATTTCGTGAATTATCGATTTTGTACTGTATTTGGGATATGGTCATTGTCCATATTTGTCATATGTGAAGAGCGTAATTATCGCGAATAAGCCTTGACAATCTAAAAACAATTTTGCAACAATGGTAAACCAATATCAAACTGCAGTTAAATACCATACTTAATCAAAATGTAAAAAAAATATAGACTTTGCTCATATTTCTATAGTTTCTGCTAACCTCCATCTTTGAATGCGGTCAGCCCGTGCAAACGGATACAGATCGATATGATTTATAGAAACGCAACCGACTCGTAAATTGCTTCAGATTATCAACATTAACTTGAATGAACTTTTTTTGACACAAATTTGTAATTTGAATATTATTTGCTTACATTTGACATATCATTTCATTGCGAATCTGATTTATTATTAATCATTTACATATGTTCCATTATAATTAAAATGGACAAATTACACAACTTCAAAGGTTCCTTTTGTGATGTTCAATTTCTTATTAAGCACGTTATATTATGCACAACTAAATGTAGAATAACAACTCCTATCTAAATCATAGTTAGCGTTCGACGTCAGATTTGACAAGGTGAAGGCGTTTGTATGAATATTTTTTTTTAAATCCATCATAAAGTCTCAATCTCAATGAATGAAGGAAGTAAAGATACTCCACCTAAATCATAATAATATTTTACAATTCGTTTTTCATGTTAATGAACTGAACTCATATATGTTCAGATAAAGAGAGGATCCTGTCAACAATGCAATTACAAAAGCCGAGTACTCTATCATCAACAAGGAAAGGGGAGAAACAGACGGATGATATATCACTGCTTTATCGAATATGAATAAAACATCGAAGATGAACCAATCAGCCACTTAGTCTTATAGTCGAGAAAAAAAGGTAAATTCTTTAGAATTCCTAAGGATCCACATCTGATTGATTCCCTTTCTCGAATATGTTGTCTCGCAGGATGTTTCAAGACCTTGCTTGATATGAGTTAATATTTTCGTAACATGTACATAGAGCTAGAGGCTTTTGAAAACGAAATGAATTAATAAGTCCCAGTCCGAATCCAAAATGGTTAAAAGTAAAAAAATATTTCAAATAAACAATAAAATACTGTCGCACAATTGAAAATATATCGAAATTTCTTGCTCAAATTTGAAAATGAAATCATAGACAGTGAATAATGAACATTTAATAATATCTAATCATAAACATAGTACTTACATATCAATGAACCTGTCTGGATGTTGAGCATCTCTCTCTATTTCCCTTTCTAGATGCTCTTCTAGATGACTCATAGACACTGGGGAAGACATACGACGGACAACATCCTCCACCGCCTGAAAGGATAATAGATATTAAGTATGACAAAATGAAAAAACAAAATGCTATAAATATCCTTTCTATATGTCAAAATTTTGGTTTAATTCTGCAACTCAATACATCTACCAGGTGAATTTAGCTAAATTCACTATTTTTTTACAAATAGCTCTTGCAAAAAGAAAAAATTCTGCCTCAATTCTAGGAGAATATCATTTTCATGAAAAAAAGTTTACCTTCAGTGCAATCCAAATAGGCATACAGAAAAATTGTTCAGAGCGAAATCGAACAAATTCGAGAATTCACAAGGAAGATCAAACAGAGAGTTTTTTTTAAAGAGCGTTGTATACATCTAGACCTAGTCCATACAATGACAATGGGTATCTAATCTTATAGCAATTTAAGTAAAATGTTACGTTGGCACTCTTTTTTAAGGAGGAGAAAGTTGAAACTTTTACAATAAAAGGACATGCTTAACATTTCCTATCTTCGCTATAGCACATTGTTCTAGGACATTTATCCTATGAGTCATTTGTAACCTAATTCGTTCTATTCTATTTCTGGAAGTAGTCGTCCAAATGCTAAGGTGTCAGAATGTAACATTTTAACATTATGTTAAGTCAAGGACTTTCATTAAGATTAAAAAAGAGTTTTCACTTATACATGTAATACAGGCAACTTGGGAGTTCCGAGTCGCCTGGTTTTGGGAGTTCAGGGTCGCACAAAACATTTTGTAATTTTGAAATGAGAACTATTTTTTTTTTTTTTTGGTAATTAGTGATTATCTTATATTCAATACTGATAGTTTTCTTTGTAGAAAAAAAAAACTCAACCTTAAATAAGCGAAAACGTAGGTTTGATTCTGTACACACAAACCGACCAAGAATTCCCGTATTGCTTCACATAACTGAATTAATCGGTGAATGAAAGTCTAACACAAAAGCTGAAATTAGATTCATACAATCACAATCCGAAGGCTAAAATAATATACAAGAGGACTTTTTAATGCGAAAAAAAAATGCAAATAGACGGAAACAATAGCAAACTTATGTCGACCAACCATGTTTCTTAGTGCTTACTCGTTTGAAATATACTTGAGAGATGCCGTTGAACAGGGCTTTCAAAGGAAAGAACCTCCAATAGGACTATAAGGTACAGTACCTACAGCAACACTTCGAATTACTCCTTAAGTTTCAAAATCATCTATTTCTTTTTTGTCAATCAAAATTTGATATGATGGAGTCTTAATAGAATAAAAACTAAAGGTTCAAGCTAATGAAAACTGCACAGAAATCATTATCATGCCGATCTACATTCAAGGGGACTGACATGTTTAGAAGTTTTTACATAGTTCTCTCGATTTGAATGAATGCATACCTTAACCGCTCTATATGCATAGGATGCTCGTCGGGGATGCTGATCTGTGTCACTTGACGTTGACTTTATCTCCTTTATATCCTTCATATTCCGGTTTTTCAGAATAATGGCACAACCTTCAACCTCGATGATATGCTCCAAATTTCAAACTGTTGTAGGTTTTCGTTTCCTTGTTGCATTAAACTCCTCCATCATTTTCACTTTTCATAAGGATGTCTTACTTTGCATATTTTACCGTTTGGTAATCAACAGGTGACAAAAGAAATTTAACCCTGTGTTCTGAATGCGCATACAGGCGTTCTCGGCTACAACTGTTTATTAAACAAGATAAAAAAGGCATGAGGTGTGGCTATCGTCAAAGTAAATGGACCATCATCATTATCACATATATTGTCAAAACATATGTCGGTCAAAGAGATGGCTAGAGTATTACATGAATTATTCATGTGTTTTTGTATAAAATCTTTCATAACAAAAGAACGTGAATGGATATTTCCTACATGTAAACCTCATGAGGAATTACAGTGCTCATATGTTAAAAGAAGTACCTCTTTACGTTGGCGTCAAAAACATGATCTATTCGCACAAAGAGAGGATACATTTATTAAACAGCTTTATCCACAGATTTTAAAAATGCTAAACGTCTTCAAATTCAATAGCATCACTTAAGAACAGATCAATTTGCAGCATGGACCAGACATGCACGTCACGGGTACTGATCCACAATCTAAACAATTTAATATGGCGAAAGAGTGTGAAAGTTATTATGTCCAAAAATGTACCGAAAGACGTAGCAGGATAGTTGGGATATTTCAAATATTTTTTAAAAGAAATTTTG
This sequence comes from Pinctada fucata, assembly GCA_028142955.1. NCBI lineage: Eukaryota > Metazoa > Mollusca > Bivalvia > Pterioida > Pteriidae > Pinctada > Pinctada fucata. The sequence goes on along the minus strand of AP027113.1, from coordinate 26,579,146 downwards.
ATAACAGAAATGTTCGTGTTCGTTGAAGAAAATCCATTCTATGAGAGACATTGATACATCTTTGAAAATATACCATTTATATCCTTAGATGATATGAGTATGCATCTTTTAAGTGAGTTTGTGTCACTCCTTTATTAAATTAAGCCATACAAATGAAACTCTGAACGCGATGGTCACCAAGTGAAAACTAATCATAATCTTAAGCAGATTAAAACATCAAAAACGACAGAATAAAATATTTGAAATTGATTTTACTCATCTACCGACTACAATTCAGAAAAAGAAATCAAACCTAGTCCAAATGTAAATTAGTGTTAAACACCTTTACAAAATGGGAAAGAGGTGTTATGAAAAAGACTAGAGCTATAGAGTTTGTTGAGGGAGTGGACTATATCTTCTATACTAGTTTTCTAATAAAAAAAGATATCTTTCTTTCAAAAATTGATAACAAAATCTAATTTTGAAGAAGTCTATTTCAGGGATTCCTTTACAAAAGAAACAATACATGGTCCTTTGAACTAGCTTCTGTGATCTAGAACTGTTCATTGTTTCTTTTTGACGTTAAAGACACATTCTAATTCATTCTGTTTCTTTCACGCATTCTGATTGGTTCACAGGATTTCTACAAGCATGTATAACGACGATATACATGCCGCAAACCGACTCACTTGACATACTTCAAAATGTATTCCTACCTAAATTTGCAAGTTACAAGCTTTAGCGCACTTTTTGCGTATGACGTCATGCTTCCCTTTGTTCTTCGCTCCAGTGACGTCATACTGTGACGTAAAATTATAAGGTATGAGCTTGTAAATGGCGTTCTCCACATGTAAACAACAGAACAAGTAAGTTTATTATTGATAACACGTTGATTTTTCGCCATTGTAATAAATACGAAGCAGTTGTATTTCATATTTTGCAGCGCAATCATTTCAGTTGGTCATTATTAGTCCTCCGTAGCAACGTCGCCTCTAAAGCAATAAATGAGACCTTCTGAGGGGTATAAAGAGTTAAAATATGTCACATAAATTAGAATAGGGATAAACGTACTGTGTTTTGTGGTTCCGACAGGTATATGTTGGATATACTGTTGGAAACATACGTTATACCGTCGGGGGCAAGCCCCGACGGTATAACTGCGTTTCCAACAGTATATCCAACATATACCTGTCGGAACCACAAAACACGGTACGTTTATCCCCTAATTCTAATGCAATGCAGCTATAACGTCGAATTTCATTGGTCGTTTGCTCCTTATTTCGGCTGAAAAACTAGAACATACTAGGCTTTGACGTTGCTAACGTCCTATTTCACTTTATATTCACAAAAATATAGATTGCATTAGAATGGGAATAGCTAGGTAATGACGTTATGTTTGCGGACGATAAATGCTACTGTACAAACATCCGGGTTTTTTTTTTTCTGGCTCCGCTAACGCGTCGCCAGAAAAACTCAGTTTGCGACCGTAAAATCAGCATCCCCGAGGATATCGCTCGCCTAGTTTTAGAGTTTACGCACTGCATCGAAATATATTCTAAATTTTCTGTCATCAAATTAGATCTAAACTTCTAAAACTATGGGCTAAAACTACCTCACTGGATAGCCCTTTCCTTAGCTCGGTTTCGGCATATTTTTTCTGTCATGTTTAGATTTAAGCTCCATCCGCCTTCCCTCCAACGATTTTTGATAATATATTTCACTTAGTTACGCTTCTGAATACACCCTACACAAAATTTGGTGCCGCTCATTTTGGCAAGAGCAAATTGAAGGTTTATATTGTAGATGGCGCCAGGAAAATTCACTTTGGCTTTATTTAAACTGTTTGGCGTGAAGTACTACTGATGAGGATTCAATGTCCGAAACACGTGTCTAGTACAATAAAATTGGTACTGTAGAAAATATCTTTTCAATATTGACAATTTACCGTCCGCAAACATAATGTCAGAATCTAGTTATTCCCTAATCAATACGCGTGCACATAAATCCCACTTAACGGTCAGTTATTCTGATGCTTAAAAAGGAGCAATCATGTGGTTTCTAGAACGAGAAAAAAAATCAAGCACCATATATGAAATATAAGTCTCCGGTGGTATGGATCAAAGTCCCAACCTCTGTCAATGCCTCGGATTAGACTTGTTTATCGATCCCACTCTTGTTTTCTATCCGTAACTTAAAGTGGCGCTAGTCCCCTGTCGAGCTCCCTACTCCCCTCCCATATGACGCATAACGGAAATACAGATTTTTATATTATGATAATAAGCAAAAATTATGCTAATTTTATTGAAAAATTGACAAATCACCAGCTTTCATGATATTTATTTCTTTTAACACTGTCTTAGAAAGCGGAGAGGAATTTTTAAAACAAGTTTTCTCAAAATAAAGATATCTTTCTTTCAAAGTTTGATAACAAAATCTAATTTTGAAGATGTCGATTTTAGGGATTCATTTTCAACAGAAACCATACATGGTCCTTTGAACTAGCTTCTCATTCGGATTAGCCTCGACTTTTTTCTTCGAAACAAGACTCGGACGTCAGACGGTGCCATTTTAAAAATAGGTCCCCGTTGATCTATTAGTTTTGTTATAATCTATCATGAAATACAAGTTCCAGCGTTACTCCCAACATAACTCACTCAGGTTGGAGAATTTTGAATGTTGAAAAAGTGCCTTTTTACTTTAAAATCGATTTGATGTAAAACCTTCCTCCATTGGCGTCCTAGTCTTTTTATGCCGTTACAAATGAAGTGCGAGGAGATCCGAATGCTAGCTTCTGTGATCTAGAACTGTTCATTGTTTCTTCTTGACGTCAAAGATACATTATTTCACGTGCATATACACCTCACATGACGGTCAGTTATTCTGATGCATAAAATAGAGTGACTACATATGCAATATAAGTCTCCGGTGGTATGGATCAACGTCCCAACCTCTGTCAATGCCTCGGTTGAGACTTGTTTATTGACCCCACCTTGATCTTTTTCTATCCTTAACTCAAAATGGTGCTAGTCCCCTGTCGAGCTACCTACTCCCCTTCCATATGACGTATAACGGATATACAGATTTAGATACATGTATTATGAGTCCGCAATATCTTACCGAGCATAATACATGTACTACCTTATATGAAAAGTAGTGCACGGATTCGTATGCTTATGTATTGTGTTTTGTTTTGGTTTGTTTGTTTTTTGTTTTTCTTTTCTTTATTATTTTTTTTGGGGGGGGGGGGAGGGGGTGTTTTTGTGTTTGTTTTGTTTTTTGTTTTGTTTTGGTTTTATTTTTTTTGGGGGGGGTTGTTTTTTTTTTTTTTTTTTTTTTTTTTCGTTTCCTGATTTTTTTTTCTGATTTCTTTTTTAATTTGTCTAGTGTTTGACTTTCATGCACTAATAAATAACCCTCTATGCTTTGACTGTAAAAGAAACGAAATCATTTCGGATTGCGCTACCTCGAATAAATTTCAATGAAGAAGCTTCAAATATCAAAAATGCTGAGCAACTATTTTTGATCTTATATGAATCAGAATAAAAAGTATGAAACCCTTTTTTGATTTCAATTGTAAATGAAATAAGTGGCTACCAGTTTGATTAAGGTAGAGCATCCCTCAGGTCTCAGATGCTCATATTTCCCAAATAACAACTTTTACAATATTTTCATTTCCATATATTCAAAGCTTGTGTTAAACCTGATATACAAACAAAATATAATTCGTGGTTTTATTATTATACCGAGAACTTAAGCTGTTTAAACTTTAACGTTGGACCCTTTGGGAAAAGTAAGAAAAATCCCTTTTTAGAGGTGATAAAATGCAACTATAGAAGTTTCTTTTCCCCAAACCATTATTATTAGTTTGATAATCTAAACAATATTCTGAAGAGAAAAAAAGAGAAAAAATGGGATATCCAGGCGTAAAATTACCAGCATGATATGAGGGAAACTCTACCTTAAATCAAAATCAAAATTCTTTAATCCCTAAACATGCTAAAAGAAGCGTTTTCAAATCCATTTTTAAAATAATTACAAGGAAGCACATGGATGCGACAAGTGGACATGCATGTTGAAACAAAGTGTTCTCTTTTATTTTATTTTTTTTTTTTGAGTAACCAAAATGAAGAATAGAATAATTAACCTGTTTCTCTGTAATTTTTACGAAACAAGAAATATTACTTCCCACGTCTCGGGATTTTCAGTTTAAAGAAAACGTGTACATACTAAATTCATATTTCATGTAAACGTGAAATTTTGTATCCTGGTTTAAACATTATGTAACAAAATTCTTTATTTCAATGACAATTTAATTTAATGGGTGGGAAAAACACGTTTTACCTACTGTAACATATAAGTCATATCGCGTATGAAAATTATTCTTTTCCGTGATACATCTGTTTCTATAATCAATGCAATTATCAATATTTTAAAATCAATAATTACCATTTTATTTAAAATGATTTTATTATTTTTTCTCTCTTTTATTCTAAGCTTCATAGACTCTTTTGAAAATTGGTAGTTCTCGTTCCATGTTTTGAAATGTTCAAAACATAATTGTAATTCCAATTGGAATGTACTACATGTACGTAACGTTGTTATAATGTCATTTTTCATGTAAGACGGCATGTAACATCATTATTTTGGTTACTGTTTTCACAAAGGGCGTTTTTACATATCCATTTTCACCGGCCGTGACATTCTTGACATTTGACACCTAGTTAAGGACAATTTAGACGACAAAAACAGTCTACAATAAACATATAGATCAAAAGTATTTTTGTTTTGCTGTGCTAAAGGTAAATTTACTATCATGGAAGTATTTATCTAATCTTTGCAATTCATCTTTTTGTACCATAGGTAATATAATTTTAATCTAATCTTTTTTTCTCTTTCCTTTTTTTTTAACCCAAATGATGCTTAAATGTAAATCAATAGATAATCTTACTACTCTTAGGCGAGAGGCGCATATAAGGTAGATAATTCCGGTTCAGTGTCACAAATATTTGAATAAATTAATATGAATCAAGGCAAAGCCTTTTTGTGCGCGCGGAGAGAAAATAAATATGATTATATAAAATACAAATGTAAAAAAATCTTTCTTTTTTATTTTCTTGCATTATAGACTTTGACGGTTTATCTTATCTTAAAAAACTTCCTGTTTGATGATTGCCAAAAAAGATGGTACAAGGCGAGTGGTTTGTAAAATTGATCTAGACCAGCAGACGAACATTTTAACTAAAGAGGGCTTGAAATATGGACATTGGTTCTTTATAATTCATTTTAATTTTGTAAGAATAATGTTTAGGTCAGCTGAAAATAAATTACTTTTTGCATATCGGACAAAAGGAAAAAAAACATATTCCGGCTTCTGACAGTACGAAACGAGAAAATCAATCAGAGCGAAACGTCTCGTTTAAAACCGGAAATGTCGGATTTCCAAAAAAAGATTCCGTGGTTACGCCGTCTTGTTGATGCGTTATCTTTACCTGATTTACGAAAAATGTTTTCAAGAAATTTAACTTATAAACAAAATTGAGTATATAACAAATACGTCTACTTGGAGTCGAAAAAAAAATTAAATGGCAATATCCTGCATCTCCGCAGCAACTCTGTCTGCGAGGGGACAAAAGTTTTTGAAAGCATACTATTTAGAAGTACATTCTCATTCTTTGATTCAGCATGTTTTCTCAATAAGGTATGTGTATACGCGTTACCATAAGGGCGAGCTTCGCTCGCTATAAATCTTTTTTCACGGTCATTTTGAATTATGATATGATTTTGTTTTTATTTACTTTCACTCCATCAACAGTAGTATTAACGTACGTAAAGCGATGAGTAATCAAACAATTGCACTTTCGCAGATGTATTGAATCTGGAACATAATTCGAGAAAAGGAAGAGTCAGCTCAAATTAATATACTAACCGAATGTACAAAATACTAATTGTTAATATTATGAGAGTAAATACTCTTGAAATTAAGATTAAGTGATTTATATAAGCGTAGTAGCATTAAATAAAAACGGGAAAAATTGCATGTCAAATGGATGAATATTGCAAATAATAAGCTATCAAAATATTAACAATGTATGATTTTATCTTAATAAGCTTATTTCTAGAGTACTCAATATGATATTGTATGTATTCTAAGAATAAGTTTGTGAGACGATAAAGAAAATCAATTTGTAGCCCCAAAGGACAGTTTTAATCCAATTTGTGTGGCAGAATGGAAAAAAAATTAAACGCTAAACTTAAGAATTTTGAAAATCGAAGAAAAAAATACTTAGAGTTTAATCAATACAATACCTTTTCAAGCTCTGAATACATTAGATCCGATTCCGTTAGATGTTTGTTATCTGAATGAATATAGCGTCATATGTATTCCTTAAAAGCCGTATGACGTGTGAGTGTATACGTATACGTTAGAATCCAACTTGAAATATCCACATTCCAAACTCAAATTTATTTTTGGAAAAAATATTAACTATACAAGATTTTTCTTCGACATTTCTTCTCTCTTGATGTGCTGCAATTTTCATAGGTTACAAAACAGGTTCGATTACGAAACGTCATATTAGTGCTTATACGTAACGTACACGTACATCGTTCATTTTTGTGACGTTATACAGATCGCATACATGTACCTAACTCAAGGCTCTTCTAATCAGCAGGCATCGCAATGTAATTTTAATGTGTCTGGTTATAAAATGAATATAAAATTGTACTCTAAATTCCATAGGCTCGAGCGTACACATAATTTTCTCTTTTTGTGTTTAGTTGTTTTTTTTGGGGGGGGGATGTTTTTGTTTTTGTTTAGTTTTTGTTTGTTTGTTTTTTGAGAGGGAGAATTATTTCTGATCCTTAAAAGGAATTATCGTTTGATATATAACGTACCTCTCGAGTATGACAAAGTTTGACTATTATTGGATATTTGATAGGAACCGAAGAAAAAAAAAATTTAGTAGTCGATAGTTGCTTTTTATATTAGTTTCCGTTTTCTTAAAGTAACACATGCGCATTGCAGAATAAAGAAATGCGAGGAAGGGGGGGGGGGGGTTTCAAGCTCGCACGTACAGAAGATTAGTCTAAATTTTTTAAAAATGCAGAAAAACAATGTTTTTTTATTCAACTACGGAGGGGCCTTTGGTCAATAACCTTGTCCTTTCCAGATCTGCACAATATTGCTGCAATATTAGTAAAAACAGGGGTGAGGTATCATCGCTTGGTCACAAACCCTTTCCTCAATACAAACCTATTCTTCTACAAGTCTATATTAAAAAGTTGTTAAAAGTTTTTCATCAAGACTTGTAGAAGAAACGATTTTTTTTTTTTTTTTAGTTTTTAATATAGACTTGTAGAAGAAAGGGTTTGCATTGAGGAAAGGCTTTGTGACCAAGCTGTAATACCTCACCCCTGTATTAGTAAAGTTACGTTTTGTAACATTACTTTATTCTTGAAATACACTATTAATAGCACTCGTGGATGTAAAGGGGAGCGCATCCGGTACCCCGCCCTCGTAAGTTTCCAAAAGTTTTTAATTTTGCCTCATTTTATACACCAAAATCATCCTTCACTTTAATGTTAAAAATGCTCCTTCGTCCCCAACAAAAACATCCAAATGTTATTATCACAATTATACAAGTATTGGATATTCGTGTAGATTTAGATTAGTTATTTTCTTAATGCCTGAGGCACGTGATATATACATAATGATACAGATGGTTATAATAATAAAATACACCATCAGATTATGTATAACATGTGCTTTATCAAACATGTTATGTAAACGATCGATCTTCTTTACGAAAATCAATAAAATAACGATTAAAAACTCTACGTTAATTTTTATTATCCTATTCCTTCGGATTGTTAAATATTTCCCTTAGTATTTCAATTGTTTCACATTCTCTGCACTCAACCTTCGCTAGCGATAGGAAGCTCCATCTGTTGATTTGGTGGATACGCTGCTGCTCTGATATTGTAATACCTTTAAATGTACTTTTCCAATTTTCTCCAATCTTACCTTAGTCGTGCCAATATGGCGGTGCATAATTTTGATTTCCCCATCGTGGACGTTACAGACCCAGTCAAACCGTTGCATGGTGTATATATATAGCAAAGGAATTAGTAGGGGATCGAGAAATATATAACCTACAGGAAAATAATGAATTTGATAGCGCCACCTACAATGAAATATAAATTGCTTTCAAATATAGAACTTGCGGTTTGTTTTGATTATGAGATTTTTCCTTATTTCCGATGACGTTTGAAGTCAGGCGGTGTTGGAGGAAATTGAAGCCCCAGGTCTTTTATGCCTAGTTGAATGGTGATACTTGTCATGTATATATATAAATGTCAAAAAGCAATGAATACATCATATATGCGATTAATCGATAACTGATAGTACTGTTTTGCACCAAAATTGATATTTTACATCAAATGCTTAATCAACGTAGTAACATATTTACGTTCTCTTTCATTGCCTTTGCGGTGAAACGCGACATTATTTTTGCAGTATATGCCACTCAATTGTTGAATAAGGTCTTATTCACTTTTCGCTTGTTTCCTTTTACCATAAATAGAAAACATCTGTATATTCAGTGCTCTTTGACTGTTGAGATGGGACAATTTTACCCATTTTCTTCTCCTCTTTTATTTGTTGATTTTTTTAATCTTATATCCATTGAATGTTGCATTCTAGCAGTTTTGTTTCGATTTAAGAGCTAGCTGAATTTGCTTTATCGTATTAGTTAGGGTCCCTGTAAAGTGCGAAACGAAACAAAAACGGAACGAAACATATCGAAACGAAACGAAACAAAACATATATCTTAAACAATATATTGTCTTTAAATGTTCTCAGCAATGATTCCTGTTTATGGTTTTTTCTTTCTCAAGTTCTTTAAGTTTTATGTTTCGTTTCGTTTCGTTTCGATCTGTTTGGTTTCGTTTTGTTTCGTTTCGTTTCGATCTGTTTCGTTTCGTTTGGTTTCGTTTTTATTTCATTTTTCATATTTTTACAGGTCATATTGTTTTTATTTTTGTTCGGATTCACTAGTACTACAAGATGTCTTTATTGAGCTGCGTGCGTGTCTCGCTATTAGGCCAAAGTAAATAATATTGTTTTACGTCCGCTGGAGGGTACTGTTTTTTGGAGAATTTTTCAGAATAAATCCCACACAAACAGTATCTAATTTGATATCCAGATAAATTCAAAACTTCAATTCAAGTCAAACCAAATTATTTTAATGTATCTTTAAGACCAGGATTTTCTTAATTCATCTAAATTATTCAATACATATATTACCAGTGAGAACAGTTTAAGCATTGTACAGCTCAATTACATGCACTTGTAATTTTTTAAATTTTTTTTTTTTCTGCTTTTTTTTATCTCTGACTATAAAAATGCCTATTGATACATTTTTTGTATCACGTATGTGTGTGTGTTTTCATGCCAGATGGGAGGGTACCTTTCATAAAATCATCGGTACGTAAAACAAGGTATTAAATTGCTATAGCCTATCAATTCAAAACTTATTTGTGTAGGCGATTTATGCTTTGCATCTTTATGTATAATCTTCTTGGTTCTGCGTTATTGTAGAAAGTCACTCTATAATTAAATAAATAAGGTTTTGAAATATCTCAGCTGAATTTGTTGATGAGAAACGGGCAGAGATCAAGACGCGCTCAAAGATTAGAAATGGCTGATCAACTGAAAATGGACCGTCAACCATAACATTCAAGACAACATGTATATATACATGGACGTACAATGCACATGTGGGAAGCATGATTCCTACGGTACATGTATAAAGCATGTTATTCTAGGAAAAGTAGCATTCTTATAAACTATAAGGACGGGATATCTCAATCTATTTTAAAGAAATCTTTCATGGGTTGGTTAAATTAAAAAGATCTTAATCAGCTTTTGTTATACAAATATCGAATTTAATATTTATTCATGTACACTGCATATATCAGTGATAATACGTATTTGGGTGTTCTTGATATATAATATACAATTTTATCCCACCTCTGGCAAATTTCTTGCAATCTGATTGGTCGAGAAGAACCGATTCGGAATATTATGTTGTATCATGGTACTGATAGGATATTATTTTAATATCCTGCCTCTACTAAGACGCTTATGCTTTTGGTGTCACCGAAATGCTTTAAAATTTGTTGAAAAAAAACCATTCACAAACCAAAAGCCATCGGCGGTATGAATTCGGTATACAGTGTTTTACAGGGGGAATACAAAATAAGTGGGCCCCGGTCCATGATGGGTCGAGGCGAGGCTTCAATGTATTATTATGTATAATTAATAAAACAAGTCTGCAATATAATATGTTATGAAAACAAAGAATGATTTTTTTTTTAATTAGTACTCATGTTCGCTTCTGCCCAACTAAATGTACCGTGATAAGAAATCGTATATGTAGTCTCTCTCTCTCTCTCTCTCTCTCTCTCATTTTGAAGAATCCAAATTTGAAAAAAAATAAACAGCATACATACTGATTAAACAACTGAATCTGCACAGATGTTCGAAATCTAAAATTGTCTTGTTTTACAAGTAAAACTAACCTGATATTTTACATTGGAAAATTGTAAACAAATTTAAGCTGTACATGTATATATAATAGTTGTGACATCTGCATCAGTAGCTCACGGATTTATTGATATAAAATCAGATCTTTGTACTGGTTAAAGTGGATATACATGTGTACTACCATACAACAAAGTACAGGTAAATCCGATTTTTTTTCTATTAAGTAATCATGTCAATATGACCAAATACATGTATGACTTAAGCAACTCATAATATCGAAAAAAAATACAAGAAATGGAAATTAAAATGAAAATATATGATTCTAATCTATTAAATTTTTTAAAGTATGGGGTCTAAAATGGTAGGACTTCAACACGCCATGGTTTTAATTTCTACTTGCATGTAGTGCTTAAATTTGAGATTACTATAATGTTTCTCAATACCTTTAAGCCAATTTGCATCAATTTACCACTTTACAATAAGATAAAGGATGGATTTCGAATTTCACTAATCTGACCATAGAAGATCCTGACGATAATCTCAACAGCACTCACAATAGAGCACAAAATTAAACATCGACGAACCCCTAGCAAGCTAGAGGTGGGACCAGGTACCCGGGAGGAGTAAGCATTCCCTGTTGGCTAGCCGCACCCGCCGCCGATGTTTATGAAATGAAAATGTATATAAAGCATGGAAATGAAAATATATAAAATTCATGCACTGTCTGACGTTATGTCTATATAGAAAGTGCTATGGCGACAATGTTAGGGAAGTATATTCAAAACACTTACTGTCAAACCCCTCGCGGGGAACTTTTTTACGAGCTCCACACGGCAAAGGGCATAAGTGTGACACAAATGAGTTAAAGAAGATCCTGACGATAATTTCAACAGTATAAGAAACATACTTCCAAACGAATTTTCCATTTATTGAAAAATTACCTCCCTAGAAACTACTGCAGATTAAAAAAGAAGATATTTCTGAATTTCCCAACATAAAAGAAATAATTCCTCCCTCTTTTGCAAATCTCCATGGAAAAATTTCGGTTATGTTATCATTTGTCGCCATCTTGAAAACGAGGCTCGGAGCGTTGGCAAAATTACCTACACTCTAGATCGTCTAGAAGATTGGCTGCCGATGAGGACTTCCAACGGCATATTATGTTGCCAATCGGTACCAATGTGAAAACTCCGAACGCACCTATTATTTTGCCACGGTCCGGGGCAAAAAAAAAATAATCTTGCTACGACAAAAAAACCCAAGCCCCCCTAACCCGCCCCCGAATATCAAATGGACCATGCCTTATGACTTGACTTTGAATTGCGAGAAGTATGAGAATGTACCTGTTTGCTGAAAGAATACGAGATCTACATGTGTACTTTTTCATAAAAAATAGTATTTTGTAATATAGTAGATGTACTGATATACTTGTAAATATGATACACGAAAATACTAGTAATACATTTTTGATTATCTAGTCCTGAGTAAATTCAAATCTCGTTTATTTGCCATTCTATATATTTTTGGGAGTGGTCATCGAAGGTGTAATTATATATGCAATATGTGCAGACATAACGTATAAGGATACTCGCTTACACGTGAACATATGGTTGCGCTAAAATTTTAGTACCAATACTTGTTTTTGCAACCAAATCAAATATACGGATGTCAATAAAGATAACAGAAAAAAGAAATTTGTGCATATTTGCTCAGTTGTGACTTTTTTGGCCTATATCTTTTGCCTTTATGTACATGCATTGTCCTTTCACGCACACAAGTTCTTGTACATAATAGAGAGAAAAAAAACCACACCCAAAGGCTATACATATTCTTGATCCCATAAACATGATGAATATGTGGTATAAAAATGGTATTTTATTCCTTCATATCACCAATCTGTAATGTATTGACAGATTGGTGGAGTTTTTTTGCACTTGGTACAGCTACTATTTTTGTTATACTTGGTAAAAAGCCAAAATTATTCTTCATCGGGTTCAGTCGTCGCATAATTGTTAAAAAGCTAGATCTAGTTGGGAAAAAAATCTTTGACTTTCTAAATGTGCAAAAGAAAATTACCATTACAAATATATGTTCTCATCATTCTTACAAATGTACAATTTTCACTTACGCTATTGACTAGACCTAGGATTCAAAATCCGAAACATGCATGCCAAGTGTACCACATTTAAGATGTTTGTCCAGGAAACAGCTCTCTGGGTGCAGAGTTATAACATTTCATGTTAGACGATAGAATGAAACGATAATTTATCCTACCTCAGCAAGTATCAGATATCAATGTTTTGATCACGAAATTTTCTTTTCGCGATTGCACTGATGATTGTGAGCAATTTTTGCTTTCAAATATTTATTTATATATTTTTTTATATTGATAAAAAATGTTTAAAGGACACTCCAATATACTTGAATTTAATGAAATTAATATCAAGAAAGGATGTAGCAAATACGATTTCTGTGCAACTTAATGTATCAATAATGTTTTGGTACTAAACGTGTAAAAGGGAGAAAATGAATGAAATTCAATTTAAAACATGAGTTATTTCCAGATCATCATTATATTTGTTTTTTGTTTAATCAAAAGCTTGACAACACCTTCGCCATGTTCGCGTTTAAATATAGAATTATAAATTCACAGCGTTGTGCCAATCTCAAATGATTTTTGTTTATAAACGAACGAATACTATTTAGAAATACGGAACTCAAGAAAAAAAACCTCAAGCTAATCGAAGTTGCTCGACATATGTAGAACTGTTTACCATACTATTTCATTCATTTTACCTTATTGCCGCAAACATCAATCATTTTTTGGACAACAATGCTGGTATATGACCGGTTTACCGTCGTGTATTAAGAAAGAAAAAGAAGGGTACAATCTCTAACGTAACGTTGCAAATGCCAATAGCGAAAGAATCAAACAACTGCTAATGATAAATATTTCCACGAACAAAAGAAATTTTTATCGCTGAGCAATATACATGAAAGTCCCCTACTGTTTTATCTGTGGACCTTTCCTGAATATATGAAAATAAGACTATGGCAACACTTTAATGATATGTGACTGTTTTGGACGCGGCTGACATTATAAAATAAATTCAATGCAAGTACAAATGTCAAATATATTCAATGCAAGATCAATGCAAATTCAATTCAAGCTCAATGCAATCCAATTAAAATAAATGCGAATTGCAATTCAAGTTCAATTCAATCAAAAAACAAATTGCCATTCAAGTTCAATTCAATCAAGTCCTCAATTCATTTTCAATTCAAGTTCAATCAAGTTCACTTCAATGCCCAATCACAGTTCACTTTATTCAAATGTTTTGTTCAAATTGATTCCAATTCAATTCCATTGATTTCACAATAACAGACAGAATAGAACATATATACGCGGCCAATTATCACAAGCGATCTAATCGATCTCTTTGCATCAATGATTTGAGTTCAAAGTTCACTGTGCTTAAATTCAGGAGTGATTTCCCGACAATAATTCGGAATCAGCAAATAAAAAAATAAGGCTGCCGAAATAGTCGGTACTGGTCATGGGCGGATCCAGAATTTTTTTTCAGAGGGGGGGGGGGTCCTAAAGTCCGAATTTTTTTGAAAAGAAAAAAAACGCAAGAAAATAAAGTTATTAATTGATGATTGTCAGTTCTGTCTCTAAATATTAATAAAACAGGTGACTGGCAATCAGCTTAGAATTTTGAATTTTCACATCATAGTTGTTGATTATATTGATTGTCAGTTCTAATATGTAAATACAACAAATGGCGAGCGATAGCGAGCCAGCGAATTTTTTTTCCAAGAATTGGAAGAAAATCCACTATTCATGTCTTTTTCAGTTTCTTTTCGTTTCATTAGTGTCCTTGTTTATTGATATAGGTGTAATGTATATGTGCTGTTTATAGGAAAGCGCAGCATCATTTGAAAATAACGTACATGTATGTAATAAATTCTGGCGAAGGCGGAAGCTCGCCAGAGAAAATTTTTGAAATACTGACGGCAATATATTATCAAAATGAAAACTTTCTAATACAAATTAATGATATATTTTTCAAATATTATGACAACAAAGGGGGAATTGGAACTTAATCTTATGAAATATGTATATTAAGAACAAAAATTCAGCAATGTTTCGAAAATTCCAGGGGGGGGGTCCCCCGCATCCGCGCTTGCTGGCTAGCCTTTAGTTTAACCTATTTATGAATTGCGAATATGCACTGCGACCAGGAAAACCGCGCCGAAGCGCATGCGCTTTAAATATTGATATAACAGTAAATGAGTAATGAATATTATAGCGTAAGTGATGCGCTAATGGCACACTGACAAGGATCGCAGAATCGGTTTCGCTTCGCAAGGTCGATGGAGGCAAACGGTTTTTTTTTTAGTAGGACATCTCAAAGGCAGTAATGAGGGAGGGCAATTCCAATGAACAACATCGGATTCAGCAGCGCCGAGTGTCCGGGATGGTATGGTTAGTAGGATCCGGCTGACCTAAAAATATACATCAAAACCGGCAGCAGAACCAGGTTCTTTTGAAGATTTGATTTAAAGATGTAATCCTAAATGTGCATATTCCAATATTTTCCAGCTTAAATTTTCAATAGGTCTGTTACCTTTAGTTGAATTCCAAAAATAGAGGTCGCTCAAGGACCCGTATGGTAAACATGTGCTGTGTGACGTGACTGATGACGTAGTAAGTTAATCATGCTTGATGGTCGATGTATGAAAAGCGAGGTAACTCGCATAGCCTCATGAGAAAGGCCACATAATTTATAAAGAAATCTATTTGCGAACTAGCGTCTTAATAATAATATATAAGTCTTGCAACTCTGGATAAAACGCTTCAATTAAATATGAATTTAAACTTGACCTGTTCTTACACACACAAAAATTTATGCCCATTTAAAAACCAGTTCAATATCAGAAAAAGTCTGGAATCTGAAAATTTCATTTAAACATGGACAAGAGGAAATGGCGTTTGCAAGAATAGGTCAACCAAACCAAAACTTAAATTTTATCTGAATAAAACTATAACGTATTCAAATACCAGTTCAGTATCTACAACAACAGCCAAGAAATGTCCGGAAAACTGAAAATTTAATGACGTTTGCTAAGTACAAGGGCCTTAACTCTTGTAAAAATAAGCAAATCGAACCCAAACATAAACTTGATCTGTAATACACTAAGCTGTATTCACATACCAAAAAAATTCAGCTCATTATAGATCTGAATTTAAACCGAAGACTTAAATTTTATGAAATTTGCTGAGTGTAATGGATCGTAACAATACAAACTCGAGCTTGATCTGTATCACAGAGATAATTACTTACATACCAAACTAAGCTTAATATATGCATCGACAGCGAAAAAAAGTCCGGAAAACTAAGATGTGACAGACATACAAACGAACAGACACACGGGATGGAAACTTAAATTTAAGTCCCTTCCGGCTGGGGACTTAAATAATATGCAAGATACAAAGCAAGTAGAAAGAATATATAAACTGAAAAATATTGAATGGTGTGCTCCTAAGAAAATAAGGGGACGCCCATTTGATCTGGGAAAGGGGCTGGCAATTTTTATTTTCTGGTTATTATTTATGTTCAACGCAGAGATGGCCGGATTATTTATTCTCCGGTAATTCAAGGTCAGAGTATTTATTTTCAACCCTCGAGCAATCCTGACAAGAAAAAAAGGGGGGGGGGATAAAAGAAAAAAAAAAAATGAATGAGCAGCAACTAGAAGACACGCACAGAAAATGTGATATATTAATTCTATGAGAGTGCAAGTCTGTCCTGAGCACTACAATCAATATATATAAATATGACAAATGTACATGTATCATCTGCATATTCCAAATTTAATTTTCAAAGCACATGGGGTGAAGGGTATGTCAAGAAAGTTTTAATTTGCTATTTCGAGTACAAGAGCAGGTAGTTGTTGTGTAATGTACTAAAGATATTCTTACAAGACTTGAAGCTTATCATATTTGTTTAAATAAAAAAAAGCAATTTTGTTTAATATGCTTGCAATTGTGATACAATATTATGATTTGAAAATGCAATTGTGTTTATGCTTGCAATTGTGATACAATATTATATTTTGAAATGTCATAGAAGAACGAACAGATCGAGCCCTAAAATGATTGTCGTGCTGCTTATGTAGCAAGCAGATATTTGTTTCCTAAAATGTATATCTAATTATTGTTTGTTATGCTTTCTTCATTGTATAATTGTTTTGGGGTTTTTTTTTTTTTCTTTCTTTTCTTTTTGCTGTTTTTTGTTTTACTTGGGACACAGCCATTTGTATAAATGAGTTATATGCCAAATAAACAATTTGAATTTGCTATCGTATGGCGAGCGAAGCGAGCCGAAAATTTTTCGAATTTGAATAAATGTGGGTAAAAAATATTTATTTTCTGCAACCAAAAGGGTTTATTATCAACATTTTCTGGGTCAAAATATTTATTTCCAAAAAGTGTCAGCTCCAACCCCTTCAGGATCAAATCCTTCCTTAATCGTAATTCTCTCCACGCCAGAAGGCGCATAAGGCCGCCACGCTATCGCTCCACTTCTTTCTGTCCCTTGCTGCTACCTTGGTTGTATTCTTTTACGTTCCGGCTGCCGCCCTAATGCTGTCTCACAGTCATCTGTCATCTGTATTCTGAGAATACGTCTAATCCAGCTCCACCTTCTCCTTGTCACTTCACAGCTGATGTTATTTAATCTGGCTATTTCCATCACTATTTCACTGGGAATCTTTTGCTGCCATCTTATCTCAGAATCAAATGGTCTAGACCTGCCTACTTTTACGATTTTGGCGTAATTTTTACGATT
This sequence comes from Pinctada fucata, assembly GCA_028142955.1. Classification (NCBI taxonomy): domain Eukaryota; kingdom Metazoa; phylum Mollusca; class Bivalvia; order Pterioida; family Pteriidae; genus Pinctada; species Pinctada fucata. Next base: position 26,561,767 of record AP027113.1, on the reverse strand, counting down.
TTTGATCTCCAAATACGCTTAATGCTTTTGCTGCTCATTTTTACGCATATAACATATTTTCAACCAGAATTATCTTTTAGAATACTTAAAATAAACGGATAGACTTAACTATATAAAAATTGAATTCATTGTAAGCTGGGTTTGATATCGTATAATAATTAAGACTTGTACAAATGTCAAAATAGAGAAAAGACTATGGGTCTTTTTTTTTCTCAAAATTACGATCAGTTGTTAAATTACGCTTTACATTCCTAAATTACACTTTCTTAAGCAACATTTTACACTTTTCGTAAGATTATGGTCGTCCCCTAAAAAAGGTTGGAATACATGTCTCGGTCAATCTTTTGAACGCAGTTTTCCCTAAACGCCAAAATCGCGCGCATGTTGAGATCTGGTTTTAACAGTTGACCTGGTATCGTTTAGTGACAGAATTTACAATGAAAGTCGTCTTTTAACGTAACAGAATCAAGAGACAAGGAAATGAAATAGTTCAGGCTAAGAGATATCCCACATACTTGTACTTTCCGGTGTCTTTATCTGTAGTTGTGATGGAATAAATATGTTTAAACTAAGAGAGTTTGAATAATTTAAACAATTGTTGTGAAAGTCAGATGCTTGCACCGTGGCCAAAAAGGTCAATTAGATACCATACCAAAATGAAATAAAAAACCTGACGGATAAATACTTCATTACAGCAATTAAGCCATTACACGCGACAACTGAATAAATTATAGAGACCACCAGAGACATGTACATGTATATATCACATGTCGACTTACTTATGTAATAAGCTATGTACATTGATAATAGTACCCTCATTGCCTTAATGTTGACATGACGGTTCCTCTGACTAGTTAGCATAGATAAACTTTTGAGAGTTGTGAGTGCAACATTTCTTAGTATGAAGTGACTTTACTAAAGCAAACATGTTAAAATGCTGAAGAAAATTAAGGTATCATAAAAATGCTATTATAGTAACATGTGTGTAAAAGGATTTGGAAAAATTCCTCCGTCAAAATCAAGAAAAACGATGTGACCAATAGACCTTCTTTATATTACTGGTAGACTTGCAATTTAGACACTCTAAGTCCCGACGTCACTTCTTTTTACGATATTTCTAATTGTGATGTCATAAATCAGATACGACGTCACAGATAAAAGTTAGTAATACGTCAAATCTAGTGATGTCAGGTCTTATGATATGCAAAATACAAGTCAACTGCGGTAATGTGAAAATAGTCCATTCTACTGCCAAAGAGCAGAATACTAGACCGACATTCTAAATAAAGCATGAATCAAATATGCATGACAAATATGGATAATGACCATATCCCTGTATACAGCACAAAATCGACAATTCAGAAAATCAGAAACCGAAGGCATACAAAATCATGTTTCTGATGATGGATTACCATCAGTAGTAATTTTAAGCCAAAGTAATTCAAAATGTAAAAAAATAGGTTTGTGAATCGCCTCCTGATCTAATATTGATATTTTCTGTATCTATTATGCTAAGAGTGAGCAAGTCGAAATTTTGCTTAGGGTTCTATTCAGAGGCGAAACAAAATGTAAACTATGGAAAAATTATCAGAGGGACGGCTTGAGGGTGTTTTAAACTTCTAAATATTTGGATGATCATTTCGAAGAAAATTGTAATTGTACTAACAACTTGCACAAAGAAACACAACCACAGTAATACCAACAAACATAACTACAACAAGCACCAATAAGACACACAACGACAACCAAACAATATAAATGAATATTGAAGTAGTGTTCTCCGTAGGGAAGTTTAATATAATAAATAACAATGAACACTCTTTATCCACAAATTTTCGGCCACTCGGCCTTTATCAAGCGGAAAAGCACGAATACAAAAGAATTCTACGTAATATCCATAACTGCTGGTAAACGCTTGGCTTTGTTTACCAGCAGTTATGGATATTACGTAGAATTCTTTTGTATTTGTGCTTTTCCACTTGATAAAGGCCGAGTGGCCGAAAATTTGTGGATATAGAGTGTTCATTGTTATTTATTGAATGAATATTGACCGGCGACCAATTTAAATCGACACACATGACATGAAATATTAAAGACAACACACAAATTGAGGGAGACAGACCAATTTGCACCGACTGTTGACAGTCATCTTTAAAAAAAAATTCACAAAGTCACTTCAAAATATTTATTTCTTTTAGAAGAGTTAACACTTTATCATCATTTTTGTCTTCTGCACATAAGCGGCCTTGTTTTTGTTGTTCCATTTTTCCCAGATGATGTATTTTCCTCCCACTCTTCCATATAGACCATTGAGGTTAGAATGATCACAGCTCCTATACCACCATGCTCCAGTATTGGTTTCAGCACAGTGCCCCTTATACCAAGCATCGTTGTCTCTGTCATACGTGAAAACTTCATTCCTTTATGATATGTAAAGGCATCTCCTCCTGTTATTGTACAATGATATAATATTACAATATGAGATATCCTGAAAATGTGTCCGTCAGATAGACTTGCTTTTAGCATTGAATAAATGGAAAATTTAGTAAATATGATTTTAATGAGTTAAAGAATATCCTTACGATAATCTCAACAGCACTCACAATAGAGTACGAAATTGAGCATCGATGGGCCCCTAGCGAGCTAGAGGTGGGACCAGGTGCCCGGTCGGGAGGAATAAGCATCCCCTGTTGGCTAGCCGCACCCGCCGTCGATGTTTAACTGACGAATTAAAAATTGTTATGAAAAAAGACCAAAAGAAAGGCCCAATACACTGGTGAATAGTGAATCATTTGTATAGAGGATCTCAAAATGACTTTTTAGTTCGTACGGTGTTGATGAAAAAGCTTGTGGTTTTTAAATTCTCAAGCTTTAGCGAGAGGAAATCAAGCACTTGGAGAGTTTCATAAATAACGTACAAATCATTTGATTAGATTCCTTTTGTTACATGAAACACATCGTATTGATCACATCCTCACCTTTCCTTTGAGCAAACAAGGGCAACATAAACAAATCTTTAATCAATGATAAGAACCCATGGCATCTTGTGTTAGAGGACCAAGATGTGTACTTTAGTAGACAAAAGTAAATTTATGAATTGCAAAGCGATATAAGTCCCCTGCCGGCTTTAATCTATGTCCTATAACTCTGCCTTGACTTGTATACTTACACCAAAAGATGAATGACCACATGAAAATAAGTTCAATATGTGTACAGCGTGTTCCCATGATGATGACATACCTTCAAATGAACTGCCATATTGGATTACAACTCTCGGACATTATCCATTCCCACCATGCAAAAGGATGACATTAAAACATTTATTGATAAATTTTGAAGGGAGATTTCATAACTTACCTTCTGACTATTCTATAAAAATATCTTGTTGATTGCAATTCTCATCAAGACATTGATGTAAACGATGTGAAAACTTCAGAAATTTTGTTAAAGTATAACAATTCTAAAATAGCAGAGATGGATGAAGTCCGAGAGTTGTAATCCAAGGAGGGAGATACATGTAACTCTATGAAATGGAGAAATACTTGGCTATGTGGGAACACACTATTAGAAAAGGTATGGAAAACAGAAAAATTAATGAAACTAATTAACTTTTGTAACAACAGGTCAATCAAAACCTAACTTCAAATTAATCTGTATCATACTAGAATGTATCCACATACGAAAAATCAGTTCAATGTCTACAACAACAGCCAAGAAAAATCCGGAAAACTGAGAATTTCATGAAATTTGCTAAATCCAGGGGCCATAACTCCTGTAAAATGGGTCAATCGAAACCAAACTCAAACTTGATCTGTAACATACTAAAATTTATTTACATATAGAATTTTTACGATATCCGCAATAACATGGAAAAATTGACAGAGAACTTGAGAATTTCATGAACTTTGCGAAGTCGAGGACCATATCTTTAGTAATAACAGGTCAATATAAACCAAAGTCGAAGTTTATCTATATAATGAGTTAAAGAAGATCCTGACGATAATCTCAACAGCACTCACAATAGAGCACAAAATTAAACATAGACGGACCCATAGCAAGCTAGAGGTGGGAACAATGTATCCGGGAGGAGTAAGCATCCCCTGTTGGCTAGCCGCACCCGCCGTCTATGTTTAAGCATGGAAATGAAAATATATAAAATTCTTGCACTGTCTGACATAATCATGTCTATATAGAAAGTGCTATGGCGACAATGTCAGGGAAACAGGTATAACTCTAAAATGTATTCACATATAAAAAATCATTTCAATATCTACAACAACAGCCAAGAAAAATCCAGAAAATTGAGAATTCATGAAATTTGCAAAGTCCAATGGGTCAATCGATACCAATTTAAACTCGGACTTGATCTGTATAACACCAAGAGGTATTCACATATAAAATATAATTTCCATATCAGCAATGCCATTGATGAAAAGTCGGGAAAACTAAGAATTTCATGAACTTTGCTAACTCTTGTAAAGTAGGTAAATCAGAACCAAAATGAGTTCAATATATGCAACAATAGCGAAAAAAGTCTGGAAAACTTAAGTGTGACAGACGGTCGGACGGACAGATGGACGGACATCCTATCCGTTGGTAGGGGATTAATAGTATACAAGTTAACAACGGCAGCAATCACTGTTCTTCTTTGCAATAATCTTAAAATGAAATTGCTTGTATGAAGCAATGACCTTCAGGATTACGATCTGACCCATACAGAGACAAAACATTATATGGAAAAAATATACGTCGGACCATAAATAAATTTATGTCTGAAATAATGCGTCTTTAAATTCATAATGTATTTTATTACCTGTTCCTGCAGTGAACTTCGCAAAACTCATTCTATATCCATCACTTTCCGATGATATCGTGAAATTTGAAAACTTCGAATAACCCGTTTCCCCAGCGATTGTACCAAAATCTACACGAAGAGTACATGTTCCGATGAGAGTAAGCAAGTGTATAGCATCATTACCTACAATCAAAGTAGATGATAATTATTCGAATGATGATGATAATGACCTAAATGATTCGATGATAATGACCTAAAATCAAAGTAGATGATAACGATTCCAAAAAAAGAAAGCAGGAAAAATAAAAATATTCATAAAAGAAAGGAAGTCTTGTAGTACAAAATGCTCCAGGAAGACGTATTCGCTTTGAAATGCGGAAGATATAATTGATATTGGTTTTACAGTCTAAGGTTAGGTATGTCGATAAGAAATTTCATCTTGAAACCTAAAATAAAACGAACGATATGTGCCTGTCTTTAGTAGTAGATTTATAAAAGAAGGGAGGAGATCTGCAACAAGAACCTGTTGCAGCACCAACAGCAAACCCCTAAACACCCAGTGCAAAAACACAAAGAAGAGCGTACTAAGAGACGAAAAGAGACATACGGCATATAACATCAAACACAAAAGACCACAAACTAACGAGACCAATGGGTAACCGGTGACGACTATGGACGGCCATTTCCCACACAAGTAGCAAATGGTGTGGTTATCACGGATTACATGCGTACAACCCTCTCACTTCTGCAATTACCCAGAGGTCTCGAAGAACGTACAATCATTGGGTAAAACAACCTGTTCGCTGTTAGTTGACCACACAAAAACATGTCCACAAAACGCAGGGGCCGAAGGAATACAGATGAATGGGTAAATGGATATAAAAAGAGGGCGTACGTAATACAATCCGTGCTCTGCAAACGCGAGCTCATGTATGTTATCAACCGAAGTGTCCTACTGACATTCAGAGAGGACAGGTGGTCGGGGCTCTGTCTTCTCTAAAGAGGTTTGGACTGGGCCCGTCATGGAGTCCCGTCGTCACAGTCCGTCAGAGTACAAGTCTCAAGTATGCGCTAATACAATACTGTTGATTGGTCAAGTAGCAAGCCCAGTGTCTGTCTGGTGACATTAGGATCATATCCACGGTTTTAAAAAGCGCTTGATGATTCTGACGCAGTTTCGATGGTTATTTTTTTATCCTTCTAATTTTGTTTATCATATCACCATAAAAGGCATGTTGTGTAATTCCCAAAGTAATGTACTCTGTTGCATGTATAGATCCGAATTTTAAAAGAAGTTGACTGTAATTTTTTAAAATTCCAGAAAGTCTTAATAGTTTATGAAAGCGGAAACCTTGACCTAAAAATTTCTGTTTAATTTGTAAATTTCTACTGTGAAAATCCAAAATATCAGTACATGCTCCAGCGTACTGGATGAGCTGTGATATGTAAATTCCGTATAACGGTAGTCTTTGAACATCACCTTCATGTCAGGGGAAATTTACTATCATAATGGTGAATCCAAAATCATCTCTTTTGTCATATACACTTGAATACAAATGAATCTTTCCGTTTGATATTTAGGTCCAAAAATGGTGTTTCTGAATATTCTGTATTCTGAAGACGTTTAACATTTGAACTACATGGTGAGTGTCACTGCTGGTGGACCAGGAGTCCCCGAGGACACACGTAGCTAAGTTCGATCAACTTTGGTTGATCGTCTGTCTCTTCAACGCATTTGAAATTTTCTCTTACAAAATTTCTTGAAATTTCTAAAACGTGGGTCCTATAGCATCATATCCTACCCATTCTGCTAAGTCTTTCGGCATATTTTGGACATAGTAATTTTCACTTTTTGGCAATATTGCATTGTTTAAACTGAGGATCACTGACGAGGGCTGAGTACCCGGAACTTGCATGTCTGGTCCATGCTTCAAATTTATCTGGTCTTAAATGATGCTATTGAATTTGAAGACGTTTAACATTTGTAACGCTTGCCTTGTTAAGTGTTAATTCTTGTGGAAATTTTTCATTCAAAAGCAGGATTGTCAATAGTTAGAATATGATCCAGATACCTAGAAGTATTATTGAAATAACACATTTCAGATAATCAAATTTTCTTTGCGTTTGAAGATTTTGGATAAATTCTTTTTCGTAAGTGTATAAAATAAATCTGCAACAAGCTTAAGTGGCGCACAACTAGTTCCCATAGGCATCCCTGCAACCTGCTTGTATAGATCCGCACCAAATCTAACATATACATGTATATTGTCCAAGAGGAAGAAAAAGGCATTACAGAGGTCACTACATGTTCATGATTTGTATGATTTGTAGTCTGCCGAGGAAAAGAAGCCCTTTTATTTAGATGTACAAACGAAGTTTTTCGCTCTCGATCAAAACACCATTTAATGAGTTTAGATAATCGATCATTAATTTTGTCATGAGGAAGTGTGTTGTACATATTCGAGAAGTCGTATGAAGAAATCGTATTGGCTTGGACATTTCCAGATTTCATTTTGTCAATCACATCCCCTGAATTGTTAATAAACCAAAATAAATTTACATCGTTCCTCTTTAGAACAGTTTCACAATATCTAATTACGTGTTCTTTAGTGCTGACGTCAGATTTCTAGACAAAATTGCAGTGGAGCAGTTGCTAGAATAAGCAATAAATCGAAATTTGTAAGGAGACGTGTGCAGTTTCGGTATGCAATATAGTGTTTGAATGAGATAGAGATCTTGAATGAAGACAGTTCACTGTTATGCTTGCGCAGAATATTAAGATTATGTTACTAAAACTGTTGGATACTTCGCGATTGCTTCAGTGATACTGGAAGCCAAGAAGATAGCTAAATACCTTCCTAGCAAACAGATATCAAACGTCAAACTTTTTCTTATGATTTCATATTGTTGACATTAAATGCGAATATTAACGGATATTAGGTGATCTCAATGAATAAAATACTATGGAATTATCAACTAAAGGTTATGTTTTACCTTTTCCTTTCATGCTTCAACTTAATGACACTTTATACTTCTGCTGAACAGAAACTATCATCGATCCGTTCATGTCTGCCTTCCAACTGAGGGGGGTCCATGGTGCTGACTTAACGCTGTTACCAATTTTATCTTTAATGAAAAGAATTCTTAAAAGAGAACATCAGGAGTTAAATCATCGGTCATATTCTTAGTGATCACTCGCCCCTTTATATAAAAAAAATCAAATATCTTAGCCTGAGTGTCTCACTCTCTATTTTTCAATGTTTTATTTTGTAAATATACATTTGGTCTCGTCGGGATTTTACCATAATTTAATCGATTTCTGCCAAAGTTTTAATAGAAGCGAGTCTATTATACTTAAAATGTGAAAGTATGCCATTGCTACATTTACATATTCCCTCGTTATCAAGATATGATTAATTATTGCAGATAAAATGTGTACCCTAATGTAACCAATTTTTCTCGAAAGTAGACCGAATGTGAACGCGTGTAAGCATTAATTTGCATAAGGGTAGTAGCAAAACAAAACAACACGATGGACGGATATCAAGCTGAAGTGAAAGTGAAGACGAAAAGAATTCAAAAATCGGTATAATCAGAATCTGGGAAGAGAAATGGAACATAAACAATAAGAAGGCCGAATTATAGTAGAGCGACCAAATTGAAAAAGGCATAGTTTTCGAGTTTACTCAACACCCTTAACACAGGCCTGAATTTGGTCTTATCTTTTAGCTGAATACCCCTGCTTTCAAGAACAGCTGTCGTAAAGAATATATCATGGTCAGATTTTGCTCAAATTGGGTTAAAGATGATAAAACCATGAAAAATAAATAAATATTTATCGGTTCCATTCTCTGTTTTCCTATATTTAGCTCTGTTTTGTACTGAGAGTCATTGCACTCCTTGCATTAGATATGTAAATATGATAAAGAATTGTTTTGGAGGTAGAATATTTTCTCCTCTCTCGAAAAATGGCAGCTTTATGCAAATTTTTATTGAATATGAAGAATCCGTGTTAATATCTTATCTAAAGCCCTGAGACTAAATTTTTGTCTCCAAATATATCGAAAAATATATGTTTATTATTTCTGATGCCTTTTTATCGATGATTTTTCCAGAGGCTTATAAATAAATATAAAAAATAATGCGTATGCACTTTTAAGTTAAGCATCATTACCCAAAGAAAATTCCGTAGATTAAGATTCGGTTGACCACGTGTTACAGTCTCTATCAAACCGTACCTTTTTATCCGTATATATACGTATGTTTGATTAAAGTTACTGCCGAAAGTGGAATTATGTCATACTGTTGACAAATTCATGAAAAATACTTCATTTTAATATGCCGTGTCAAGATCATGTATGGAGACCCGGTTATAACAAGTTGTAAGGAAAATACGTGAATTGTAAAACTGTGCATGAAGTTTGTATAAAATAATAAAAAATATCTTATGACGTTTATTTTAGTACTACAGTGATGTAAATGTATATGCCAAGTACATTGGTCAGAGTTTGGACTCTTCGTTTTCTTTGTTTAAACAGTGAGTTATGCCTTTTGTTAGCGTTGTGCAATTTTTGCCTTTTATCATCCGTACTTACCCTCAGTTCAGATTCGTAGAAGTTAAGTGGATGCTTTTCATGATGCATTGGGTCAGAGAACCCACCTAAAGGCGCCCAGGGGATCCATGCAGTGGAAAGTCCTCAAGTGTCACAGAAGTGGGGGATGCTTTGTTTTGTGATGCTGTACATAGTACAAACACCACATAGTCATACGTAATATTGGTAACGTGATAGAGCAATCCTACATTAATAAGGATTATATATATACTTCTACAATACAACAAATAAACAGCTATATATCTCGGAGAGAAAAAGCAGAAAAGTGTGCGTTGTAGTCTGCTGACAACGGAGAGTTTGCTCGAGAGGACCCTGGAATTTTGGCACGTCGATGGCCGATTTTCCCGAAGCGCTCCGAATTAAGTAAAATGTATGAAAAAGGGTATAAAAGGTATGACTTAAGTCAGTGCAATGTATTTCAAAGTTCCGATTTTCAACTACTGGTATTAAAGAGTCCAAGAATCGTTACAACAATGAAAAATATGGATAATGACCATATCGCTGTTTACAGCACAAAATCGATAATTCAGAAAATCAGAAACCGAATGCATACAAAATCAGGATAAAACAGGAACCAAAGCAAACAAACAAAAACCACCACCACATGAAAAGAAGCGAACTCCCGATATGGGAGTGAGACAAGGTGCCCAGGAAGAGTAAGCATCTCCTGCTTGCATGCAACACCCGCCGCTTCAATTCGGTAGAAATGTCACATCCGGTTACTTCTATTTCGGAAGACATAGAATACAATCTTTGGTTAGATGGTTCAAATGGTCTATGACAGAATATCATCCACCATTCTGGAGAGTGGGACATCATTGTGTATGACGAGTTCCCGATATCGACCGTAGAACTTCCTCAGTGACGATGTTAGTCGGTCACAAACATATCCCTGACTGAGAAGCTTATCTGAAAGACGCCTAGCTCTCTGAACAAAATCCGTATATTTGGTGCTTGCTCTGGCATAGCGTATCAACTGAGATATGAACACGCCATAAACTGGCGATGAAGGGATGTTCCTACTCAGAAAGGGAAAGTTTGTAATGCTGAAATTGAAGTCGTCGCGTTTGTCATAGAGTGAGGTGTTCATATGACCATCAGTGTCGTAGGACAACATTATGTCCAAATAGGATGCTGAATTATTTGTCTCTGTAGTTTCTTTGACTTCAAGCTCTGAAGGATAGATACTGCCCAGGTTATCCGCGAATTTTGGATTATTGATGGACAACACATCGTCTATGTATCTGTAAGTGAAGTTGTAGTCAGAAGCTAAGTATCTTTTCCCTTCAGAGACCAAAGTTTGAATGAATTCAGCTTCGTGAGAGTAAAGGAAAATGCCGACTTAGGACGGCCATCTGCCACGGAAATAGCAGAAGGTGTGGTTACCCTGGACTACGTGCACACAACACTCCCACTTTTCCGATTACCCAGAGGTCTCGAAGAACGTACAATTGTGGTGTAAAACAACCTCCTTACTGTCAGATGACCACACACAAACAAGACCGCAAAACGCAGGGGCCCAAGCAACAGATCAATATGTAAATGGATATCAAAAGAGGGCATACGTAATTCAGTCCGTGCTCTGTCGGCCGTAGCGAGTTCATGTATTTTATCATCCGAGGAGTCCGACTGACATACAGAGAGGACAGGTTGTTGGGGCCCTGTCTTCTCTAAAGAGGTTTGGACAGGGCCCGTCATGGAGTCCCGCCGTCAAAGTCAGTCAGAGTGCAAATTTTAAGAATGTGCTGGAACAAGACTGTAGATTGGTCAAGTACCAAGCCTAGTGTCCATCTGGTGACATTAGGATCATATCCACGGTATAAAAGGCGTTTGATGATTCTGACGCGTTTTCGATAGTGATGTTGTCTAGCTTTGATCCATCTTACACCTGAAAAAAATATCAGTAAAATAATTTTGATTAGAAAGATTTTGCGTTTAAGATTCTTCCAAATGTGGAACCGTTATGACTTCGATGGGGATATTTCCAATTAGCTTTCCATAAACTCGTACGGAAAACAAAGGGTACGAAGTACTTGCAGTTGTGCCAATTTCTGCAGTATTCTCAGCACTATGGATATAAAATTGAAGATTACGGAGATTTAAAATGTACAAACTAAAGTTTCAATGTAAATCTGGAACTTTAATTGGGGTGATTCCTCTTTATCTATAGTTCTTAAAACAGAACTGCTCCAACTCTAAACCTTCCCGAAGAAAATTTCAAACCAATTTATTATGCACCAGACACGTGTTTCGCTGCTTCTGTCACGTTACCGATTTCCATAAATTGGGAACTAATTAATATGTTCATTATTGTGAGGGAGATGCCATAAGGTAAAATACGTCTCAGAAAAGGTAAGGCGTAAAATCAGCCCTGAAAAGTGGAATTTTGAAAACTGAAATTTCAAGAACCTTTTTATGTGAAATGTATACCTATACTGCATATTATCAGAATATGAAGTAAATTTTTATCTGTTTTGCATATTATTGCTAATTTTGGGGTCAAAACTTCTCTTTTTCTCATAGAAATCAATAGAAAACGGAAAAGTTTTTTTGAACATTGTTCCCCCCGGATATACAGAAAGCCACTTTTACTGGAGATGTACATCAATGATACAATATTTTTGGCAAAGTGGGGTTCTGTATCTCCGGGGGGAACACAACCCCATAGACAAAAAACCAAAAATGGAAAGGGGGTGCATTTTTTAAGAATCGACCTTTTCTACCACAAAATAGAGCACATTTGACTATTTTTCCTCTTTAATCCATCAAAAAATGTAGCCTAAATATGACTAAATGAAATATACAAGAATTAGGAATGAAATAAGCAAGAATATGTCCATTTCTCCGCCAATGTGTATTTCGCGCTAATAGGCTTACATTGTAGCCATTGAATACAAAATGAGACCGTATTTTAAGTCCAGGATTGCATTATTTACCAATTAAAGGAGATGGAACGTTCGAAATCTATTTCTGATACTCAATGGAGACATATTTGATGTCTTTTGATTTATGTTTATCCATTTTTGGTAAAATATTCTACAATTTGTACGTTTTTTGTCGATATTATCGGTTTTTCTATCCGTGCATCCCTACCTCTTTCGACCTTAATTTTAGAATCTTAAGGTTTCATTAACGAAATGTAAAACATGTAAATGGTCTGCAAATACATTATATTTCAATAATTATCAATGTTTTTCTGTATACGATTCACCATGAAGAAGAAATATGTCACGAGATTTAGGGCTAAATAAGGCCCTTATCTTAACAGGTCCTTTGCCATAGCCCTGTAACAGAAAAGGGAGGGGATCTCCAATAACACTCGGTTGCAGCACCCACAGCGATACTCCAAATCACCCAATGCAAAAACACAGAGCAGACACCCACAGAAAGAGACGCAATAGGGACAAGGAACACCAACACACACACCATAGAAACATGAAACACAAAAGACCACACATAAACGTATCAGACCGATGCGGACTTAGGACGGCACTTTTATAAAGTTTTTTTCATTAAAAATAGTTCCTCTTTTCAAATACCCAACTGTGATCCATTGCTTTAAGAATAGAGAAAGAAATTCTCTATTCTTAAAGTTATTTTTCAATTACATGTAAAGAGAATCATTCTAATCTTAAATCATTTATTTCGTCTTTCATAGAGTGAAATTAACAGTGTAGCATCAGTTTTGTTTGTCTCATATATTCTCCTTTGTTTTGGTTTTTCCATGTAGACCAGTACATGGAATTGGATGCTCTTTTTCCAAAGACGCCATTGATATTACATTGATAGCAGTTGTAGTACCACCAACCACCAGCATACAGTTTGGCACAATTACGTCCACCTGTATCATTGTCCTTGTCGTATGTTGAAAACTTCATTCCTTTGTGGTATGATAAGGCGTTTCCTCCTGTATCCGAAAAAAATTAATACATAATTGTATATAAAAATGAATTTAAGAAAGCCTTTTTCTTAAGTCATTGTTATTTTCAGCGCGAAATGAAGCTTGAAATTCTCTCAACTTTAAGCAAATAAAAAACAGTACATTGACAAAATTTAAAAAAAAGATACCAAATGCGGCAAGCCCATAGGAAAGAATTGATACAATAAGAACACAACACTGAAGTACACTTATTGTCGGTACCTTGGCCTTAATCAAGTCAAAAACAGCAAGGTACAATGTATATAGTTAACGAGGTACAGCCTATTATAATATAAGTTGGTAATTATCGTAACATGTTTGCTACGGTTAAATAATGCGAGAGGGTTCCAACTCTATACCTTCTTGTATTTTGTACTTTGTATTTGAGAAATGTTTGTGTATTTGACTGTTTTAATTTAGAAACAAAATGTGTTTTTTTGGTGTTCCGGTGTACCAGACATTTTCGCAAGTATCAGCTTCGGCTCGGCTATCTTACCCACTAGGACCGACTTGGAATTGGGGTCTGAATTTGAAGAAGTTTAACATTGTACCACTTGGTGAGTGTCACTGCTGGTGTACCAGGAGTCCCCGAGGGCACATGTAGCCAAGTTAGATCAACTTCTGTATATCGTCTGTCTCTTTGACGCACTCGAAATTTTCTGTTATCAAAAATTTCTTTAAATTTCTAAAACGTTGGTCGTGTAGCATCACATCCCACCCATCCTGCTACGTCTTTCGGTACATTTTTGGACATAAACTTTTCACAATCTTTGCCTATATTCCATGCTGCAAATCTATCTGCTCTTAAAAGATGCTATTGAATTTGAAGAAGTTAAACAACTGTGTTCGGATGGGTCGAGGCTCAGTCTGAATGACAATGATCGAAACAAGTGAGTGAGTCGGACAGCTCGGGGAGTTATGCTAACGAAAATTTACATGAAATACTTTCTCGGGGTCCAGCCTCGGCTTATTCAAGTCGAGCTTTTCTCGGAACTGAGTCTGGCTAAGTCGTATCTCAGTCGAGGTGGGTCGTATGTAAGTTAGGAAAATCATAGCTCTGTTGGGTAAAATCGGGAACAGGTGTTCCTCCCGACTGAGCTCAATTCATCACGACTTACTCGAAGCTCCGACTAAGCCCTAGACTTAGCTTCGACTAAACCAGGACGCGCTTTCCCGATTGACGACGACCTCTCTGTGATTAAGAAGACAGTGTTTCGTTTTTTCCCGACTCATCAAAATTTCAGGGCTAGGTAAGTTGGGAAGCCAAGTCGGGACAAATTGACAAGAGCTTTGGTTTGATGGTTAATCGGGAGCATTTCAACACCGACCTACCCCGACTTCAGCAAAAGTTTAAGTCGGGACGCCAAGTCGTGACATTGTGACCTGAGCTTTATCAATATACAATGTAGTTGAATTGACAAGTGCGGTTTGCGCGACACAATGAGTTTCATTTTCAAGTGATTCCGTTTTTTTGCAAATCCGCGTATCCCTATCCTTTATCAGAGGGATTCAGGAAAGGTAAGAAAATGTTATGTATTCAAATTTTTCTTTTACTTTGGTAAGCATATTTCTAAATACTCAAATTACAGTCCAAAGAGCAGAAGGTAGCCATGATGAACAGAACCTAATATCGATCAAAAAACGTTGAAAATCAAGAACTATCCGGCTAATATGGATATCTATTAATTCTAAGATATAGTTATAGTCTAAACAAGATACATGTACTAGAAAATCAAATTTAAAACAAACTGGTCTCAACTTTATCCTTAAATGTTAAGCATTAAAATCTTGAATCTAAAATACGTTTGTACTTTGTATAAATTGTCTATAAGTGGGCATTTTACCGCGAAATACTCTCTGTATAGAAATAAACCGCACTGTCTAGACTAAGTTTATTTCATTCCAAAACCTTGTGCATTTCATGTGAACATGTTTAGAATAAATAAATGAAGAACTTAAAAAGGGAAAAAATGAAACCTTGCTTATATTGTGGCCTGAAGCATAGATTCGTAAAAGCCCCCATCCTCCCTCTTCTGTTTTTCGTCTATGGGGCATCGCCCCCCTAGCTACAGAACCCCACTTTGTCAAAATATGTGTATTAGTGATATACATCTTCTGTCAAAAAGGCGTTCTGTAGCTAGGGAGAACAGTGTTTTAAAAAACTTTTCCATTTCCCATTGATTTCTATAGATAAAAATCATTCTTTGCCCTAAAATTTAGGAAACCGATGCACGATAAATCTTATCCAATCTCTGATTATGATGAAACCAAGAACTGGCATCAATTTTGTGAAATGTTTTTTTTTTTTTTTTTTTTTTTTTTTTTTTTTTTTTGCAGCTCCCATTTTGAAAATTCTACTTTTATGACTTATCTTATCAGCTCCTTTCGACTATTCCAAGAGTCTTTTAACATATTCCTTTTCTGTAAGTCTGTGAAATGTAATCAGTCTTCAAATTGTTTCGAACCTAAACAACGCAGGAAAGAGAGGGCATCTATGTCATTGGCGGATCTAGCGAGGTGGATAGGGGGGTTGCAACCCCCATTTGGTCCGACCAAAGAAAAAAAAAACGGAGAGAGAGAGAGAGAGAGCTTAATATATTAAAAAACTTAATCTCTGTCCTTCTTACTTTACAAGCTTTCAACACCAAGGTGTACAGCATTTGTGACATGAAGTCTGAATATGATTTGAGGTTTATAAAATAATCTTTGCTCCGATGCGTGTTTACTTATAGATAGGAAATTGTGTTTACTTTACAAGGGCGTAGGAGAAGGGGGGGGCACATTCATGGCTGTGCCCCCACTTCTCAAAGTTGGGGGGATGTGCCCCCCCCCCCCCCCCCGCTGCCCCCCTTCTCCTACGCCCTTGTAAAGTAAACACAAAAAGCCAAAGAAAAATTTTTTAATTGACCGATAAATTGTAGATTTATGGTACAAAATGTTGCTATTTTAAACAATGTTGGTCCGTGTACTAAACCACAATTCAATTTTCCATTTCGGAAACATTAATGAAAAATTGAAAATTGAATCAATTTTTGCATTTTTCATTTTCAATTTAGTAAATGAAAAAATTGAACCAATTTTCCATTTTTCATTCAAAATTTCAAATTGAAAAAACGAAAATGGAAAATGGACTCAAATACGCTGTATTAAACCACAATTCAATTTTCCATTGCAAAAGTAAAAAACGAAAATGGAAAATTGAACCCATTTTCAATTTTCATTTTGAAAATGAAAAATGAAAAATTGATTCAATTTTTCATTTTTCATTATAAAAATGAAAAATGAAAATTGAAAATGGGTTCAATTTTCAATTTTCCTTTTGAAAATTTTATTTTCTTAACGAAAAATAGAAAATGGACTGTAAAAGGCTGTACTAAACCACAATTCAATTTCCTTTTCAAAATCCGTAATGGAAAATGAAAAATTGAGTCAATTTTCCATTTTTGCACTCCACGCGCTAATGCAAAAATGAAAAATGAAAAATTGAATCCATTTTCAATTTTTCATTTTTCATTTTCGTTTTAACGACACACGACCTGCACACCCCTATCTCTATAATCCAGAGGTCCAGCGATTAGCCAATCAGAGCGCTCGGTTAAACGTAAACAAAAGACTCTATCGACAGTTTGCCCTTTCTCTCGTTTCGCAAATAAACAGTCGTAAGAATTTTGTGGAAATAACATTTTATATGTTTTGTTTTTGAAATGATATTATGAAATATGTTATCTTAGACAAATTTATGCAGCTCTCTCGTATTTTTTATAACATAGCTATTTGACAAGGCAATGCAATAAGCTTATTAAAGGATCTGGACTTTTAAAAAAAGTTTCCTTGTGTTATCGCCTATATTTAGAGTGAATCTACCAGAATTGTGCTTTTTTTGCATAAAAAGAACTATGGACACTTAATTCGTATGAATTTGAAAGTAATCCCAATTTGATTAATTCATAACACGGTTGACGTCTGTGTTGTCAAAAGGTTATTCTACTACCACCGCTGTATATCCGGTAATCCTTTGGATGGTTGTACACTATCAGGGGCGGATCTAGAGTGGAAAGCGGGAGGTTGGGTGTTGCATCGGCCCAAAGGGTCGATCCGAGGCACGAAATGCCCAGTGGAGGAGGGTACGGGAAGTAACATTCTTCATGGACAAAAAATATTTAAATCACAAACCCTTCGCGCTTTTATACAAGTGAAAAATCTGTGAAGTCCGATTAAATTTAAAAATCAAAATATGGGGAATGTAAAACGATTTTTAAAAATGCCTCGGATTACACCATTTTGTCATAAAAATCCGAAAATTTCGCGTACGATTTTAGATTTTTTTTGGGGTCTCTTTGTTCATTTTTTTCCAAGATATTCAAGGATCATTGAATCGATTTATTTTGATTTTGACCATGCATAGCACCATAACCTTTAAAATCGGCTTGAGCAACGATCATGCCGGCTCGCTTGATGTCAGTGACGCTGCGCGTGCAAACAACGTCTACCCCTGCGTTAATCCAATTATCTAATTAGCAGTTACTCCGTTTATTGAATCGCCAATTTAACTTTTGACTGTCAGAGTGAAACAAGTATTAATATTCAATGTCTTTTAAAACGACATTATTCAACGCGTGTTCACGTTACAGAACCGTTGGACTTCATGTGCAAGATGTGCCCTCTATATTGATACAATAAAATCAACAGAAAGCTACCAGACATTTATTCATGTACTTAAAATTTAGAATTGCGCCAGAAATGTTGAGATTTGTGCATGACATGAAATCCCATATTTTTTTTTAAATCTCTTCCTCCCCCCACACATTTAAAAAAATGTTTTTGCTGTTTAGAAATATTGGGATGTTGTGCCCCTCCACTTTTTCAGGCAGAGTTACGCCGTTGCTTTAACAGATAATAAAACAGATATAGTTTATCTTTGTGTAGTCAATAATGCATCCTTTGGGGTATTATTGCGAAACAGAAGCTTTTGATAGTATGCATTCAACATCCCCCCATTCAAAATCTTCAACCCCCCCTTTGAAAAATTCCTAGATCCGCCTATGTATATCAATATTGAATACCAAGTTTATCTTCATGTCTTGAATATATATGGAGAATAAGATTAAATTATATAAAAGCCATTGTCCCTGTTCTTCTAAAGATTTGAAAAAAGTATTTAATAAAATTATGTAAGAACGAAAATGTTCCATACGAAAGTACCATCACGGAATTAGGAATAAACTTGTAAATAAACCATGCCTTTATTATGATTAAGATAAAGAGAACTAGAACTTCCTTTTTGAAATAATTTACCTTCCATAGCAGATCATATTCACCAATCAGAGAACCCAATTTACTATTTATGATTCTTAGTATAAATGGTAATTAAAATCGATGTAGGTAGATCTCGGTGGACATGATATGATGATGAAGAGCGATAAGAAGTGGATGATAAGAAGTTCCATTATTACACGTCTTCAAATCCATAGTATCATTTAAGAACAGATAAATTTACAGCATGGACCAGTCGAGTACTTTTCGGGTATTTAATCCTTGTCAGTGATCCTCAATTGAAACGATGATATATGGCAAAAGACTGAAAGTTATGTCCAAAAATACCGAAAGTCGTAGCAGGACTGGTTAAATATGATGCTACAGGACCCACCTGTAAAAAAATTCAAGAAAACTTTGTGAACAGAAAATTTCGAATACGTTTGAAAATCGATCCACCAAAGTTGATCGAAATTTGCTACATGGGCCCTCGGGGACTCCTGGTCCACCATCAGTGACATTCTCCATGTGATAAAAACAAGTGAGTATGAATTATGAAGAAATCAGCATGCAATTGACCGAATTGGACATATCTCACCGGCATCTTGACGTTTCGAGTCAGATCATTACTATAATAAAATATAGGTCCTGCGCGATCATTGAAAAATATTGATTGTAAGAAAATTGCATTGTAAATCAAATATTAGATTATGTATTCTGTTGTACTAAAGTTCACCATACGCACATTCCAACAAACATGTATCGTAGTGATATTCAAGACCAATCTAGAGGTAATCCAAAGAGTGAATACAAGAAGAGGGGGATTCTAAAAAATGACCCAAAATGAATACCGAAGGGCCAGATTAGGATTAAGAAGTCGTGAATTCAAAACCTTTTTTCATTTGAACAGTTCTAACAATAACAATTACTATACGTCTTCAAATTCAATAGCATCATTAAAGTTTCTGGTACTTAACCCTCGTCAGTAATCATCAATCTAAACAATGTAATTTAGTCAAAGAGTGTGAAAGTTATAATGTGTAAAAATGTATCGAAAGACGTAGCAGGATAGGTTGGATATGATGATACAGGACCCACGTTTTAGAAATTCCAAGAAGTTTCGATTAAAGAAATTATCGAAGACGTTGAAGAAACGATCAACCGAAATTGATCGAACTTGGCTATATGTGTCCTCGTGGACTCCTCATTCACCAGGATAAGATAAAGAAGATCCTGACGACAATCTCAACAGCGCTCACAACAGAGCACCGAATGGAGCATCGACAGACACCTAGCAGGCTAGAGGTGGGATCAGGTGCCCGGGAGGAGTAAGCATCCTCTGTTTGGCTAGAAGAAGTGACACTCACCTAGTGGCACCATTGTTAAACGTCTTCAAATGCAATAGCATTATTTAAGAACAGATAAATTTGAAGGAGGGATTACATTTCGGGTACGTAACCCAAGTCATTGATCCTCAATCTAAAAAATGATATATGACCAAAGAGTGTGAAAGTTATTATGTCTAAAAAGATACCGAAAAACGTAGAAGGATGGTTGGAATATGATGCTACATGACCAACGTTTTAGAAACTCCTAAGAAAATTTGATTACATAAATTTTCGAATGCGTTGAAGAAACGATCAACCGAAGTTGATCGAACTTTTCTACAGTGTCCTCGGGGACTGCTGGTCAACCAGCAGTGACACTTATCAAGTTATGCAAACGTTAAACGTCTTCAAATCCAATATCATCAATAAAGAACAGATAAATTTAAATTCGTCGACATGATTTTTTGTACGAAATTAAGAGTAAATTGTTTGTTAGCTACTTGCCGTTAATTTAGACCGGTTCTGCTATAAATAGATTTTTACTAGATATGTAATCAATGTCAACAAAATGACGTAAATAAATCTTACCTGTTCCTGAGTAAGTTTTAAAGGTCATTGTGTATGCATCATTTTCGGAGGATACTGTGAAATTAGAATATTTTGAGTATGCTTTCTCTCCACCAAGTGTTTGTAAATCAATTCGAAGAATACAATTACCGTCTCCTGTCAGCAAATGCAATGCATCATTTCCTTAAAGTAAAAAAAAAATCTTCATTCACCATTTATACGTCCTAGAGAAAAAACTTCAGAGCGGATCAAGAAATTTTAATCAGTGAAACGGAGAAAATAGATTTTAGACCTAATTCTGGGGAAACCTAAACACCCACTCCCCCTTTTCTAATTAAGGGTGAATGAACGTAATTTAGAAAACAACGTCAAGCTTATATGAAATACCGATCATAAGACTATTAAGTTCCCTTAAGGGCATGTGAACATAAGACGTAAAATCTGCCCAAAATTGTTAATATGTTTAGTGAAGATTAATTGAATTTTAAAGAAATAGAATTTCTTCAAATCAATAGGAAACTTTAAGCAAAAGTTCGCTGATCGGAAGATGTTTTGTGCAGACTAGTATTTGCGCATTACAATAAGTAATCGATTAAAACCTTAAGGATTGAAGAGATGATCCTTAGATGTTAACCTCCTTTAATTTCTTTAATTCTTTAGAATGAAATGACAAGTTTCCAAAATATAAAAAAGTATTATGATATGTCCAACCGATAAAGGGTCAACAGAGAAACAGATCAAGAGCTGGAAAAAAGTTGAGACACCCAATCGCAGGGAAGGTGTTTAAATTGCTCCACACTGTAAAAGAGAAAACGACGTGTAGATAATAAGCAATTTAAGTGTTCTCTGCTGAATGTGTATCTCTGCTGGTAGATTGTTAACACCCTTAGAGTATCGTTCACTTAGCTTCATATTGTTCAGCACGGTAAATTCTCCGTCATTTAGTCTTAATGAACATTTCCTAAACCGAAGGCATAGCTCTGCACATAACAAAGAAAGGAGGCCTAGGGATTTCCAAAAAGAATTGATTGTAGCAAAACATCGAAAAAACCCATAGTGAAAACAGGGACTAAACATACATAGTGAGAGACACACAAGGGACAAGGAACACCAAATATGTCACATAAGCAAAAGAGACCAGTTGGTTCTTAAGATTATTTTTAATTTATATTTTTGCTCTGCATTATACTGATCCCCTAATGATGATCTTTTTATCAGAAACACGTGTGTGATGTATGAAAATTGGCTTAACAAGGCTGTGTCTAATAAGAAAATGATGCACTTCTACCAAAGATATTTTGATTAAATTCGGATCATATAATTGCAGTATGATAAAATTCATTTTATGGGACAGAAAAAAGACGTTGACCATTCAGTTTTTATAGGGGTATCTCGAAGATACATGTAACGGCAACTTACATTGAAATCTTATAGTATTTTACTGCAAAATAATGATTTTTCTCAATTTGTTTTTCATATTTCTGTGCAAGAGATTTTGATTAAATTCATGTTGTTTATTTGTTGTACTTCAATTGGAAGTTCACCGTCATCAAATTTTTCTAATTGTATACGGCCTTGTTAAGATGTTGTCCAGGAAGGCAAACATACTCGTCATACACTATGATGTCCCACTATCCAGAATGGTGGATGATATTCTGTCATAGACCATTTGAACCATCCAACCAAAGATTGTACTCTATATCTTCCAAAATGGAAATAACCGGATGTGACAGTTCTGCCGAATTGAAGCGACGGGTGTTGCATGCAAGCAGGAGATGCTTAATCTTCCTGGGCACCTGGTCTCACTCTCATATCGGGAGTTCGCTTCTTTTCATATGGTGGAGGTTTTTGTTTTTGTTTGCTTTGGTTCCTGTTTTATCCTGATTTTGTATGCCGTCGGTTTCTGATTTTCTGAATTATCGATTTTGTACTGTAGACAGGGATATGGTCATTATCCATATTTGTCATACTCATAGTTTTGAGAGAGGTCAACATTGTATAAAGCTTACGGACGGACGCCGGACGACAGGGCATGCTATGTGTTAGATATGAAGGTCACATTACTTACTGCTCGAAGTTTTGACCGAGGTTAAGTTTTCCAAAAATAGATCAAATTCCTGGTTAAATCATGTGGTTTAAAACTTACCATTTCACATTGCTTAGTGATGATATAAGTAACTTGATGCTCACCGAGCCAATATTCACCCGACGCATTACCGAATCCAGATTTATAATCTGCCCATTTTCTGTAGAAATTAACGCTGCCGTCCATCCTTTTTTGAAAGACCTGTCTCGAGGAGAAAAGGATTATATTAAAGGAAAATCTGCCTATTGTCTGTGCGCATCATATTCAGCGTTTCTGCATATATTAACATTTTTCCGCGAAATAGAACAATTACGATGACGTCGCGTAAAAACGCAAAGAACGTCAAAATGTTTGACTTGCACAAAAAGATATGTAGACTATATCAATACACGAATTATTCGCGTAATAGTTGTCAGAATAAAAAAAAGTTATCGACGTTATCGGTGATATGAAAATCGTTTAAATCGCATGGAACAAACGTACTTCGTTAAGAATTCAATTGCTGGTGCAGCGGTTTCTTGCAGAAATCATAAATATGTCAGTCAATCAGAGCTCGTGGCGGCAATTTTTGATTTGCGATTGGTTCGAAAACAAAAACTTGGTAGAGGACGCTGGGTATTTTGGTTCTTGTGATGTTGGTGATATGGTGATATTCTGTGCATAGTTTCAAAAGAAGAAGTGGCAAATAAGTCAGCCAAACAGATCCCATGACGGCCATCTTGGATTTCCAATAAGGTAAAAAAACATGAAAGATTTCTTACTTTTTTCAATACTAGTCGCTAGATTGAAGCAAATGTTTCTTTCTTGATATTAGGTGTTGAAATAGTATGTCAACATAACCCTTGTGCAATACTAGAATGAACAGATAGAAAATGATATTGATGAATTTTCATTGAAGAACAGGATAAGGAAAACCCATGAGTCCCTATAAATTATCAGTATTAAACCCCCCTCCCATACTCTTTGTACCCAACACACCCAAAATTATCAGACAGGGGCGTAGGATACTGAAAAACGCGGATATTTTGCCATCTTAAGGAGCATCAAATCTACATGAAACGGAGATAATAAACTAATCCGGCATAAATATGCACGAAACTTTTCCTGCGACAAAAATACAAAATTAGTCATTCCCACACAATTGCCTTCCACGAAAGCTGTTTTGAATATAATATATATAAAAAGCTTTCATTCCTAGAATGCTTTAATTCCTCATTTTATCGTATAAAATTTCCCAAACTGATCTAGGTACTTTGTTTTATTTTGATTTTTATTATCAATTCTGTTTTTATGACCATGTAATCGAAGATTCGGGGGCTTATAGTATATGGTGTGTCCGTCTGTCTGATTTTGTTTGTCAGCAAAGACTTGAACCCTGGTCATAACTTTTGAATGGTAAGTGATAGGGTTTTCATATGTGCATTCCTTGTGACAAGACCTTTTCATAGATACAAAAAAACTTTTTTCTCGTGACCTTGACCTTGGAGTTTGACCTACATTTGAAAAGCTTTAATATTGACCATAACGTTTATATGGTAAGTGATATGGATTTTACACAACACTTATATTCACATATGCATTCTTTGTGGCAAGACCGTTCCATGGGCACCAAAATTTTGACCTCATGTCCTTGACCTTTCGAATTTGACCTACTTTACAAAAGCAGTGTTTACACTGACAAAAAAAGAAGAACACGGGACAAAATGAAATCGAATTGGATTTTTTAAAAAATCTTTTTTATGTACGCGAGATACCGGTGCACCGTCATTTATCATTTAGTTCGAACGGACAAATGATTTAGCGGCATAGGAAAATATGATGTCAAAAACTTCTATGGGATGACTTTAGAAAAAGTGTCATTTCAAAAATACAAACTTTACCCGCGATTCTTCTCTTTATGACCATTCAAACATGTGCATATGTAAAAGAAAATTTCGTAAACAGAAAGAATAGACAGTTGATCGCGATAATTAAACGCAACGTTTTCATTGCCATTGAAAGTTCTCGAAAAATCCCAATATATTCAGAATCGATCATGACTTTATTGATGATTATCATTATTCATGAAATATCCTTGTGCCTGTAGTTTTGTTTTTTCTTCACTTTTTTAAAAAGCACGTGTACAAACACACACCTGCACCATAAGCTAGAACATTTTTTATATATTATTTAAACATAAATTTTATATTATGCTACTCGCACGGTTCAATGATTATGAAAAATACAGACCCGACATCTTAACCTCTAGACCATGGCGACGACTTTTGACCTTTAATTGATATGTTTGTCTGTAAAAATTACCAACTTGAAGCTATCAGCCGGAACGCCAACGGCAATTTTGTGCTCTATTGTGAGTGCTGTTGAGATTATCGTCAGGATCTTCTTTAAAGCAATATCTGCTGTCAGCAATTGCAATTTTTTTTATTTGCGCATTTTCACGTATGTTATTACTCATAGAAAATGATGACGGTTTGATAAAAAGGTTGATTCAAAAAACGTCGGATTAACGCCTTTCTGGACAAGAATAGCAGTTTTCTGAATTCTTGCAGCCCAACAAAAATTCAACGTAAAGCCCGCCCATATTCATGTGCCCTTACATTGACTTTTTTCACTTTGCTTTCTGTCCATGCGCAAGCTAAATTTGGTCAATGGACATTATGCGATTCCAACATGCACATGAATATGTGTAAAGGAAAGAAAGTAATCTTTTATTGATTCAGAGGTTAAGATGGCAAAATAAGGACAATTTATAATCACATTACACAAGACTTTACATTGCAGATCATATAGAGCTCAATTTTTTAGGAAAAAAGTCGTTAATAAGCTTTTCACGTCTGCGCAGGATTTGACCTGATTTATCTCAACATATCACATGTGGTGACTCGGCGGAGATCGGACTTAGTTGCCGA
This sequence comes from Pinctada fucata, assembly GCA_028142955.1. Classification (NCBI taxonomy): domain Eukaryota; kingdom Metazoa; phylum Mollusca; class Bivalvia; order Pterioida; family Pteriidae; genus Pinctada; species Pinctada fucata. Next base: position 26,536,297 of record AP027113.1, on the reverse strand, counting down.
AGTACAAAGGGAAAAGAAGTATGAAGTATGGAGATAAAAGATACATAGCTTCTGACTTCAACTTCACTTACAGATAGATAGACGATGTGTTGTCCATCAATAATCCAAAATTCGCGGATTACCTGAGCAGTATCTTTCCTTCGGAGCTTGAAGTCAAAGAAACTACAGAGACAAATAATTCAGCATCCTATTTGGACATAATGTTGTCCTACGACACTGATGGTCACATGAACTCCTTACTCTATGACAAACGTGACGACTTCAATTTCAGCATTACAAGCCTTTTCTGAGTAGCAACATCCCTTCATCGCCTGCTTATGGCGTGTTCATATCTCAGTTGATACGCTTTGCCAGAGCAAGTACCAAATATACGGATTTCGTTCTGAGAGCTAGGCGTCTTTCAGATAAGCTTCTCAGTCAGGGATATGTTTGTGATCGACTAACATCGTCACTGAGAAAGTTCTACGGTCGATATAGGGAACTCGTCATACACTATGATGTCCCACTCTCCAGAATGGTGGATAATATTCTGTCATAGACCATTTGAACCATCCGACCAAATATTGTACTCTATGTCTTCCGAAATGGAAGTAACCGGATGTGACAGTTCTACTGAATTGAAGCGGCGGATGTTGCATGCAAGCAGGAGATGCTTACTCTTCCTGGGCACCTGGTCTCACTCCCATATCGGGAGTACGCTTCTTTTCAGATGATGGAGGTTTTTGTTTGTTTCCTTTGGTTCCTGTTTTATCCTGATTTTGTATGCCTTCGGATTCTGATTTTCTGAATTATCGATTTTGTGCTGTATACAGGGATATGGTCATTATCCATTTTTGTCATAATTAAGCAGGCGTCGTAGTGCAGACAGCTCTGTAGACGTATGTTTTCATGCTGAGTTTCTTTATGTAACATGTTTATTTTACCTCGGATCACTTTTGTATCATCTTTTAATAACAATTGGAAGGTATTAAGAGATTTTTTTTGCAAAAAAATAATTTTAAGCCGCTGAAAGTTTATATTGATGTAACTCATTTGTGTCACACTTATGCTCTTTGCCGTGTGGAGCTCGTAAAAAGTTCCCCGGAAGGGTTTGACAGTAAGTGTTTTGAATCTCCCTGACATGGTCGCCATGGCACTTTCTATGTAGATATGGCATCGGACAGTAAAATGCATGTATTTTGTATATTGTTTTTATTTTCGTTTATGAACATCAACGGCGGTTGCGGCTAGCCAACAGGGGATGCTTTTTCCTCCTGGTCTCACCTCTAGCTTCCTAGGGGTCCGTCAATGCTCAATTTTTGCTCTATTGTGGGTGCTGCTGAGATTATCGTCAGGATCTTCTTTAACTCATTCCTATTTTGACGTTTGGAAGCATTGTTTCTAATAGGGGCGGATAACTCTTGACATAAATAGTAGCAGAATATGAATAAATTGGGCTGAACGACCTTAATTCTTTAATCTTAGATATTTTTATACAACAATAATACTCAGATATAATTCACTTCAAATAAATGAAGTTCTTCTGAAAGGAATTTTTGATATTTTTCAGCACTGCTAAATATCCATCGAAAAATTTGAGTGGCAATGGATTTTGAACATATTTTTGATGGTTTGATACCTTGTAGTTAATTTTGTACCAATGTCATGTTTCATTTTGGCAAATCTAACCATTTATCAGCGCCGACTTGGGTACATGTGTACCGTGTACTCTCTGTTTACAAACAAGTTTACATATGTATACGTTTACATGGAAGATGGACGACCGAGCAGCATATAGAAGGTTAAAAGATGACACAAACACCTTAAGGCAAAGATAGGCAGACTGTTTTTTGGTTTTGGTGACTTAAGTGTTATACAAAGTTTACATTCAGATTGTTCCCAATCATTCCCAGTCGGGATTTTAAAAGAAGATAAGCAATAAAATATATTAGATATTGAATTGACTGAAAACTCTATCAATCAACGATAAGAGTCACCTGTACACCCATTATGCAATCTACGAAGTAGATAAGCCATATTTCCAATATAATTTAGATTGACTTCCAGTTGTATTTCAAAATAACAGAAAAATTAAATACCACGAAGTTGACCGAAGACGCACGACTTCGGTAATACTCATGACCATAAATTTAATGGCGAGTTGAATGGTTTATTGAAATAAATCCAAAAAATATGTTATATATGGAATTTCATAATTTCCAGCTTTTCAACGATATTTTAATTATACACCTTTTAATCCTTTTATATAAAATAAATATATTTAGAAAAATATATTTAAAAAAATAAATTTAGAAATAAATCTATTTAAAAGAAATAAATCCTTAAAAATGAATCCCTTAAGCGCTTTCCTGTTTGCTCGTTCGGACAAAAGTCCAGAAAATTAGGATGTCGTCGTCGTACCTAGACACACCTTTAACCTATGCTACATGTACATCTAATGAAATACGAGTAAGTATGGTTTGATAATTGACGTATAGATAGTCTCGGATCAGATAAGACTTTTCATTTGAGACCATGCCCTTTGAGCTATTGATATTGACCTTTGACCTACTTTTATACCTTTAATTTGGGCTATACCTTTTGAACAATAAGGGTTAAGACTTTGATATTCACATGTAGGTACCATTTGTCGGGGGGTTTGATTAGAAGCAAAGCTGTTTGACCTAGTGATCCTGACCTGTGACTTTGGTCATCTTTTTTAAAAAATCTATTTTGAATTTCTTGAACTGTAAGGAGTAGGGCTTTGATATTTCACTTGTAGACACCTAGTGGTAAGACCATAATATTTGACCTACTTTTTAAAAAGTATAAGGGTCTATATCTCTTCAAAAAATAGGGAAATAGCTTTGATAACTCATGCATAGATTCATTATTACTGGGCCATTATCTGAGTGACAGTGACCTTCAACCTTGCGACCTTTAACTTCATAATTTGACTGAACTGTAAGCTCTCTAACGAATAGAACTAATATAGGTACTTCATGCATAGACTCTTCATGCTAAAACATTTTGGATCTTAGAATTCATTTAATGTTAATTATTGATTATCCTATTTTTCCCCATTCACTACAGATAACGTTGACAATTGAGGTCAGGGTGGCGACTTTTAATAAAAATGAGGTAGAAAAAGATGGGTAGGTCCATATGTATAGGTATTTCTCCTCAAACTATTCAGACAAAAATGTCCAAATTTGCCCATCTCGTTTTTGGGCTATAAACTTCCATTTTTGGCCTATTTTAACATTTTTTGTCTTTTTAGAGAATACCACATCGTAACTTTACATACCTCTGCAATGAATGAAATTATAATAAATCTTATATATATCCTTTTTTCGAGATTCTTATAGCTTGTGCATGAATTAAAGGCTATTTTGAGAAATTAATTCTATGTTGCTGGTTGCCATGGCAATTTTTTATTAATAGCTAGAATAATGCGGAAGGGTTCCAACACAGGTCGCCAGCAACACAATTTTTTTCTACGTATATATCTATGGTATTGCTTTATCCTAAAGCAGTCAAATCAATATGTACCCGAATTAGTTTTTAAGCAGAATGACTGTTTCTATAGACAGCACAATAATTTATGCAAAAAATCAACATTTTGTCCCCCAAAACATAGAGTTAAACTCGAAGTTCGAATTTCTAATTATCTCACTTTTAAAGTGTATCATGAATAGTAAATATTCTAATCTTTGAATCGTTGGTAGCAGAACTCGTGCAAATTGACAACTTTTTTCCTATTTTCGGCGATTTTCATTGAGAAAATATCCATCATCCCAAAAAGAAAAATACCAACTCAGCAATGAAAGTTTCAAGGAGTATTATTTTTTCTAAAATAATTTTACAATCTGAGCTTGTACCATGTATCGTTTACGTCGGTTTTAAATATTATGTGATATGAAAATAGAGTTATCTCTCTGTAGTCGCAACCCAAACCTTAAACGAATTTATTATATAGTCAATTTCTATTCCCAATCTCATTGGCTGAGCACACTCACGAGTCACGAGTCATTGTCACATCATATTGACCTGTGAGTGGCGTTGTCATTAAATGACACTTCTGCAAATATTCTTGCTTCCAGTTTAGCATGAAATATCGAAAACGCGCGAAATTTATAACTGTGACGTCATTAACGTCATTTCGTAAACAACATCACGGACGCTGAAGCAGAGCTATTAAATCCTTGAAATTTGAACCAATCTAAGAATTACGACGGATTTTGACTCTGAAATTATCTTCACTCATTAAATAATTTCTATTACGTTCAGGATAATTCAGCAACAAATTGCGCTTATGTTTAAGAAGTCTTGAGGTTAATGAAAAGTCGAGATCGATGTCAGGCATTTTCGAAATGATATCGAATCTTGATAAATACTGCATCCTCGAAAACCAAGGCTCGATTGCGCTTACTCTTATATCAATAAGTTTAACGCAATGGAGCCTGCATTGCTGAGGATGTAAATACTGATTAAGTCCCCTATATAATAAAGCAATTGTAGACTTTTCACTCGGTGAATATCACACCATATTCACCTCGTAAAAAGTCAATAACTGTATAATATATGAGATCAAGATCAGTATTATTTCAAGTGGAATTTGAATAAAATACGTATGCAAAAACTCAACATGAACCTGTTACAAAGTTTAAATCGAGGTAAACAAAATACATCAATAGAATCACACAAACCAAACCAAAAAAAGAATTAATGGATAAAAATACAGCCTCCGTAAAAAATATTGATACAAAGAATAGACATACATAGTGAACACAAATTTTCATTTCATGACATATTACCAGAACGAATGAAAAAATTGTAATTAAATTATCTTTGCGTTTGGATTTTTTCCATTAAAGTTCATAGAATGCCGTGTGCAAATTGGAAGCCCTCGAAACACAATACGTAAACAATGTTCATCCTTAGCAATCGAGAAAATACTGCACTTGTCCGGGTTATACAAGTTAAGTTTCTGTGCCATTATCATATATAGAGACAAATATTTCAAATGTTTTGTACCAGACACCTAATCCCATCCACTTTAAGGGAACATAGAAATATCAATAGACATTTATCAACCAAAAAACCTTAGGCAATTCTCATTGAGGGCTATGTCTAACGCGGCATATTTAAATTGATTCAAAAAGGCAACAAAAAACTATTACCGTCCAGCCTCTGTTTTCTGTTGACATATCACAGTAAGCTTCCTTTGGCGTCTTTCCATCAGGATATATGGTGTATACGCCGTCATGGGCCGAAGGTCTTAGAGATCTGATAACTGTACATGACTTCAGTTTTTCTTTAAATATTCCTGAAAAAATGACATGAAAAAGGCTTTCTTGTATGAAATTTGTTTACCATACGAAAAAGAAAGAACCTTTAATTAATAAGACCAAATGCAACTTTCATTCCATCTATGAGTGAGCATCCTGAGTTGCAGTTCTCTTTAAAGATAAATATAAACACTATGGGGTTTTAATCGATACTCGTGGACGTCTATTCCACCGCGTTGGATCGAAACGTATGGTGTTGTGATTCCTTATGAAGGTTTTTGATTGTTATCTCACCATCAAAGTGATACTGCACAAAACTGATGAGACGTTGCAGTAAGGCAATGCTTAATAAGTAAGTCCATATCGTTTATCTGAAAAGTCTATATTTTTTTTTGCAAAACACTTCAAGAGTAATGCTTGGTCAGGAACGTTTCTGTAGTCGACAAACTATTGAAGTGTTTGCAAAAAAATTTGAATTGTTCATATACTTAGACGATATGGATCGATTTATTAGGCATTCCCCTACTGCAACGTCTCCTCAGTTTTACAAATTTGAACTAAGAAAATGAAAAAAACAAAACAGAGAATGACTAAAGAATCACAACACAATGCGTTTCGATCCCAAGCGGTGTATTCGTTAGATTTTGTTCACTTTAACATAACACCCTATGAAAAAATTCAAAAATGCATATGTTTACACTGTTGAATCATTTTATAATCAAAAATGTATTTGAAATCTGTATTAGCTTTACCAAAAATGGTAATAATATGAAAAGAAAATATGGGGTATCCATGCATAGTTTTCCCCGATTTTTGATCAGAGGTACAATCTACGTTAAGGACAGTCTTACATACTATCGAGTTTCCGTTTTGAATTTGTTATTTATTACATTGTTTTATACTTTATATAATAAAGTGATCACTATTCTACTCATTAGATGAGTATCTTAATAGCCGCGAACGTAGAGAGACCGTCAATGTATAGCTCGGACAGCATAATCATCTTTTTATTTCGATCTATTTTCTTCCAAAAGACTCTTTTTGTTCATGGAAAATCTTCATAATATTTTATATTTGACAAATTGATGTATATTATCATGCAATTATGTAAAGTTTAATAGAAAGTATATTTTAACTGTAAAATAAAGATTCTACGAAGGGTAGGTGGTTGCCAAGTTATAACAAAGGGGGTCGAACCCATGGTTTCGAGCAAAAGTACACGTTAAACCGGAAATTCAGCATTTCTGACAAATTCCAGTCTGAATTCTCACTTGCATTTACGTATAGATAAGTAAAGTATGTCTGTCTGTGTAGACATGAAAAAATGGGGAATCTGAAACAACACCCACAGCAAAACGTAGAAATACCCCATGCTAAAATACAGAGCAGACATCCACATTCACAGAAAGAGGCACAAAAGGGACAAGGAAAACCATATCACATCATAAAAACCTCAATCACAAAAGACTGCACATGAGCCAACGACACCAATAGGAAGGTGTAGACGGTGTAGTTACCCAGATTACATGCGCACAACCCCCCAATTTTTTCGTTTACCCAGAAGTTTCGAAGAACGCACAATTGTGGTGTTAAATAACCTCCTCACTGCAAGATGACCATACAAACAAACAGCGTGATACAGGGGCCCAAGCAACACACAGATGGATATGTAAAGGGATAAAAAACCGAAGGCGTGCGAAATACAGTCTGTGCTCTGCCAGCTGTAGCGAGATCATGCATGTCACCCTAGAAGTCCGACCGACATTCAGAGAAGACAGGTGGTCGGGTCCTGTTTTCTCTAAAGAGGTTTACATGTATGCCTATCCGTCTCTGTATCTTAATTAACTCTTTTACAATTACTCTGAAAATATCAAAGCCATCAAATTTATGATTTTAAGGTTAGGGTTGCAAACTACAGGGAGATTATTCTATTTTCATATCACGTGGTACTATTTAAAACCGACATAGATTATATAAGCTCATTTTGTTAGATTTTCTTATCAAAGAAAATAATACTCCTTGAAATTTTCATTGCTGAATGGGTATTTTTGGGGAAAAGGCATATGTTTAAATCACCGAAAATAGGAGAAAATTGTCATTTTCGCATGAGTCCATTTGACCCATCCAACCAAAGATTGTACTCTATGTATTCCGAAACGGAAGTAACCGGATGTGACAGTTCAACCGAATTGAAACGGCGGGTGTTAGATGCAAGCAGGCGATGCTTACTCTTCCTGGGCACCCAATATCCCATATCGGGAGTTCGCTTCCTATGGTAGAGGTTTTTGTTTGTTTGCTTTGGTTCCTGTTTTATCCTGAATTCGTATTCCTTCGGTTTCTGACTTTCTGAGTTATCGATTTTGTACTGTATACAGGGATATGGTCATTATCTATATTTATCATCTAAATATTCAAACATCAGAATATATTCTATTCATATACTCTTTAAAAATGAGAAAATTAGACATTCGAACTTCGAGTAACTCACTTTGTTTTTGGGTCAAAATAATGATTTTTGCATTAGTCATTGTGCTATTAATAGAAACAGTCATTTTGCTCAAAACTTATTCAGGTACATATTAGCTTGACTGCTTTAGGACAAAGCAATACCATAGCTCTATACATAGAAAAAAATTGTGCATCTGGCGACCTTCTAGCTATATGTTAAAAAAAGGAGTTGTTGCAATGGCAACCAGCAATATCGTATTTAAGAAAATACACTCATTAGAACTGTTCATTTTATCAGAATTTCTCAAAATAGGCTTTAATTCATATACAAGCTATAAGAATTCAGAAAAATAAGAGTATATAAGACTTTTTGAAATTTCATGCATTGCGGAGGTTTGTAAAGTTATGATGTGCTATTCTCTAAAACGACAAAAATGTTAAAATAGGCCAAAAATGGAAGTTTATAGCAAAAACGAGACGGGTAAATTTTGAAAAAATTTTTGATCTGAATAGGTCGAGGAGATGTTCCTCTACATGTGGACATATCCATCTTTCTTCTTCCTTATTTCTATAAAGACGCCATACTGACATTAAGGATATAAAATAAGAGTTAAGAAGAAAAATATTCATATTTATCGCAAAAGGTCGTTTCTTTAGATATGGTTAGATAGCATAGTCAGGATTGCACAAGTACAACACCAAATTCAGAAAATAAAGTTCGTCTACTTCTTTATATGAACATATTTTAGACGTTTTCTGTTCTCCTTGCATCTGGGTTCCATAATGTTTGAAACAATTTCAACTTACAGAATGATGTTTGCAATGGTTATCTTAAGAGTGATGATCTTAGAGTTATCTCTCTTGTAATTAGCATTGGAGAAAAAAGAATTAATGGTTTCAAAAGTTCAAGTGTCAATTTTATGAGAAGAGGCAGAGAAATCTATTCTTTTCTTTTCTCTAGTTCAAATATTTCTTCCCATATACACTACATTTAAAAAGTCATCCGGTAGGAAAAACTTTATGTTGAATTCGGTATTTTTTTTTCAAAAAAATGACAAGGAAAAATATAAAATCACTGACAACACACCTTTTAGAAATATGAATTATATTTACCTTTGCCGTGCAAAGTGCCTTTCAACGGAATGTGATATTTTTGCTGAACAGAGAGTGTCATACCGCCGTCCATAGCTGCCTTCCAACCGAGAGGTTTCCAGGCTGCTGACTTTACATAGGAACCCATCTTTACTTAAAATAAATATGTTTGCTTTGTTTAAAAATCTCCACTTGAAAATCATATACATGTATACAGGGTGTTGCATGCAAGCAGGAGATGCTTACTCTTCCTGGGCACCTGGTCTCACTCTCATATCGGGAGTTCGCTTCTTTTCATGTGGTGGAGGTTTTTGTTTGTTTGCTTTTGTTCCTGTTTTGTCCTGATTTCGTATGCCTCGGTTTCTGATTTTCTGAATTATCGATTTTGTGGTGTAAACGGGGATATGGTCATTATCCATATTTGTCATACAGCGCATAATAATGTATCTTTTATTCTTAATATTTTAATAAGAGAAACAAAGTTTTCAATTCTTACATGAAACTGTTATTTTTTAAGTGACAATGTGTGTGTGTGTGTTAGTAGGAATAGAATTGCATAGCATTTGGATATACTGTTAACTACGCTGAATATTAGATAACTTATTTCAAATTCATTTTTTTATAAAAGAATGTTGTATACGTATATCTTAATATTTCATGACTAATTCTCCTATTTATACCCCTGCAAACAAAAATTTGGTAGCACATAATTATTGGCCTGTCAGTCAGTATGTTTGTTCATTTAGAATGTATTTGACCTTATTCATTGGATCATCAAAATAAACATTCCGTACGACATAATGTAGCTGAAACATAAAAGGAGGAATTGTAAAATGTTTGAATACCTTTTATATCTTTGTGGAAAGGATGCCCATCACAAAGGACAATTGTAGCACAAAGCAACAGGAAAACAACACAAGCTTGCATTTTGTAGAAATTTCCAACCAGAGGCCTGGATTTAAAAGCCGTGTATACTGTATCTGGTAATGGTCCTCTTATATAACAGTGGTATGCATTCGATGTAACATGTGTCGATATAAGTGAAATCATTATTTTGAAACATAACACTCTGACGTTCGTTATTTGAAATTGAAACTCTACGTAGAATGAATGATGTTAGATATTTAACTATGGTAGACTATGTGGATCATAACAGCTTTTTTAACAATGACAATCTATTGGGCAATGGAGTACATTTGGAAAAAAAATGAAATTGCTGAACAAGATATTAAGCATTACTTTAAATTTTCGTTTTCACTTCAATACATACATGTATTTGTTATTTAATCAAATATGTATTTATGGTATTATTGATTTTAATGAGGCATCTACATTTACCAGAACAAACTTAGAACTGATTCATACCTTAAATACTTCAGAAGTTATTTCTATGTCCCGGGAATCAAAGATGTGGGGGTAATAGTTTTTTGCCTGTCTGTCTGTCTGTTTGTCCGAAAAACTTTGAGCATAACTTTTAACTGTAAGGTGATAGAGCTTTCATATGTCACATGTGTATTTCTTGTGACAAGACATTTCCATTGATACAAAATTGTTTGACATCATGACCTTGACCTTTGACCTACCTTTCAAAAACATTAACATTGGACATACCTTTTGAATGGTAAGTGATAGGGCTTTGATATGTCACATGTGTATCTATTGATACCAAAATTTTTGACCTCGTGACCTTGATCTTGGCCTTTGACCTGTTTTTCAAAAACTTTAACATTGGACATAACTTTTGAATGGTACGTGATAGGGTTTTTAAATTTCACATGTGTATTCCTTGTAACAAAACCTTTCAATTGATACCAAAAGTTTTGATCATGTAACCTTGACCTTTGACCTTCTTTTCAAAATTTTATCATTGGGCATACGTTTATATGGTAAGTAATAGGACTTTCTTGTAACAAGACCTTCCTATCGATGCCAAGTGTTTATACCTTGAATTTGACCTACTTTAGAAAAACGTTGATATTGGCATAATTTTTGAATGGTTAGTTATAGGGATTCTATATTTCACATGTGTATTCTTTGTCACAAGATTTTTCCATTGATACCAACATTTTAAAGCCCAAAGACCCTGAACTTGACATTCTCCTTGAAAGTATCAGAAAATGGTGTTTATACTAGCAACGATGCCACCGGGGGCATTCGTGTTTCACAAACACAGGCTTTATTCAATATGAAGCCAACACTTACTTTGTGCATTAAAAAGCAACTAGCCTAATTGGACATTACATACATGTATATATTGGTTATGTAAAAAATCCCTTCTGTGTTTCATCATTTGGACCGTGTTACTCTCTTTACATGTTACAAAAGAATAAACCTCCTTCTGAATTTTTTTTTATTCAACGCATTATTATTGTGTCTGAGTAATCATGTTACTGGAAAGTTTGTTTAAACTTTTTTGTTATTTAGCTTGCTAGGGGTCCGTCGATGTTTAATTTTGCGCTCTATAGTGAGTGCTGTTGAGATTATCGTCAGGATCTTCTTTAGCTCATTTGTGTCACACTTATGCCCTTTGCCGTGTGGAGCTCGTAAAAAAGTTCACCGCGAGGGGTTTGACAGTAAGTGTTTTGAATATACCTCCCTGACATTGTCGCCATAGCACTTTCTATATAGACATAACGTCAGACAGTGCATGAAGTTTTTATATTTTCATTTCCATACTTCATAAACATCGACGGCGGGTGCGGCTAGCCAACAGGGGATGCTTACTCCTCCCGGGAACCTGGTCCCACCTCTAGCTTACTAGGGGTCCGTCGATGTTTAATTTTGAGCTCTATTGTGAGTGCTGTTGAGATTATCGTCAGGATCTTCTTTAACTCATTAGCACAAATACGCTTGTAATTATTTGAATCATAATGAAACTCCGCATATCTATTCAAAATAATCCGTATAATAAAGAAATCAACTTGGTTTTTATCCGATTTTCTTGATTATTTCCATAAATTGCGCTGTCCATGAGCGATCGGAACAACCCTCGTAAAGAAGAAAAATAATGGTATTTATGTTGAAAAACGAAAGTTTGAATATTTTCTTACAAATATTCAATTGATTCCTTGCGATAAATCTTTTTTGATCTGCTCTATTTGCTGTAAATGATTATATGTAACCATTTGTATGTTAAAGCATTTGCATTTAGAAGGTACCATCGATCTAATTTGAATACTGCAGCGACAACAAATGATAAAAGCGATTTGGTATCAAATAAAAAAAGTTTTTTTTTCTATAAAAAAGATAATCCATATTGAATATGCAAATTTACATTCTTGGTTTTCATACCAGTCAAAATGATCCTTCGATTTCATACTATCTCACATGTTAAATATCATCATTCTGGGGGTTTTTTTTATGACGTTCTATGTTCAAAATATGCCCTATTTGTTTTACTATAATTTCAGAAATCATTAGTTTTTTTTTTCGCCGTGTTGAGTATCGTGTCTCCATCTAGTGAACAGTACTATTTTAATTATTTTTTAATGGACACTTCCGATAGACTCGATTGTAGTACCCACAGCAATGCGTTAAAGAAGATCCTGACGATAATCTCAACAGCACTCCAAATATTGCACCATATTGAGCATCGACGTTCCCCTAGCAAGCTAGAGGTGGGACCAGGTGCCCGGGAGGAGTAAGCATCCCCTGTTGGCTAGCCGCACCCGCCGTCGATCACCCAAATGAGAAAACATACAGGAGAGAAGTACAATGATACGGAACTGTTCCAACTCTTCGCCTTCTTGAAGAAAATTTCAAACCAATTTTAAATGTGCCAGACACGATTTTCAGATGTTTAATCCTCATCAGTGATGCTCCCAGCCGAAGTGATTTTCATACACAGCCAAAATTAATTTTAGTAGCGCCCTCTTTGTATTTCAATTTGTAAATTAATTTTGGTAGCGCCCTCTTGAATTTAAATCTGTGAATTTCTTTGACGAGAGTGCGCGGCCCCAAATTTCCTGTAGGGTCGATTCAGTACCATACTTAATAAGGCAGCATTGGATGGATGGTGCTTAGATGTTTACCTTCTCTAATTTTGATGTTAGTTTTGGATGAAACGACAAGTTTTCGAATAGTAAAATAGTATATATGTTGTCAAATTGACAAATCGCCAAAATAAAGCTTCTTTCAGGCGACAGAGCCAAACCAGTTTTAAATGTATGCATGTATTTTGTTCCTTTCTTTCCGTATAGGCCATTGAGATTGGAATATGAACAATTGTTATACCACCATGCACCAGACATATGGTGAGCACAACTCTTGTCATACTTATCGTTGTCCCTATCATACGTTGTAAATCTCATTCCATTGACGTATGTCATAGCGTCTCCTCCTGTAAAGTATTTTAAAAGAAGATATATAAAAATATTATACAACAAAAGAGAAAAAATGAGTGAATAAAGATATTTGAATGATTACAGAATTAAATAATAAATGTATTTATTTCAAATCATCATTGAGGAAGTTCTTCGATCGCTACGGGGATATCATAAAAGCATATCAGATTCCCATTTCCAGAGTGATCAATGACATTCTGGATTGCGATTGAATAGCTGTCACCATCACCAAACAAGAAATATTTACCTGATGTTTCTTCAAACGCATTTGAAAATTTCTCTTCACAAAATTTTCTCAAATTTCTAAAACCTGGGTCCTGTAGCATCATTTCCCAGCAATTTTGCTGTCTTTCGATATATTTAGGACATAATTTTCACAGATTTTGGTCATATTACATTGTTTAGATTGAAGATCACTGACGAGGGTTTATTACCCGAAACGTGCATGTCTGGTCCATGCTGTAAATTTATCTGCACTAAAATGATGCTAATGAATTTGAAGACGTTAACATTTGTACCACTTTGTGAATGTCACTGCTGGAGGACCAAGAGTCCCCGAGGGCACATGTAGCCAAGTTCGATCAATTTCGGTTGGTCGTTTCTTCAAACGCATTTGAAAATTTCTCATTTTCTCAAATTTCTAAAACCTAGGTCCTGTAGCATCATATCAAAGCAATTTTGCTATGTCTTTCGGTATATTTAGGACATAATTTTCACAGATTTTGGTCATATTACATTGTTTAGATTGCGGATCACTGACGAGGGTTTATTACCTGAAACGTGCATGTCTGGTCCATACTGTAAATTTATCTGCTCTAAAATGATGCTAATGAATTTGAAACAAATGAGGGGATCTCCAACATCACCTGGTTGCAGCACCCACAGCAAAACCCCAAAACACCCAATGCAAAAACACAAAGCAGACAAGCACGGAAAGAGACGCATAAGGGACAAGGAACGTCAACGCACAGCACAGAAACATCAAACACAAAGGACTACACATAAACCAACGAGGCCAATTGGCAACCGGTGCCGACTTAGGACGGCCATCTGCCACGGAAATAGCAGAAGGTGTGGTTATCCTGGATTACGTGCGATTATGAAGACGTTAAACCTGTAAATTATTATATGTGCATCGAGCAAATGTCCACAATTGACAAGTTTCCAAGAAGCTGTTGCGAATGTTGTTGCATGCAATCAAGAGACGCTGACTTTCCTCGGGCACCTGGTCTCACTTCGGAATGTCATTCATTCCGAGGTTCGCAACCGTTCAAAGGGAAATTATAATGATTTTGCCATGTCTTTTCGACTTTGAGACTGAACAAGTGATAATTACTCTTTTGATGATTATTTCACATAATTAAATATTCTGCACATTTGATGTTAAAGGTGACAAATATGGATAACGACCATATCTCTGTATACAGCACAAAATCGATAATTCAGAAAATCAGAAACCGAAGGCATACAAAATCAAGATAAAGCATGAAATAAAGCAAACAAACAAAAACCTCCACCTATGAAAAGAAGCGAACTCCCGATATGGGAGTGAGACCAGATGCCCAGGAAGAGTAGACATCTCCTGCTTGATGCAACACCCGCCGCTTCAATTCGGTAGAACTGTCACATCCGGTTAATTTCATTTCGGAAGACATAGAGTACAATCTTTGTGCTGTATACAGGGATATGGTCATTATCCATATATGTCATCAGAATACTTTAGATAATCAGCTGTCAGCCAGCTAAATGTGTACGCGCATATCAGTTGAGCGTATAGTTCGTTTGACTTTTTACTTCAGGATCATGTCAAGATAAAATCAACCATTGAACGAAAGACAGAAAAATCTTATCACATTTACCTGTCCCTGCATAGGAAGTGACATTCATTCTATAGCCGTCACTTTCGGATGATATCTTGAAATTAGAAAACTTGGAGTAAGCTCGATCTCCGCCGATCCTTTCTAGGTCAACTCGAAGAGTACAATCCCCGTCTTTTGTGAGCAAATTCAAAGCATCATTACCTTAATAATACGAAAAAATAAGCAAATCAGAGTTTTTGACAACAACAATTTAACAAGAGCCCCAGGGGGCACAACGCTCACCTGATACCCATGCACACTCTAACTGACATACTGACATTGAATACTGATAGTGCCAGTACCAGGATTTTAGCCCACAACCTTTCTAAAAAGATTTTTGCCGGATGCAGAGAAGTGTTTTTTTCAGACAACCTTTAAAAGTACAAAAAAGAAAAAAATAGTCACATTTCAAAACAATAACTTTTTTACTGATTTGAAAAAAAAACGGATAAAGTGGTCCAACGTCATATGCCCAGCTAGTATAGTTCAATTATGCAACATCAAAAATAAAATCATATTGTAAAATTCCACATAAATGTGCAGCAGAAAAAGAATAAAACTGTTACAATGAAATGATTTCACAAATTAAGTTTATTTAAAATTGAACACAAAACCGGCATCTTTGTTAGTATAAACACCATTTTCTGTTAAGTATGTGAGAGGTCAGGGTCAGCGTAATATTGGTATCAATGGAAAGATCTTGTCACAAGGAATACACATGTACAATATGAAAGCCCTATCACTATAACCATTCAATAGTTATGCCCAATGTTAAAGTTTTTGAGAAGTACGTGAAAGGTCAAGGTTATGGTCATGAGGTCAAAAATTTTGGTAAATACACATGTGAAATATGAAACCTCTATCACCAGCTTCCATTCAAAAGTTATGCCCAATGTTAAAGTTTTTCGGAAAACAGACAGACAAACAGACAGACGGACAGGCCAAAAACTTTATGCTCCCGAATCTTTTATTCCAGGGGCATAAAAAACAAAGATTTTTCGGTTTTGCCTTTATTCACTGAAATCTATGAATCATGCTTTTGAATAGTATTGATTTCATCTCAAATACATGAAACGTACAGTTAAAATCGTTTTGATCCAATATTCATCAATTCAAGTGAGTTGTGCAGAAATTGTGCCAGTTTGTTTTCCAAAAAAGCAGTGTATGTTGTATCAAACCTCATGACCCAGTGAAGCCATTTTCAGTAAATATGCTGAAATGCGACGCTTCTTGCCTATGCATATTTCAACAGGCGAGAAGGAGCGTCGCATTTCAGCATACGCTGTTCAACAACTCAAGTGGTTTCTCTAAGGTTTCGCAGTTTGAAACAAATTAAAAGGCCCATGAAATTGTTAAGCTTGTCCAACTAGCAGACCTACGACATCGTTATTTACTGTTAACTAACTGTTTTACCTCATCATAGGTCTGTTACACGGACAAGTTGTTAGCGGAGAGAGTTCATGAAACGTATCGGTTGCATTGGATTTGCCGACAAGAAGTTATTTGGTCCGATAAAAACTCATTATGTATCTATTATTTGAACAGATAAAAATTCCCAAATGTCTTAACACAGGATGCTGTCGTTTTATGAGAGAAAATGTTTTATTATTCACAACCTCAGGCCTCTGTGTTCCTCTTAGAAATATTATACATACAAGATGACGAACACAGTGGCTTAAGGTTGTGAATAATAATTTATTTTCTCTATTAAAACAACAGCTTCTGTGGTCCAACATTTCATTTGAAGATTTCAGGAACTCTGAACGGAATTATTTATTTTCAAGAATTTCAGATATTAAATGTCCTATGCATTCTCAAAATCCAGAGGAAGAGATTACTCATTAGACGTTCTTTCAAGAAATCAGTCCGTAAATCACTTCATCGAAGAGAGTCTAAGACAGAGGAAATTCGAGCAAACTTTATACATGATAACAAGTATATGCAAGTGTTCCAAGTACATGAATGATAACCATTATGAAAGTGTTCCAAGTATAAAAATCTATTCCGTTTCCAGTGTATCTTCTGAAATATATCGCAGTACTGCTTTGCGGTTTGTATTGCAATGAAGCGCCTAGCGGAATACGATGCGCCTTGGGGACGAAGATGAATTAATGCATATCTAGGTCATTGTCCTGTCAAATAGTTCCGATTATTTTCTTATTATTTTCAACAATTGGTGGAAAATACACACAATGTTTATCTTGAATTGTCTTCCCGTGATTGTTTACTAGATAGATGAAATAAAATTTTGAATATAGTTTTAAAGTGTGTGAGACATCTACATGTGTGGAAGAATACGTGTGAAAATGGGTCCTCAGATCATAAAATTCGAATAATTCCGGTCCGGAACCAGGTGCATGGCTTTGAAAAAATATTAAAAAAGTTGTGTACTTTTAATCTTTACAGCATTTTTTTTTTGTGATTCAAATAAAATTTCTTCATTCAAAAGAAGTATCAATGTGTATAACCCGGTGCGATTTGAGAATTTTTCTCCTATTTTTGGTAAGAAAACATACATTATACCTATGTGCAATCTTAAAAAATATTCCTTAAAAATCCAAAAGTGGATATCTGGACAAAATTCTTTCACTTGTAGGGTACCATGCATGAGTACCTCATACCTACAAATTGTCATGACAATCTGAAGAGTGGTTATAGAAAAGAAGCAGAAAATGTATGAAAATCACCCCCCCCCCCTTCCTTTTTACATAAGAAAAAAATTCATAAAAAATCAAAAAAATAAA
This sequence comes from Pinctada fucata, assembly GCA_028142955.1. Lineage (NCBI taxonomy): Eukaryota > Metazoa > Mollusca > Bivalvia > Pterioida > Pteriidae > Pinctada > Pinctada fucata. Next base: position 26,518,541 of record AP027113.1, on the reverse strand, counting down.
ATTTAAGCATAAAATACATATCAAAGCATTAAGTAAGTTAAATATGATAAATATGTAGTAAATGAGTGTGTAAAATCATACACTTATTGAGTTATTTAAAGAAAAAGTGCAAAAATGTGCATTTCTGACTAAGTCCGAAAAGACGTCAAAAACGCGTCAAAAATTAGTTATCGGATTTTAACGAAATGAACAAACTTGAATCATACATCCTTCTAGATCACATAGATACAATTAGTTTTTCAATCCATTCAGTGGAACTGGAGAAGAAGATTTTTGAAGAGGGGTACCCTCCGGGGCCTATTTGACCCCGCCCTGGATCCACCCCTGAAGGGATCGAGCCGAAATGAACAAACTTGGTAGAAGACCTTTAGTACTTCATGCATACCAAGTTTCATCAAAATCCCTTCAGCCGTTCTTGAGAAGAAGTTGAAAATGTTAAAAGTTTACGACGGACGGACGACGGACGACAGACGACGGACGACGGACGCCGGACGCCACACTATGACAATAGCTCACTTGAGCCTTTGGCTCAGGTGAGCTAAAAATACTTCATTCTACCACTCAAGTTGATAGTCAAATAAGTCTAAAAGATTTTACTATTGAAAACCTAACAATACCTTCAAAATTAAAGTTCAATTAATTAATTGGATAGTCAAGCACATGTGAGACACACTTCTTTCAGTGATTTTAAAAACGCAAATGAAGTAATTAAGGTATCAGAGTATTAAGACTTTTTCTTAAATTTTGCAATTTGAAATTTCGATATTTTCAGGGCAGATTTTACGTCTTATTCTTACAGCTCCTCAGACTGTACAGTTTCATGAAAGGGCATACGAGGAAAAGGCGAAAAATCGGTCCAAAAAAGTAACCCGGATTTTGAAATGAAAATAAAATGGACACGATTCAATACGGAAAACTTCACGACGTCATGGGAAAAATTAGAAAGAAATGGATAATCTTCCAACTAAAATGAGTTAAGTCCAGAGAGTTCGATTGTGTGATGATTATAAAACTTCAACGGAAATGTACGACCTGACGAGATCTATTTTCATCTTAAAATGTTCGTGCTAAAGTTGTGAAAATCGTTTTTATCCTATTTCTGATCGCGGACAGTTGTTTGTTTGTTTGGTTGGGTTTTTTGTTCTTTTTTTTTTGGAGGGGGGATTTCGTATGTCTACTTTGTAAAGAGCCCTCGGCCCCAAATATCATCTAGGGTCGATTCAGTAGCATTTGTTTTTTATAAGGTAAGTTGTCCCTCGTGTCTATAGGGTAAGTTAAGTTAAGTGTAACCCTCGTGTCTAACCCTTCGACATTATATGGAGCTGTGGCATGTCTCCGACAGTTTGTCCATTTTTCCCCGTATTTTGTTCGATTTTTTTTTTCAAAAATTGGTCCGCCTTTCGATCGTGAATTTAGAATTTGATTTCGGCATTTGTGTTTGCCTTTTATTCACTGATAATTGAAATAATTAAATACGAAAAACGCATACGCTAACGCAGCAAGATATCAAATTGAATTGAAAAAAAAATATAACTTCCATAACTCTGTTAGCACAAATAGGTATCCTGAAATTTGATCGTTGGCTTGCCCCCCCCCCCCCCCCCCCCCCCATATTTTAATCATGATTATGAATATCATGAAAAGCCCAAAATGACCTTGAACTTTGACCTTTGACCTTTAATATCAATAGAATTCTTTGTCTTATTCTACTTACTCTAGATGGTAAATTTGAAGTTCTTAGCTCAACTGGTTTGGGCCTTTTCTTGTTTGCATGATATAACTATGCATTTATTGATCCCTACTTCTCTTTATGCATAAAGAATTTGATGAGTTTTCAAATATTTTCACCGAATAAATATATTTTTAGCCCAAAAATGATCTTGACCTATGACCTTGAAAATCAATCGAGTTCTTTTGTCTTCTTCATTAATACATATGATAAATTTGAAGTTCCTGGCTCAGCTGGTTTGGGCTCCTTATTGTTTACAATGCACTCGTATGCATATATTGAACTACCCCCTTCCCCATACACATTATTTCTCAATAAAAAAAACAAAAAACAAACTCGTTTCATATGTGAAAAAATATACTTATTCTTGAAGCATATGACATTTCAAAACATTTTGACCAAAATACATTTTGATGAATTTTAAAATATTCCCTCCCCCCCCAAATCTATTTTTTGCCCCAAAATGACATTTGACCTATGACCTTTAAAACAATAGGGCTCTTGGTCTTATTATACTCAATCCACATGGTGAATTTTAAGTTCCTTTTTCAACTGGTTTGGGCCTCATTTTGTTTACAAGAGTCGGACGGACAGAAATCGCTGTACCATAATACGTCACGTCTAAAGACGGACGTATAAAAACATATCAAAGGGATGACGCTAGGATTTGAACCTCCTTTCATTTCCACGATGATTTATAATGAAATGACAACTTTCCAAAATAGCAAAGATATATAACCATATCAAATCGATAAAGTGCCAAAAACATTTTTTTTCAGGAGACAGACCTGGAATTAATTTTCAAATAAAGCAAAGTAATATGAGATCTCAAAATGATGAAGGACAAAAACAAAGCTTCTTTCTGGCAACATCACTTGAAAGAAAGTAATTAAAACACGCGAAACACTCAATTGTGTGGAGCGCGTTAAATTGTTTCATATTACGAAAGAGAATCGTATGCATGAAAAGTAAATTAAACAAAGGAGGGGATCTCCAACAACACCAGGTTGTAGCACCCACAGTAAAACACCCAATGCAAAAACACAAAGCAGACAAGCACAGAAAGAGACGCATAAGGGACAAGGAACGTCAACGCACAACACAGAAACATCAAACGCAAAGGACTACACATAAACCAACGAGACCAATGGGCAACCGGTGCCGACTTAGGACGGCCATCTGCCACGGAAATAGCAGAAGGTAAAGAGTGCAAATTTTAAGAATGCACTTATACAATACTGAAGATTGGTCAAGTACCAAGCCTAGTGTACGTCTGGTGATATTTGGATCATATCCACGGTATAAAAGGTGTTTGATGATTCAAGTAATCGAACTCGTGACTTTCTTACATGTGTAAACAACATTTCAAACCAATACGCCAGACACGTTTTCCGGATATTTATTCCTTTTCAAGCCAGAGTACTAATTTATACAAGCTAAATTTATTTTTGGTAGCGTTATCCATTTCGTAAAGATTGCGCAGCTCCACATTTCCGCTATGGTCGTTTTAGCAGCATAGTCAGCTTAACGTTATGAACAAAGAATAGATTTGTATTTGAAGGGCGTTGTTAGGATTTAACCTCCTCTATAAAGCAGTTGCAGATTGGATGTCAAAATTCTTTTCATGAAACGATTAGATCATGTGAATACATGTTTAAGATAAGGATCTTAATTTCAAAGTACTAATAGGGAGTTAATTAAACTGAAAGTCGATTTTGGGGGAAGGAAGCTTTAGCATAGACGCATAAAATAATGGTGGAAAATGTTAAACTCAAAAGGCGCCGCCTGAAAATTAAATCCACGACACAGATAAAGAAAATATCTCGTTTAAAATGCATTTTCCATGCACTTTATTATTAGAACCTACGTTGGTAAAGTTTAGATGAGATATATGAGACTCTTCGATTTATGTATCTATGATCAGTGAATGGTTAACTTTGTGAATATGAATCGCCATTCCACGAGGTCTGTCCGTAAAGTTCTTGGACAAGTCTTATTTTAAGGAAAATTAGCGCCAAGGATATTTATTTTTAGTTTCTTTGGTATCATAAACTATTAACGAATAACGAAATGTAAACAATTATCATATTGTGATTTTATTATTACAAGAAAGACCTTGTAATTAGACAGGATGCTCACCTTGAACACGGTGAATTTTTACCGAAATAAGTTATCATTTTATTCTTTTCATTTGCATTTTGAAAATCCCGCGGATAAGTTTTACATTGTGATGTTAACAATAAGTATGAAATCTCACATGCAAAATTTGAACGTTCAGATTTTCAAGTAGACAGAGAAAACCAGATCTGAATGTAATTAGACATGATCGTCATTATTCGATACAAAAATGACGTTTTCTCGAATGGTGGAGCAAAGAGCAGTGATAAAATTTGCGAAGGCTTCCAAAAAACACAGGCAGAGACCAAAAGATTCCATAAACAGTTAGAAAAAGCATGATAAAATTGGCTGTTTGCAAGTCTTCAGTCCTGACGATAATCCCAACAGCACTCACAATAGAACACAAAATTAAGCATCGACGGACCCCTAGCAAGCTAGAGGTGGGACCAAGTGGCAAAGATGATTTTTGGATGTAAGGAACCGTTTACAGGATTGTGTGCGCTAGAGATGACTTTCTATTAAAGACAAAAGTTCTGTTAAACGAAGAACGTGACGTGATGCACAGTGATCGGCGACTAACAATTAGGGAAATTGCAAGTAACTGTGAAATTAGAATAAACATGCATAAGATCACATGACCATGATCATACAACGAGTCATGTCTGAGATGGATGGGTTCCGAAAATTTTTTGAAATCCAAATTTGGCGAGGAGAATAGAATTATAGTTTATAACGGATAACGTCAAGGATACTGATGCTTGTGCTCCGAGTATGAGAAATTTTCCTTTTTATATTGTATAGAAATATAACTATTTGTGCTATGTTTTTGATGAAATGGTATATAATTGTTATGAAACTTGAATTAAATACAAATAATACCTTCATTTATTTTACAATTGATTGCTTTTATCAAGGCAGTACATGAACTTTTCGGACAACCCTTGTAACATGTGTAAAGCAAAGTGACTTACGCTATTTCTATACATTAGATATTAAGATTTCCCCATAACTAAAACTCAGGTTATTTCTTACAAGTTATTAAAAATTTAAAGGAGAATTTCCTGTTTTCTTAAGAACCTGTTAGTACAAAACTATTGTCTTCTTGCATCACCCTTAGAGGTACTGTAGGTTCTAAAATATACAAATAAAATACAGGAATAACGCACTTTGCCGTGTTGAGCTCGTAAAAAAGTCCCCGCGAGGGGTTTGACAGTAAGTGTTTTGAATACTTTCCCTGACATGGTCGCCATAGCACTTTCTACATAGAAATGACCTTAGACAGTGCAATAAATTATTCATGTTTTCGTGCATAATCATCGACGGCGGGTGCGGCTAGCCAACAGGGGATGCTCACTCCTCCCGGGCACCTGGTCCCACCTCTAGCTTGCTAGGGGTCCGTCGATGCTCAATTTGGTGCTCTATTGTGAGTGCTGATGGGATTATCGTCAGGATCTTCTTTAACTCATTTGCAATGCTGAAATTCTGCTCAATAGTTCAAAAGAACAAAATTATATGAAGCGTGTTAAATGAATAGATCCAATAACTTACTGTTACAAAGACTCTTATCATTAATTTGTTTAACCTATTGAAAGGTCTTGTCACAATGAATACATGTATGATGTTTAAGCTATTCAATGAGTAATGATAATTGAGCCACACATTTATGGAATTCTGAGACCTAAAATCAATGCATCTAGTTATAATGTGAAAATCAATTAAAAATTTATTTATTGAAAAAAGTTGATTAAAAGAGTTATGGACCCTTACAGTTAACATTGAATTCTTTGGAAAAAAGGAATTTAAAAAAAATTCAATAGAATGATTTGGCATCAAATATCGATTGGTCAAAATTTTCAAAATAATATATTTTAAACGTCTTCAAATTCACTATTTAATCAAATATTGCAACAAAAAAAAAATCAAAAGTTTACCAATTAGTTTTTTGCAATTAATTATTTTCTATATTTTTCATCAAGGGCAGATAATTCCTAAACCTGATCTCTTTTAAAATCTTTGTTATTTCGATATCTACTACCTTGATACAAATGTTTAAATAATATCATTTAAAAATAAAATATGATATATACACCAAAGGAGCTGTTAAGATAAGGGCTTGATTATTTCTCGTGCACTGTCCTATTTCAGATAAGAAGCGGTCGAGATTAAAATATAAAGTATTAGAAAATTACTGGTAGGTATCTTATTACAATAGATTTGGTGAAAGATAATATAATAAAGCGTCAAATATCAATCGACAATTCACAAAATGCATTAATTTACACAAAGTTGATGTTCATTATACTTCTCTAGCTTTTAATGTCAATCTGTACCGAATAATTTTCTCAATTTTATTATTTTGAAATTTCTCGACTTTTCAGGGCAGATTTTATGCTTTAACAGCTCCTTTTAATGATTTTGGCCCATCATTCCTATCATTTATCACTCGAAAGTTATGGCCAAGGTTATAAATTTAAGAAAAACTCACTAGCGATCGTAGGGACAGGTAAACGTGTTGGAAAGGCTTAAACTATTTCTATAACAGAGACATAAAACGAATTCCTCGAGAAAAAATGGAATTAAATGAGTTAAAGAAGATCCTGACAACAATCTCAACAGCACTCACAATAGAGCGCAAAATTAAACATGGACGGACCCCTTGCAAGCTTGAGGTGGGACCAGGTGCCCGGGAGGAGCAAGCATCCCCTGTTGGCTAGCCGCACCCACCGTCGATGTTATTGAAGCATGGAAATGAAAACATATAAAATTCATGCACTGTCTGACGTTATGTCTATATAGAAAGTGCTATGGCGACAATGTCAGGGAAGTATATTCAAAACACTTACTGTCAAACCCCTCGCGGGGAACTTTTTTACGAGCTCCACACGGCAAAGGGCATAAGTGTGACACAAATGAGTTAAAGAAGATCCTGACAACAATCTCAACAGCACTCACAATAGAGCGCAAAATTAAACATGGACGGACCCCTAGCAAGCTAGAGGTGGTTACGTTACGTTATCGATGAGTATAAGCTACATGTATCAATGTATAATGACACAAAGACGAACTAATGTCTACTTTGACACTAAGTATTTTAAATTTTTTACCCTGACATGGTCGCCATATCACTTTCGATATAGTATAAATTTAGACAGTACACGTTTTGTATATATTGTTTTCATCTTCGGGTGCGGCTAGCCAAACATGGGAAGCTTTCTCCTCCTGGACACCCGATCCCACCTCCAGCTTGCTAGGGGTCCGTCGATGCTCAATTTGGTGCTCTATTGTGAGTGCTGTTGAGATTGTCGTCAGAATCTTCTTTATCTTATTGAAACGATATATTCAAAAGTTCTGGGTTGTTTTTTTCCTTCGGTGACACTCAAGATTTTATCTGTCCCTGTTTTATAAACAGACTATAATCATACTAGTTTATTTTAGTAAGTAATTTGATGCTTACCGAGCCAATATTCTCCAGAAGCGTTTCCGAATCCAGATTTATAATCTGCCCATTTTCTGTTGAAATTAACGCTGCCGTCCATCCTATTTTGAAATACCTGTCTCGAGAAGATATGGATTATATATCATATTAGATTATTTCACTCATAAATATTTTCTAATTTACAAAAAAAATACGTATTAGTAGCATGTTTTAGTTTTTGTAATTATTAGCGCATTTTATAAAATAAATACATCAGCCATCGAAATTTTTTCTGCATAAACACACGAAATTGGACACTAAATCTACATATATGTGCTTTCAAAGATAAAAATAGAACAAAAGAAGTTCCCAATTCTATTTTTAAAGCGAATCCGCTCACCAATGTGTAGGAGAGTTTTAAAAAGGAATAGCTAATTAGGTGTTCCATGACAACATCACGCTTATTCAGAATGTTAGACAAGTAATATAAAAATGAAATAATCAAGATGATCAACGTAGCCATAACGGGAATTTTGTAGTATCATACAGTGAACTTTCCAGTGTATGATCCTGTAAAATCTAAGTCTTGTGACTGTCCTGAAGAACGATGAAACTTCCTTTCTCTGCCATCATAAAGACAAATATTTCAAATGCTTTGCACTAAATACTTAAATTTCAATAGAGTAGCAGATAATGTAAAAACAAGAGCCCTAGGAGGACACAACGCTCACCTGATACCAATGCATGCTCTAATTGACATACTGACATTGAATAAGACGTAAAATTGATAGTGCCAGTATCACGATTTGAGCCCACATTCTTTCTAGAAAGATTTTTGCCGGATGCAGACAAGATCTTTTTTTTTTACAGCCTTTAAAAGAACAAACAAGAAGAACTAGTCACATTTCAAAACATTATCTTTTTTTACTGATTTGAAAAGACGGATAATGTAATCCAAAGTCATATGCCAAGCTAGTGTATAGTTCAATTATTCAACATCAAAAAAATCATTTTGTAAAATTCCACATTAATGTGCAGCAGGTGATGAAGAAACAGACAAAAAGAATAAAACAATGTAATAAACTAAATACTCTGGTGTATGCTGCTTTTAGGGAAACAAATTAATAGGCCCATGATAATGTAAAGCTTGTCCAACTAGCAGACCTACGACATCGTTATTTACTGTTAACTATGTTTCGCTTCGTGATAGGACTGTTACACGGACAAATTATTAGCTGATAGAGTTCATGAAAAATATCAGCTGCATCGGATTTGCTGATAAAAATTATTTGGTCCGATAAAAATTCATGTAGTATCTGTTATTTGGACAGATAACAATTCCCAAATTTCTGACCACAGGAACCTGTCGTTTTATGAGAGAAAATGTTTTATTATTCACAACCTTAAGCCTCTGTGTTCATCTTTAGAAATGTTATACATACAAGATGTCAAACACAGTGGCTTAAGGTTGTGAATAATAATTTATTTTCTCTTTTAAAACAACAGCTTCCTGTGGTACAACATTTCATTGACAGATTTCAAGAACTATGAACTGAATTATTTGTTTTCAAGAATTTCAGATATATCAAATGTCCTATACATTCTCAAAATCCTCAGGGAGAGATTACTCATTAGATGTTTCTTTAAAGAAATCAGTCCGTATTCATCTAAGAGAGTCTAAGACAATGGAAATTCGAGCTAAGATTAAAAATGATGACAAGCATGGAAGTGTTCCAAGTACATTAATGATAACAAGTATGAAAGTTCCAGTATATGCACATTAAATAAAATCTATTCAAATACCAGTACTATTTCGTTTGCACGATAGATCATCAATTAATCTCCTGAAATGTATCACGTGTACACTACTAACATGGTGGGTAATCTCGCAACGCAGAACAATATATTTTTCTATATTTTTGCGCAAAATAGATAATTTATTACAAAAAGGGAAATGTGATGCAGTGTAATAACGCCCTAACTATGAGTTGTAAACCAAAATAAGGTGGATATTAGCTTTTTATAACGCACAAACACGATCGGCGTTCTACTTTCAGTTTCATCTACACCAATTATGCCGATAGTTTTTCGGCTTTATAAAAGGATATTACCTCTCTTACTTTCGATAAACCTAATATCTAAGGCATCCTTACACTGCATCACATTCCCCTTTTTGTGAAAAATAATTTGTAATACACGAAATTTTAGATAAACCTAGTGTTCTGCTTTGCGAGATTACCCACCGTGACTATTAAATGGGCGTGGAGGAATTGAACCTGGCGCGTCGAATTACCCAAAAGGAACCCAAAAGGACCCAAAAGGAACCCAAAAGGACCCAAAAGGACAAAAGACCAAAAGGATAAAACAATCCTCCAATCTCTATGAAATAAATGAATATGCCCGGGTATGGGGAAGGGGATAAGCAAAAGAAAAAGAAAGAAATTGAACCAATCAAATCTGTAACACAAGATATATGGCGACTTTGTTTACCTTAGGTACAAAAATAAAGCAAAGAAAATAATTATTAAATAGGGAAATTGTTATGAAATATGCATGTATGGAAAAAGTCAACATCTGAAAAATAAATTCAGAGAATGTTTAATTGCTTGTGTGGCTGAGTTATTTCGACGTACGTAAATAAGTACACAAAGCCTAACTAGCTTGTCTCTTTAAAAAAATCATTAAAAATCTAAAAGTTGATATTTTGACAGAATTCTTTCACAGTTTCATTTCTAACGATAAATATAAAAAGAAAATGAGAAAAAAAAACCTGAAAAAGTGGGGTCCTGCCGGGGTTTGAACCACTACTCTTGGGTTTATTGGGCATGGAAAACCTACATTGTACCTATGATTGATTATCCGTAAAAATCCAAAAATGGATATCTGGACAAAATTCTTTCACTTGTAGGGAACCATGAACACCTCATACCTACCAAGTTTCATGACAATCTGAGAAAAAAAGTAAGTTAGATATGATAAATATGCAGTAAATGAGTGTGTAAAATCATACACTTATTGAGTTATTTAAAGAAATAGTGCAAAAATTTGCCTTTCTGACTAAGTCCGAAGAGATGTCAAAAAAGCGTCAAAAATTTGAATTCGGAGTGGAACCAAAAATAACAACACTTCTTAAGACATCTCTCTAGATCATCCTGATTCTTTCGGTTTGTCGATACGTGTTTCTGTTCTGAAGAAGTTTGTCAAAGGAGGGTACCCCCGTACCTACTTTTGCCTGTGGTGGCGCCACCTATTGAGGGATCCGGACGAAAAACAACAACACTTGTAGGGGACCATTAGTACTTTATACCTACCAAGTTTCATCAAAATCCCTTTAGCCATTCTTGAGAAGAAGTCGAAAATGTGAAAAGTTTACGACAGACAGACGACGGACGGATCGCTATGACAATAGCTCACTAGAGCCTTTGGCTCAGGTGAGCTAAAAACTCACATTTTAGGCAAATGAAACGAAGCAGATTTAAACTGATCTCAAAATTAAAAGATTTTTTACCGTCCAGCCTTTGTTTTCTGTTGACATATCGCAATAAGCTTCCTTTGGTGTCTTTATGTCGGGATATATGGTGTATACGCCGTCTTGGGCCCAAGGTCTTAGAGATTTGATAACTGTACATGACTTCAGTTTCAGTTTTTCTTTAAATACTCCTGAAAGAAATGACTTGAAATAAACTTTCTTTTATGAAATTTGTTTACAATGCGAAAAATAAAGAACTTTTATTAACACCAAATGCAACTTACATTCCATCTTTGAGTGAGCTTCCTGAGTTGCTGCATGTTCTTGTTTATTCCTTTCCAGATAAAGTAAGAACACACAGGTTCGTTATTCGATACTTTTGGATGTATATTCATGATAATGTTCCTTCTTTCAAAATGAAGATAAATGTTAATTGCCCGATTACATTCCATTAACAGTTGAAGAAATGTTTGCATTACCAAACACTGCTGTCGCGGAGAATCCATCAATAACAACAGTTTTTTTATGTCAAAGACAACATGTTTCGAACATATGAAGCTTGGAGCTTAATTAAAGCAAAATATTAAGAAATATTGTGTCAGAATGCGATTCCAAGCACACCTTTTAGAAATATTGATTATATTTACCTTTCCCGTGCAAAGTGCCTTTCAACGGAATTTGATATTTCTGCTGAACAGAGAGTGTCATACCGCCGTCCATAGTTGCCTTCCAACCGAGAGGTTTCCAGGCTGCTGACTTTACATAGGAACCCATCTTTACTTAAAAAAATATGTATGCTTTGTTTAAAAATCTCCATATGAAAATCATAATTATACATGTATAAAACAATATACAGAGCATAATAATATTTTTTTTATATTCTTAATATTTTCAATAAGATAAACAAAGTTTTCAATTTTTAGATGAAAGAGTTATTTTTCAAGTGACAATGTGTGTGTGTGTGAGGGTGTGTGTGAGGCAACTTGCAACAAGGTCAAGGCTTGCAATATAACCTTGCCGTCATCGCTATTTTCCTACGCCATTTCACGCAATGATAAAACCCGAGAGGTATCGCAAGTACGGCATGTCGTCACAGTGACGTCATTCGGACTACTGACGTAAACAGTTCAAAAGATTCAAAGGCAGAGGCACATATTTGAGTGTTTCGTGACGAGTAAATGGGCAATGAAGGAAACAATTGTTATCTTAATGTAGGAAAATTTACAAGACCCACGTCTTAAGACGGTAGGTTTCGATTTATAGCTTGAATTTGTATTTTTCCTGGAGACTTCTCGCTCAGCTGATCGTGTTGGCAACGTAGGAATGAAGAAAGAATCCCTGATACTACATCGTATTGCATCGAAAGAAAAACATTGCATGTACACTGTATACCTCATAAATGTAGTCAAACATGATGGTATATACTTGCAATACTTTATTTAAAAATGTGAAGCCCCAGTTCCAGTCTGCAAGAATCTTGCAGACAAACAATAGGCGATGACGGCAGAGGTAGATATCAAAGTGAAGAAAAGCGGAACTGAAATCGGACGCATCCGTAGGAGAATGTGTGTGAGGGTGTGTGTGTGTGAGAGAGAGAGGGTGTGTGTGTGTGTGTGATGGTGTGGGTGTGTGTGTGTGTGTGTAGGAATAGAATCACATATTCATTTGGAAATACTGTTAAATACACTGAATGACAAATATGGATAATGACCATATTCCTGTATACAGCACAAAATCGATTATTCAGAAACCGAAGGCATATAAAATCAGGAAAAACAGGAACCAAAGCAAATAAACAAAAACCTCCAATACATGAAAAAAGCGAACTCCCGATATGGGAGTGAGACCAAGTGCCCAGGAAGAGTAAGCATCTCCTGCTTGCATGCAACAGCCGCCGCTTCAATTTGGTAGAACTGTCACATCCGGTTACTTCCATTTCGGAAGACATAGAGTACAATCTTTGGTTGGATGGTTCAAATGGTTTATGACAGAATATCATCAACCATATATTAGATAACATATTTCAAATCCCTTTCCATAAAAAAATGTTGTATACGTATACTATTGCATGACTGATTTTCCTATCTATTTATGCTCCGCAATCAAAGATTTGGTGGCACATAGTTATTGGCCTGTCCGTCTGTCTGTTTGTCCATTGAAAATGCGTATGACCTTTTTCATTATATCATCAAACTTAACATTCTGTAAGACATTATGTAGCTGAAACATAAATACAAAGGGAGGAATTGTAAAATGTTTAAATACCTTTTATATCTTTGTGGAAAGGATGCCCATCACAAAGGACAATTGTAGCACAAAGCAACAGGAAAACAACACAAGCTTGCATTTTCCAGAAATTTCCAATCAAAGGCCTGGATTAAAAAGCCGTGTATACTGTTTATGGTGATAGTCCTCTTATATAACAGTGGTATGCATCCGATGTAACATCTGTCGATATAAGGGAAATCATTATTTTGTAACATAAAACTCTGATGTTCGTGTTTTGAAATTGAAACTTTAAGTAGAATAAATGATGTAAAATATTTAACTATGGTACACCATGTGGATCATTACAGCTTTTTTAACAATGACAATCTATTAGGCAAAGGAATACATTTGAACAAAAATAGGCATTGTTGAAAAAGAATTTAGCATTGATAAATATTTCAGTTCACGTAATAAATGTTTTGTCATTAAATCAAATATTTATTTATGGTATTATCCATTTCAATGAGGCATCAACATTTACTAGAACAAACTTAGAATTGATTCATGCCTTAGATACCTCAGAAGAAGTTATTTTATGCCCTCGGAATCAAAGATTTGGAGGGCACTAAGTTTTTGGCATGTCCGTCTGTCTGTTTGTCAAAAAATGTTTGAATGGAAGATGATAGAACTTCCATATTTCACATATGTATTTCTTGTGACAAGACCTTTCAACTGATACCAATCTTTTTGACCCAGTGACCTTGATCTTGGACCTACTTTTCAAAAACTTAAACATTGGGCATAACTTTTGAATGGTAAGTGATAGGGCTTTTATATTTCACTTGTGTATTTCTTGTGACAAGACTTTTCCATTGATTCCAAAAGTTTTGACCTTGTGAATTTTACCTTGTCCTTTGACCTACTTTTTAAAAACTTTAAAATTTGGCATAACTTTTAAATTGTAAGTGATAAAACTTTCATATTTGACATGTGTATTCCTTGTGAGAAGACCTTACCAAAGTATTTTACCTCATGGCTCTGACCTTGGACCTACTTTTCAAAAACTTTAACATTGGGCATAGCTTTTGAATGGTAATTGATAGAGCTTTCATATTTCACATGTATATTTCATTTATTAACAAAGGATTCATATTTCATATTTCACATGTATATTTTATTTATTAACAAAGGATTACATGTTTCACATGTAAATTTCATTTATTAACAAAGGATTCGATCTTCTTAACATCTCTAATATTTTTCGGGATCATCGTGTTCAAAGTGCCATTCCTCAATATTTTGAAAATTTAGAACCTCCTCTTATTTGTTACAAATATAAGAGACCTATTCGAAATTTCGTTTTTAACTACAACAAAGTTACATCAGATCCTAAAATACTTGAATCATGTCCTGCTTCTTGAGAATGTGCAACATCTGAATATCTATATAAACCAGCTGGTCATATTATTACAGGTGACTTTTCAATTATCCAAGACAAGCAGCTCCGTGGTCTTCTCAAAAAAGGACCTAAGTATAGAATCCCATCCAAGATAGATTTTATTAAATGTCGCGAAGTACTAAAGGAAGCCTTAGATAACTATACCAAACGATGGTGTAAATCGGAAGGAGTCGAATCGCATTCTCTGAATGACTGGAAAAACCTCATTTTGGACATTACTGACATTCGAATAGACAACTTCCACAAAAATCCTCATCTTTTTGAAAATCCAAGTTCTAGATCTCAAAGATATTTTAAATCCAAATTACGTAATTTACATGAAAAATTTGTCTTCGCTCCTGCAGATAAAGCAGCCAACAACACCATAATCATATGAAAACTTTACTATATATCAACTTTAGTTTCGGAACTTTCGTCTACAAATACTTATATTAAAAGCAATGAAAGTGTCCCCAACGTTTTGAGCAAACATAACAGTGAAATTTCTTCATTCAACATCCCTATTTCTAAATTGGATCTTCCTACAATATACTGCATACCAAAACTGCACAAATCTCCTTACAAATTTAGATACATTGCAAATTCTAGCAACTGCTCAACTACAAGTTTGTCTAGACATCTGACGTCAGCCCTCACGGCGGTAAAGGAACACGTTGCAAAATATTGTGAAACTGTTCTTAACAGGAATGATGTAAATTTATTTTGGTCTATAAAAAATTCCGGGGATGTGATTGACAAGATAAAATCTAGAAATTTTCAAGCCAATACGATTGCTTCATACGATTTTTCAAATATGTACACCACGCTTCCTCACGACAAGATCAATGATCAATTGTCCAAACTCATTAAATGGTGCTATAATCGAGAGGGGAAAACTTATATTTGTACATCTGAATCAAAGGGTTTCTTCTCCGCTACAGAATACAAATCATACAAATCATGGACATGTAGCGACCTGTGTAGTGCCTTGTCCTTCCTCTTGGACAACATTTATGTAAGATTTGGTGAGAATCTCTACAAGCAGGTTGTAGGGATTCCTATGGGTACAAATTGTGCGCCTCTTGTTGCAGATTTATTTTTATACACATATGAAAAAGAATTTATTCAAAATCTTCAAAAGCAAAGAAAACATGATGATGTGAAATGCTTCATTGGTACTTCTAGGTACCTGGATGATATTCTGACTATCGATAATCCTGTTTTTGAAAAGTATAAAGATGTTATTTATCCACAAGAATTGACTCTAAACAAGGCAAACTTTACAGACACTGAAACACCATTTTTGGACCTAAATATCAAAATTGTCAATGGACAAATTCATACAAGTGTATATGACAAACGAGATGATTTTGGATTCAACATAGTAAATTTCCCCTGGCTTGACGGTGATGTCCCTAGATTACCGTCATACGGTATCTACATTTCACAGCTCATCCGGTATGCTAGAGCATGTACTGATGTTTTGGATTTTCATAATAGAAATCTACAAATTACAAAGAAACTTTTAGGTCAAGGTTTTCGCTTTCACAAACTAGTAAAGACTTTCTGGAAATTTTACAAAAATTATGATCAACTTCTTTTGAAATTCGGACCCATACAAGCAACGGAGTATATTACTTTAGGTATTTCACAACCTGCATTTTATGGTGACATAATTAAAAAAATAAGAAGGATCAAAGGTAGACAGCATATGTATCGAAAATGCGTCAGAGTCATCAAACGCCTTTTATACCGTGGATATGATCCTAATGTCACCAGACGGACACTAAGCTTGGTACTTGACCAATATACAGTCTTGTACGGGCGCATTCTTAAGACTTGCACTCTGACTGACTGTGACGACGGGACTCCATGACGGGCCCTGTCAAAACCTCCTTAGAGAAGACAGGGCCCCGACTACCTGTCCTCTCTGAATGTCAGTCGGACTCCTCGGGTGATAACATATATGAGCTCGCTTCAGCCGGCAGAGCACGGACTATATTACGCACGTCCTCTTTTTATATCCATTTACATATTCATCTGTGTTGCTTGGACCCCTGTGTTTTACGGTCTTGTTTGTGTGTGGTCATCTAACAGTGAGGAGGTTGTTTTACACCATAATTGTGCGTTCTTCGAGACCTCTGGGAAATCGGAATAGTGGGAGGGTTGTGCGCACGTAATCCAGGATAAGCACACCGTCTGCTATTTGCGTGGCAGATGGCCGTCCTAAGTCGGCACCAGTTGCCCATTGGTCTCGTTGTTTTATGTGTAGTCTTTTATGTTTCATGTTTCTATATTGTGAGTTGGTGTTCCTTGTCCCTTTTGTGTCTCTTTCTGTGGGTGTCTGTTCTTCGTTTTTTGCATGGGTGTTTTGGGATTTTGCTGTGGGTGCTGCAACCTGGTGTTGTTGGAGATCCCCTCCTTTCTTTGTTATGACAAAACCTTTCTATCGGTACCATTTTTTTTTTTTTTACCTTGACATTGACCTTTCACCTACTTTACAAAAACTTTAACATTAGCATAACTTTTGAATGGTAAGTTAAAAAGGACACTTCTGACTTTTTTTTATTCAAAGCATTATTATTCATGTTATTGTGTAGGAGTAATAATATTACTAGAAAGTTTGTATAATCTTTTGAAATTAGCACATATACACTTGTAATTATTTAGATAATAATGAAAATTAGAATATCTATTCAAAATTATCCGTATAATAATGAAATCAACTTGTTTTTTATTCGATTTATTTTACTTTTTTCCATAAATTGCGCTGTCAATGAACCATCGGAACAGCCCTCGTAAAGACGAAAAATAATCGTCTTTTTTTTTTTGTTGAAAAACGAAAGTTTGAATATTTTCGTACAAATATTCAATTTATTCCACATGTAACCATTTGCAGTTAGAAGGTAACGTCGATCTAATTTGAATACTGCAGCGGCAACAAATGATAAAAGCGATCTGGTATAAAAAAAATTTATGAAAACAAATGTGTAAAGACAAATTGTAGCATGTGTAGGGAAGAGTCTGTGTTAAATGTACAAATATTGAATTCATGGTTTTCATACCAGACAGTCAAAATGATATTTTTATTTCATACTATCTCACATGTTAAATATTATCATTCTGTTTTTATGTTTTTCATAACGTTCTATGATTAACGGCTTCAAATTCATTAGCATGATTTTAGAGAAGATATATTTTCAGCATGGACCAGACACACACGCTTCGGGCATTTAACCCTCGTCAGTGATCCTCATTCTAAACAATGTAATATGGCCAATATCTGAAAATTATGTCTCGTAGTTACAAGAAACGTTTCTCGTAGTTAAGAGAAGAATTCAATTTAAGATTAGGCCACAATTCAAAAAAATGTTAATTTGTTTGTTTCCCCTCCCCGCTCTATTTTTCGCAGGTGACCCGGCAGGCAGGTACTGTTTTTTTTCTGACGTAATTTGAATCATAATTGCACACTATTGGGCACCTAGCTAAGAGTAAGAGACACGCATATCTGTTATGATATGCTAAGAGTCGGCAGCCGAAACTGACAATTGAGATTTCTTATGTAGGAATAAGAAATCTATAGAGTTGATTTACAGTCTATTTGGACAGAATATTGTAACATTAAAATCAAAAACAAACATGGCCATGATTCGATATATGCAAAAAAGGGACTTTTTGGCTACAAAAAAAATCTGACTCAGTGGCATTTTTTCTGAACTGGTCGGGGCGAGGGGAATCAAATAAGTTTTTAATTATGGCCTTATGTTTAAATTTTTTCATAGGCTTTTAAAAAATATACCGGTACCTTCAACATGTTCAATAGCTTTTGCATCTCACATTAATTATTGAAATAAATTGTCAAATACAGATAAAAGATGATTTCTGACTCAACGACTCATTAATATACATTTATATTTGTCTATTATTGTACATCGGATACCTTACAGTGTGCCCTATTTTACATCGGATACCTTAACTTTCAGGTCAATATTGTACTGTTACCATTGAAGAACTAGAAGGGCTGCATGAAAAATTAGCATCTAATGATGTAAACGATAGGATCAAATTTAAGTCTGGCTGTCCTGGACCTCCTTAAATAATTTTTTACTGTGGGACATTTCTTGACTTTTTTTTTATTTCTAAAACGTGGGTCCTGTAACGTCATATCCCACCCATCCTGCTACGTCTTTCGTTACGCTTTTTCGACATAGTAATTTTCATACGTTTTTGGCATATTAAATTGTTTAGCTTTGAGGATCAATGACGAGAGTTAAGTACCCAAAACGTGAATATCTGGTCCATGCTGTAAATTCATCCGTTCTTAAATGATGTTATTCAATTTGAAGACGTTAAACAATTGGTCAAAACGTTTTTGCTTAAACGTGACATTTAGTTTGCAGTTAAATTACTACTCTTGGTTTTGAATTTGGTTTTCATTTTGATTGAACAGAATAATACGGATTCCGAAGTGTTCCAACTATTTTAAGAAGAAATTTCAAACCAATTTCAAAGCACAAGACACGAGAGTAGATGCCGAAGTGATTTTCAGACAAAGGGATAGGGCCACGAGACCCCTAAATCGGCCCTCGATTTTTCTATAGAAATAAATTTCATGGGGAATACTTGACATCTCTCATGAGAATACATGAATGTTCACCGCGTTTAATGAAAAGACAAAATATCACCAAACATGGTGCCATTTAACTGTTATGATGTCATGAAGTGACGTCATTTTGACGTTATTGACACATTATAGCGAAAATTGCTTGGAATTTTGTTTTTTGTGGAAGAATTCAATGTGGCCGCATGCGTTAACTGAGATAAAACGTTTATGACAAAAGGATATAATGATATATTAATCTTTCACATATATTTTTTTCATCCTAGTTAATACATGCGGCCATTGCTAATTTTATAGAAATATGTAGTTTTTGCATCAATTTCGCGGAAAATGACCAATTTTGGTGTTTTCAAAGGGCTAAAAGCTATTGATAAACGCAATGTTGACAAAAGATATATTCGTGATTCAGTAGAGAACGTTTCAAAATGTCAAATCACAGTTATAAATTCTATGAAGTAAAGTGTTCAAAATAAGGGCCAATATCGGGCTTCGTGGCCCTACCCCTTTGAATGCACCAGACACGACAGTAGATGCCGAAGTGATTTTCAAACAAAAACAAAGATATTTTAGCAGCGCCCACTAGTTTTAATGCTTTTTCAATTTCAATTTATGCGTTTTGCAAAGAGTGCGCGGTTCCAAATTTCCTGTAAGGTCGACTCAGTAGCATTGTTAAATAAAATCTATAGAATCAAAATAAAGTTTGCACTGATTAACTCGAACTTGTAAAAACGGTGGGTGGTAAACGATTGATTTCATACGCGCAAAAACTGATTACCATCCAAAGTTGAACATTTAACTAAATCTTGAATGAGGTATTCCAAACGGTTGTAATTATGTACAGTACACTGCTATTTCAATAATATTTTTCTGTCTCATTCTACTAAAAATGAACCCGAACATTGCCGAGTTTGCAAGACGTCGACCAACTTCGTGAAATTTAATGTTACTGCTTCCAAAATAACTGGAAGTGGGATACTATACTCCTTTTACCTCATTGTAAGTCGAATATGCTGAATTTCAATGGATATGTTTCATATTCTTTTTCATTTTTTGACTTCTTTCTTTGTTAGACTGATCTTTTGCTCCCCACATATGATTTCGTGTAACATCCAAGAACTAGATAAACTAGAAATGTTCAACGTCTTCAAATTCAATAGCATTATTTAACATGTTTAAGAACAGCTAGATAAAATTGCAGCATGGACCAGACATGCACATTTCGGGTACTTAACCCTCGTCAGTGATCGTCAATCTAAATATTGTAATTTGTCCAAAGAGTGTGAAATTCATTCTGTCCAAAAAAGTATCAAAAGACTTAGTAGGATGTGTGGGATAGATGCTACAGGACCCATTTTTCATAAATTTCAAGAAATTTTTATGACAGAAATTTTCGAATGCGTTGAAGAAACGATCAACCGAAGTTGATCGAACTTGGCAACATGTGCCCTCGGGGACTCCTGGTCAACCAGCAGTGACACTCACCATGAGGTACAAATGTTAAACGTCTACAAAATCAATAGCATCATTGATGCTATAGCATCATTAGCATCATTGCATCATTGTCCTACGACACTGATGGTCACATGAACACCTCACTCTATGACAAACGTGACGACTTCAATTTTAGCATTACGAACTTCCCTTTTCTGAGTAGCAACATCCCTTCATCCCCTGCTTATGGCGTTTTCATATCTCAGTTGATACGCTATGCCAGAGCAAGTACCAAATATACGGATTTGTTCTGAGAGCTAGGCGTCTTTCAGATAAGCTTCTCAGTCAGGGATATGTTTGTGACCGACTAACATCGTCACTGAGGAAGTTCTACGGTCGATATGGGGAACTCGTCATACACTTTGATGTCCCACTATCCAGAATGGTGGATGATATTCTGTCATAGACCATTTGAACCATCCAACCAAAGATTGTACTTTATATCTTCCAAAATGGAAGTGTAACCATATGGCCTCTCCCCCACAATAATTAAGCTAATTAATTATTCATATTAATTAGTTACATGTATATGGAAATTGCTATCTTGAGTTTTCTATAGTAAAAGGGGAATCATTATAACTTAATTTCTTGACTTTAAGTTTGAACTTCATATTGAGACAATTAAATTCTAGTTTGTAAATTCTGTAATCTGTTTAATTTGATTCCCATGATGCTGAAAACACTGTAGTAATTTGCACACCTGCAAGTACTTTAGTCTTTGTTTTCCGTACGAGTTAATTGAAAGCTAATTGGAAATCTCCCCGTAAAAGCCATTATTGTTCTGTATTTGGAAGAATCTAATTTCCAAAATGTCTTTTTAATCAAAAACCAATAACTGATTATTTTGTGCAGGTGTTAGCAATTTCCAATCGTCCACATATATACTCGGCGCATCGTTTTGCCGACCAGTTAAGTTTCGGTTAAGTTAGACTCCAGTTTCAGTAGTGTTTAAGTTTAGGTTTAGACTCCGCTCTCGTACTGTCAACATGTAACGTTTTTAAATAAACTTAGAACTTTTATTCGGACTTCTGTTTATAGTTTTCAAAATGACTGATTGATACACAACGCGAACTACACCAATAACTTGTGAGCCATAGGCTTACAAGGTTTAATTTGGCGCCGTGTCCTAGACGAACTAGGGGAAAAATGAATAAGTTTATTGCCGAGAATGCAGACGATGCACGCCGCGGAACCAGGGTATAACAACCAGAGGATGAACACTTCGCTTTGAACGAAATTAGTGATAAAGGTAGGGCACATTTACTTTCTCAAAGTACTCTCAGATTGATTGACCATGTATTTTTGTAAATGTTATTTTTAATATTTGAATGTTTTAAGCGAAAAAAAGTTTAAAAGAAATTGAATAACTTTTTTTTCTGAAGATTTTCATGAAGAAATGACGGACATACACAACGAAGCTTTTCGGATTTTTGGAATCGGTCGTGATTCACGTAGTTTTGGGTTGATTAAAGATTTAGGCTTCGGTCGTTTTGAGAATTTTGGTTTTTCTCCGCTGCTGAGTAAGGGTCTAGATCAGGGTCCCGTCATGTCGCTAGAACGCCGGGGTATAGGGGTGGGACCGTGTAAGAGACGGGGGAGTATCCGTCTCTGTAAGGTTTTTCAAGATGATAGAACATTACAATTAGGAGGATATTTCGATGGAACCTGTATATTCCAGTTTGTTAGGTTATGAGCTGTTGAATTTGCTCGGTATATGGCGATGGAACGCCGAAAAATGGCACCAGTAGAAATTTCTGGGAACGTAGAAAGTTCGTTCGGGTTTGTTGTGTATACAACCCTGTCATTTCTAATTTGTGCTATGTGAGAGCACGTAATTTTTTTTCGGATTATATGACACCATCGTAGTATTCATCATCTTATGTATGTTTTGTGCTGTCATTTTGGAGATCTTGATTTTTTTATCTCAAGAAAGGGAGGAAATGGTAAATATATTAAAATATCTTAAATTAAAAAAAAAATCGATCGAAATTATTTCGGAGTCTCGTTTTAAAGTAAATCAGGAGTCTATCGCGTTCGCGATGTATATAGTAGCAACAGTATACCCTTAGTTTGCATGTTTTTGTGTTTGATTTTTCATTTGTACTCTGCTTTTTGCACTTTGAAGTTTTAATTGGCCTTCATTTGGGTATTCATGTTACAGTTCTCACTCATCAGTTATGAGCGCTAATAAGTTTGACCTTTGTTGCCCCTTTTCCCAGTGTTGGAATTTCATTGACGGTCTCTAGTTTCTTATCTGCTACAGATGTGTAGTATCAACGAGTAATCACTACGCCGAGACATTAACGTTTGACTTTCGACATGCATAGACAATGTTTTCAATTGTTAGATATTTTCTCTTTTATTAATTAAGTTTTGTATTTGTCTAAAATAAACACAAAAGCCTGTATTTCGCATAAAGTCAGTGAATATACAATTGTTTCAAAATTAACTTTATCCATAAAAATATCATTTTGGAAATCATGAATTCACTTTTGGTACAGGCATCTAAATCATTTTTGTAAATTCAAAATTTATGGTCAATTAGAGGTGCAGAGAAAATCCGGTGTCATAAAACTACCTGTGACCAGAGACAATGATGTGAAACGTATCAGTGTAATAATGATGCAGACTTTATACTTTTATCGTTGGGAGAAGACGACGATACGAGATAAAACAGTAAAGTTCCAGATGTGCAGTCTACCCATGAACTTTGTGATTGGAATCGCCTGTTGTGATACGAGAGACATATAAGCGTACAGGTTTATCACAAAGACATTAAATCAAATCAGACGGTAGCAGAAAAGAAGTCCGAATCAGTGACGTCAGGTATCTCTGTGCACGATGTTATCCGTGTGGCCGGATGTCAAACCAGCCCGTCACTATACAAAAAGGAACATTATTTCGCAAATTATATGACAGAGTGAAATCTGTCATAGCGAAATTGAAGATTGCAGAATCATATTGAACATTTTGCACTTAATGACCTGTTTGTTCGGCGCTTTAAATGAGAGCATTGAATACCCCGTCGCTTTTCTGGGTGCATGGCGTCATCCAGATTACGGGAAGATCTTGGTAACGTCACTAATACCAAGATGCGTCAAAGCAGGGTCCAGATGGAAGATAAACTCCAAATTCCGGGTGGAGGAAGAAGACGAAACAGATGACGATTCGATGATTATTGGTATACCAAACCAAGTAGACGACAAAGAGGTCCGAATCATTCGTTATACTCCTAGAAGGACCGTAGACGAAATATAAGACGTACGGAACCAAAACCAAAGAAGAACGGCCGTGAGAAGATAAAGAAGTGAATTGAAGCGGTGTTGTGTTTTAGTGAAAAAAGCAGAGTAAATGTATATACATATGTATTATGCATCTTATTCATGTTTAATATTGATATTTGCTTTTGTACATTGCTTGCTATATAATCGAAGTTTAGGATACGTATTGGCCTTGGGTAAATGTATTTCTTTTGTAGGTCATTGACAGTGATTATTGATAATTAGATAAAAAAAAATCTCTTAAAAGAACAGTGAAAAAGAACTCGACATGAAAATGACTATAATTTCATGTGCTTAATTTGATCGAATTAATCTTAATTGCAATATTCAGATGGAACCTGACGATATTTCATTGAGTTATGCATTATTGTGGTGTCAAGGCCATGGGTTTAGAAAATAACCAAGTATTATAACAGATTCACAAAGTTTTGGATGATAACTGAAAGTTATCTTATAGTTCATGAATGGTTGAAATCCAAACAATTTGAATCTTGGTTATTTTCTTAAGTGGGGGAGTATTGTAACCATATGGCCTCTCCCCCACAATAATTAAGCTAATTAATTATTCATATTAATTAGTTACATGTATATGGAAATTGCTATCTTGAGTTTTCTATAGTAAAAGGGGAATCATTATAACTTAATTTCTTGACTTTAAGTTTGAACTTCATATTGAGACAATTAAATTCTAGTTTGTAAATTCTGTAATCTGTTTAATTTGATTCCCATGATGCTGAAAACACTGTAGTAATTTGCACACCTGCAAGTACTTTAGTCTTTGTTTTCCGTACGAGTTAATTGAAAGCTAATTGGAAATCTCCCCGTAAAAGCCATTATTGTTCTGTATTTGGAAGAATCTAATTTCCAAAATGTCTTTTTAATCAAAAACCAATAACTGATTATTTTGTGCAGGTGTTAGCAATTTCCAATCGTCCACATATATACTCGGCGCATCGTTTTGCCGACCAGTTAAGTTTCGGTTAAGTTAGACTCCAGTTTCAGTAGTGTTTAAGTTTAGGTTTAGACTCCGCTCTCGTACTGTCAACATGTAACGTTTTTAAATAAACTTAGAACTTTTATTCGGACTTCTGTTTATAGTTTTCAAAATGACTGATTGATACACAACGCGAACTACACCCAACCTGTGAGCCATAGGCTTACAGAAGTAACCGGATCTGACAGTTCTACCGAATTGAAGCGACGGGTGTTGCATGCAAGCAGGAGATGCTTACTCTTCCTGGGCACCTGGTCTCACTCTCATATCGGGAGTTCGCTTCTTTTCATATGGTGGAGGTTTTTGTTTCTGTTTGCTTTGGTTCCTGTTTTATCCTGATTTTGTATGCCTTCGGTTTCTGATTTTCTGAATTATCGATTTTGTACTGTAGACAGGGATATGGTCATTATCCATATTTGTCATTTAAGAGCCAATCCGGCATAAAACCATGCAAATTGATTCAAATGACATAGTAACCAAATTTAATGATTTTAAGTTATTCTTATAGATAGATGACTAGGAATAATTCTGTCAAATATTTTCGTTCAAATGTCCATGGTTACAGAGATATACCACCCCATCATTTTTCCCGCCAAATTTACAAAAAAGACGTAGAAATTTCCTCATTGTCGCTGTTGTACTTCTCTAAAATTTTAAGTAAAAATTGAATTGGACCAAATATTGTTATTGATATATTGAAATATAGCATTTTATTCTATCTTAGGATAATATTATGTATGAATTTTTTTTCCAAAGACAGCCACAACGTATTTTGAAAAGAGGTAAAAATCAGCTAAGTGAGAAAACGACGTTTTTGACGTTTTTCACGCACCAATATCTTCTGTAAGAGAGGTTTGATTTTTATCAAATTTCATTTTTTCACTCTTTGCTTTAATCTCATAAATATATCAAAAATCCACCGCTGCCAAATGATTACGTATTGAGATGTTGACAGTTAAAATATGTATAAAAGATCAGCTTAACGAAAAAATGACGTTTTAAACGTTTTTCAAGCACCAATATCTTCTGTAAGAGAAATTTTATTTTTTTTCAAATTACATCTTTCAACTCTTTGCTTTAATCTTTTAAATATATCAAAAATCTACCGATGCCAAATAATTAAGTATCGAGATATAGACAGTTAAGATATGCATTAAAAATCAGCTTAACGAGAAAACGACGTTTTAGACGTTTTTCAAGCACCAATATCTTTTGTAAGAGAAGTTTGATTTTTTTTTCAAAGGACCAGAGCCACGAACGGCGATATCGGCCTAAAGTTTTCGTATATTTTCAAACGCAGACAATGTTTCTAAATTATCAACAAAAGGAAAGGAGAACATTGTGCCTTTCGAAAACGTGCGAAGTTGTGAGATTCCGAACATGTCTTAAGAAGATATAGAGCCCAAAACCAAGCCAGGATTTGCATTTCCGGTATTTTTGTGAGATATCATGAAATTTGATCGATAAATTCGCATAGGGCCGGACATTCTACCAAAAAAATAATTGTATTGAAATATTCTTTGATTATACCTGTGATTATTTCGATAAAGATTTTTTTGGTAGAAGGTCCGGTCGTAGTCGAAAATTAAACTTTTATGAGTTCTCTGTTGGCACATTTCTTGACAAATTGTTCATCAAAGATGGTTAGAACGTCATGAAAAAGACTTCCCAGACGATGAAAATGAGAAGTTGTATTTCAAGATAGGTAGTAGATAATCTGAAAGCTTTTAAAATTATGTAAAATTTTATAAATTTGGCGGTTGATTACTTTTACACGTATTTCAAATTATTCCAATCCTTCAGAAAACCGCTCAATAGTAGATAATATTTGTGACGTCATTTATACCAATGACGTCATCAAAATTGACGTTTATGAATTTCCTGAAATGTCAAGTTGTGCACTCGAGTAGTTACGATACATATTTTCGTTATACTTAAATCTTTAGAACCACTCTATGTGTTCCCTGTATATATCGGCATGTAAACACGTGATGCTACAAGGAAAAAATAAGAGAATAATTCAAAAATCTTTTAAAGAAGGCATATATAATGTATGTGGGATTTTTGGGGTTTCGGTTCATTTGTTTGTTATATATATGTATGTTATTTCCTAAAATGTTCCTAAAACGAAAATAAAATATGTATACAAAAATGCATTGGCTTTCTACAATTATCCTATACGATAGTAAGGGAAATTGGAAGATAAGGGCTAGAAAACTAAATAATGAGAATTCGAAACATAAAAGAAAGACGTTATATGAATGCAGCATAATGAAGTAAAATAGATCGACACCCAGGAAGAAACATAAAAATTATGATCTAATTCTTTTAAAGAGGAGGTGGGGATATTTGAAGACAAGAAATAAAAAAGATAGAAAACTTGAAATCAAATGATTAATTTGAAATAGATGATTGACGAACGATATCGAACCAGCGAATTTTGATTGAAGTTCAGACTTATAATGCTGGATCAATTCTCTGTCCGTTTATTTTTATGTAATATAAAGTCCAGCGCCCAATATAATGGATGACAGGGGATAGGAGACCGTGATATAATAATTTATTCAAAGATACCATTTTCCTGAAAATAAATTTTATCGAACACGTAAAATTTATTCCGACGGGTCTGGGTTGAGAAAAAAATAAGAGACATAAAAAGTTTTATTTGAAAATATGCAGTAACGACCATAATATTGTCGAATTTGTAAAATTAAATCTCCATATACCTCTATTATAAAAACACAATACATTGTAGGTGGCGCCAGCGAAATGAATTAGAGCTGCGCACCCCAAATTAAAAATGACGTTTTCAAACGGTTATAGCAGCGAATGTATGCGTTAGATTCGCCTGAAAAATTGAATTTATACAAATGAGAACGCAAACTTTCATATGAAAAGAAAGATTTTGCATTTAAAAATTTTGTAAAATTAAATAATTTTCAAGGACACCGTACTGTTATAAAAGCTTTATCATCAAGTTCTGAAAACAAAAAACACATGATTAAAAAATGTTGACCGCAAAAAGGGGAGAGTCTAGAACATGCTCCCCTTCTCGCCCTGGCCTCATCCCTCCCTCTAGATTCGCCAATCATCCGATATTGCTAAAATGTGAGAAAAAAATTTTGATTCTTAAAAAGTACGCGAACGCTGCAATTCATAACATTCGAACATTAATCATCTTGCTACAGTCCATCGATCCAGAAATTAATAATGTTGTGCATCTATGACATCGTTTTGTCACATTCATGGTACTGTTCTGGCAGATTTGGATCAGTGCTTTTCTTATTCGTGTAACGTACGTAAGTTTTCATTCCTCAAAGCGCGAATCATTACGTACATGTATTCGTATTCCATACTTCGATCTCTATCTTGTTCACATTAATACACGCTGTATTATTGTAACGATAGTCGCAGCCATCGTCGCTATCGTCTCTAAAATATCCAACTCGCCGACTATCGATTCTATCTCTGAGAATCGATTAATCGGAGTAAATAGATCTACACCTCTTTGAAAAATGTTCTCTCTTCACACAAAATGACACTAAAAATGTATCAGATTGGGAGTCATGGCAACGGATTCTAGTTTATTTATGGAATGATTATCGCTGACGATCGATTTTCGGTCGTTGAATGGCCAGCAATGAACATTTCTTATCGATGTTGAAAATCAAACGCGATTGTCGCCGACATCGCTGATTACCAGGTTGTCTGATTTAGTATCTTGGTTTTGATAAATTCTAAATTCATGTATTTCCCTTTTATACTATTATTTTTTTTCCTTGTATTTCAAAGTACATACTAGTGTATGACATTTTCTGTTGCATGGTATTCAAGAAAAAGAAGCTTGAACGATTTGATAGGGTATTCATAGTAGTTGTGATCGAAAGTGCTTTACTCAATAAAATAATTTTATTCAAAGAAATCATGATTTGGTGTTTATTTCAATTCATTGTTGGTTGCAAAATGAAGAAAATAATTGTTTTGAATTTTCCGATTATAATAATAATAGGTTATGCCCATCCGATTATTTCCGCTTATCGATTATGATTTAACTTCCGATTGCCAAACACTTATACTAGTACTAGCACAAACATGTGAGAAGAGTCACACTTATTTCTCTAATCAATAATTATATATGTCATGATAAGAACGGGAGCATGAAAAGTAATTTAAAATACGAAATATTCAAAATGCAACCATCGTTTTTTTTCTCTATGTTCAAAGTCCGCTACCATTGACCCGAATGGGACCCTTCGCTTTTATGTTAGAAATATCCCGCCCCCTTATTCCTGTATCCGCCTCAACCTCTGCACATGGGTATTACACACTGATTTTAGAAGGAAAACCATGCAATGAATTAAGACATTATTTTTCTCATTTTTCAGCTCGAGTTTTATCTGTACTTATTTATATTGAGTCATTGACTCATATGCACCGAAGTGTACGAAAGGGGTTTTCATTATCTCTGTCTAGTCCAGCAACTGACCGCGATATTGGATTAAAAACTGATGCGTGTAATTTGAGCCTACTAGTTTATAGGAACAAATTTGAAGTACTTATAGATGTCAAATTGAGTCACATCAATGTTCATCTTCATACATCGCTGACAGTGGTGTATCTACGGCAAAATTAAGTGGATGCTTTAATTATCTAGATCTGCAGCAGATATAGAACCGTGTTTTGATAATGTACAGGGGTATTCACTTTTGACTGGAGATGTTCTAACAACTTTATTACGAGAAAATCTTTGAATTTAACGGTATTTCAGAAATTTTCGGAAAAAATGAAGAAGCATACATGGTATTCCTTTGTCTGATCTGATACAGCCGAACACTCTTCTAGGACAGTTTGAACGTATCGGATCCGTGATTCATGAAGATGGTAAACATGAAGTCTTTCTTTGATTTTTTTTTTTTTTCATATAATCATAAATAATGACATCAATTTCTTGTTGATCGGCCCAGGGGGCCCGGGCCCCCCCTTTTTCACCCAAAGTTATTGATTCAGAATACTCTTTTTATGCTTAATCTCTTTACTTTTGGGGAAATTTTCGGATCGCTTCGCTCGCCACACTTAATTTTTCATTAGCTGTCTATTTTTTCGTCTTCACTTTGTCTTGAACTTTCTTTGTCATCGTGTTTGAACGGATTCATATGTCATAAACATATACAAAATTCAAAATTAAATTAACACTTGAAAAATTACCAAATGCTTCATTTTCATGGGCCGATCTAACCAGTTTAGACAGGTGGATAGTGGGGTTGCAATGCCCTAATCTTCCCAACCTTCCCCAATTGGTCAAACAAAAATAGAGGATGGAAAATGAGAGAAATATTGTAATCTTATGACAAAATGTAACCATCTATTCCAAAAATTTCCCGGCTCGCTCCGCTCGCCAATTTAGAATAATTTATATACATGTATGTATATATACATGTATGGATGACTGAACCAAAACAAAAAAAGAAAACTTCAAATCTTAAAATTTTCCGGCTCGCTGCGCTCGCCAGTATACCTATAAACTTAAGTAAACGTATCAAGAAACTCTATCTTCTAAATGCAACATGCAGTTGGAATGACCCCCCCCCCCCCCCCCAACTTATTAATTAAAATCACCAGTCTTGAGCTTCAGGTTTTAGAGGTCTTTTTTTTTTTCGTTTTTTTTTTTTTTTTTTTTTTTTTTTTTGCTTGTCAGTTTTTCTTTGAACAATTTTCTTCGAGCTGAAACTTTGGGCCCCCCCTTTTCTGAAATCCTAGATCCGCCACTGTACACAACAAGCAAAAAAGAAAGAAAAAGGCAATCGAAAATAAACATAGATTGTTGTTCTATGACAAAACCTAAACGAATACAAAAAGTAAAAGTGTTACATTGAAGACGTGCATACTGTAGTTCCAGGACGAACATTTTCAGCCTGTGATTTCGAGCAAAGGCAAAACAAACACGGATTGTACATAATAGATTGTACACATATTGTATTTATAGAAATTTTTAAAATATGTATTCTTTAGATTAATATTTCACACATTTTCTCAATGTAGAAATATCTCTTATCATTTCTAATACTTAGTAATTCATGGTACTTGTCCTGACATTATGCGACGTCATATGTGAAAATGACGTCAAATGACGTCGCAAACGATATACCATACCCTCAATTCACATTAAAATATTTTGCAAGGCCGTAAATCACAAAGTTGGCCAGTTCTGAAGTGCTGAAATATGGTATTATCAAAATATAAAAGATGAACGTTGTGGCAAATTAGGCCGATTTTGCCGTTCGTGGCTCTGGTCCTTTCAACTTTTAACTCTTTGCTTTAATCTCATAAATCCACCGATGCCAAATAATTATGTATCGAGATATAGACAGTTAAAATATGCATCTAAGTGATTTTTTTGCGTCGTAAAAATGCGAACGAAAAATAGACGTAAAAAGCTTTTTTATTAAAAAAAAAAGAACCTGTCAGATGAGTTTGAACATACTGATCAAACATACATGTACATGTATTAAATACAGAAATATAGTTTAATTTA
The DNA here is from genome assembly GCA_028142955.1 of Pinctada fucata. Classification (NCBI taxonomy): domain Eukaryota; kingdom Metazoa; phylum Mollusca; class Bivalvia; order Pterioida; family Pteriidae; genus Pinctada; species Pinctada fucata. The sequence goes on along the minus strand of AP027113.1, from coordinate 26,487,245 downwards.
AAAATACAAACCAATGAGTGTAAACTTCATAGGAAGTAGAAATACATGCCGTGAAATATCTATTTCAAAGATCAACATTTAGCTGTAATTGTCTCCGTGACGTCTTGGGGATTTTTTTTTAAATATCAATATAATTAAAAAAAAAAAACAAATAATAACATAACTTGCAACAATGACCCTGAAGTATGACAGGAGTAGATTTGATACATACGTCCACTCTTTTGAGAAGGGGGGTCTCTTTTCGTTATCACTGAATTATACAGTTAGATCTATATATACATACATGTATGATAATAATACATGTATATTCGTATTTGCGTCAACTTTAAAACTAGAAAGCGTTGTTTTAGCATCAAAGGCGAACGACATCGTTTGCGTCACAGGGCATTGAATGTACTTGAAACTCACAACATGCGTATCTTGCTTCTCGGTGAATCCGGGTTTTTTTTTTTTTTTGTTTTTTTGTTTTTTGTTTTTTTTTTTTTTTTGGTGACAACCCAAATCCGTATGAAGGCGAACCGATACATGTAACGCAACGACCGCATACGGAATCCCAAAGATTGCACACGTAAAAACACGCATGTGCGGCGAGTTGTGACCACAGCTTTGTTCAAGATTGTGTAATCGATAGTTGGGAACAAATATGAAAAATGTTATCGAAGAAAATTATTGAAAACTTTCAGCAATTTTAAATTGAAGTGAGGAAATGCTGCGAGGAAGAGAAGAAATTATCTCTCTTTTTTCGCTTCTCTGTATCATCCCTCCTCATCATTATTTTGTTTCTTCATTTCTTTTCATATTCAGAATACAAACTAACAATGTAAGAATTACGCTTTTGTAGAAAAACCTCTTTATGTTTTATGTTCGCGTTTACCCCTTATTGAACCCCATTTAAGATTCTACATGGTCTTACGATGCGCGTGCATCATTCTGTTTTCATCTAGCGTCTCGACGACAACTATGTATATCTTTTTGTAAATTTGAAGTATTTACACGGAAATTTCCCACCTCCCTCCCCTAGCACCTTAATCTTTATAACAATCATTCTCTTTCCGCTCATTTCCTTTCGTCTTCTTCATCTTTGCGACATGATTGTTTAACTTTCACTTGTGTTTATATGAGTACATGTGTGATTGTCATGATTTTATGTCTTTCACACTTACTTCTCTACATGTTAAGAGGATTTTGTTAAACCCCAATCTTTACTTTGACGCATTTCAGGTTAAATTTTGCTACATCGAGAAATGAACAATTTGGACTGAAGTTGATTTAAGATTGCGTCACTTCTTTCATATGTTATTATCATTATTTGTCATGTTTTTCTAAACTCGTGCGTCATTTTCAATAAATGACAATATTCAATTTCACAAACGAACAATGTAAGAATTACGATTTTGCAGCAAAGAAGTTATATACAATGAAATTATAGATCTACGCCCTAAGATTAGCCCTGGAGTTTTTTTATTTCTTTTCTGTATAATTTTGGGGTTTTTTTTTCGGAGAGGAGGGGGCGTATCGGTTTTGGTTTTTTTTTTTTGGTTTTTTTGTTTCGTTTTTTGTTTCGTTTCGTTTCGTTTAGTGTTTTGTTTTGTTTTTTACATTTTTTTTTTTGAAAGATGGGAGTGAACTTTTTTTTTCCTTTCAATAAAAGTACTTTTTTATAGAACGAAGACCGCTTTGTATACCAACACTTCGAAGGAGAAATACCTTTTATGAATTAAAGACATGAAGGAGAAAACATTTTAAGAAAGAATGGAGATGTATAAAAGAAAGTGATTATTCTTATAATTTACACGCATACGGACCGGAGCGGAAGAATACGGAGCAAAACAGCTTATACAAACGCAAGGATTAAGAGTGATGGGAGGGGGGGTTGCTACGGGGAAGAGTGCAGTAAGATTTTTTTTAACCCGGGAAGGGGAAATATGACGGAGAGGTTGTCAGGGCCCCTGAAATTTGCCTCAAATTTTGACCTTGAATAAACAAACTTTTAAAGACTTTTCTCATCATAACCATAGATGATCGATTTGGTTGACTGCGCTCTTTGACTTTGAGTTGAAATCAAGAATGAGACAGTCATATCAAACAATTTTTTCTCTTCTTCTTCTTGTTTTATACATGAAAATAACAGAGTGTTCGATGTTTTCTCGAAAAAAAAGGAATGGATATATACCGGTTGTATTTGATTTACTTGTTTTATCAATCTTTTAAAGTTAAGTGAGGATCATTCGTGCAACCTAGTCGATTTTTTTCTCTGAAATACGAATAAATTGTTATGTTTATAGGAAAGATCGACCTAACATTATAAGAAAATGTCGTTTATTTTATCAATTCAATTATAATTCATCAGATCGTTTTCAAAGGGAAAGAACTTTTTAAACACAATTTCCCATGAAACAATGAATTTGGAAATTCAATAAAAAGAGCAGAGAGTAGACTGTAAAGAAAACCAAAATAACAGAGTGTTCAATGTTTTCTCGAAAAAAAAGGAATGGATATATACCGGTTGTATTTGATTTACTTGTTTTATCAATCTTTTAAAGTTAAGTGAGGATCATTCGTGCAACCTAGTCGATTTTTTTCTCTGAAATACGAATAAATTGTTATGTTTATAGGAAAGATCGACCTAACATTATAAGAAAATGTCGTTTATTTTATCAATTCAATTATAATTCATCAGATCGTTTTCAAAGGGAAAGAACTTTTTAAACACAATTTCCCATGAAACAATGAATTTGGAAATTCAATAAAAAGAGCAGAGAGTAGACTGTAAAGAAAACTTTTCTTCCGATTTTTCGATATTTTTAAAGAAAATACAATGTACCACAGTCATGTCAACAATACACAGACAGGACAATTTGTTCAGTACTATATAACAGAGATCATAGAAGAGTATATTGAACGACCCGTTGTAGGAAAATACATGTCACAAATCTGATGACACGAACCCAACAGTGGCATAGTGATCCTTTTATGATGAACGTTCAGAAGTTAAACGTCTTCAAATTCAATGGAGGTGAGATTAAGTGTCCCTGCTTCAGGAAGACTCGAACCAGAAACCTTTCCGTTCGACGCTCTAACCAGTACTTAGTTGAGCACGGCAACGACGATTTTAGAGACTCGTTCTTTTAAATCTGTGAAGATTATTTCAAAAGATTTGGGATGGGTACATGTAATCACATCTAGAAACGAGGGAACGCGATTTGCTATGTAATCTTGAGCTTAACTCTAAATCTTATAATCTAATGCGATAATTTATCCGTGTCAAGTTCTTATTTTATCGTCATTGTAACCTAACCACGTGACGTCATCACTCAAAGTCCTCGTGACGTCACCACTAAAAGTCTGACCCGGTGGCGTCGTTCCGGGCTATCTCGAAAACCGTCTAAATTGATGATTGGGCTTATAAGGGAAATTGAAAAAAGATCTGAAACGATTTTTATCATTTTTAGAATATATTTTGATGATGTCATAGAATTTTTTTCTAGATTATGATCAAATATGCTTATCTTTTGAACATTTTTCCATTAAATCTTTGTATCATATTTCGCAAAATAATGAATATTCTTGATAGAATTTGCATATCTTAGATACATTTGGCAACGACAATTTTTTTATATATTAAAGTATGATATGTTTACTTGATTATATTGAAATTTTGTGGGAAAATTTTCTCTCTTATAGATTTTATTCATGTTCAAAATAGGGACGTTTTTGTCAAATCCCAATATAACTCGTATTAGAGCGCCCCCTGGTGGCAAGTCAGTTCGTATATCTTATCTTTGTGAGTACTATAATGAAGATAAATTGAGTAAGTATCTGATTTTATCAAGAACAGAATTATTGCATATCAAAATCAAATCTTATTCAACGATGAAAATAGGGCTATTTTAGTGTTGTTTTTGAGCCCTGTTAATGGCGTTATGCCATACAAACAAAATTGGCCCATTACTATAAAACGGGACATATATGAATTTTGAAATAAATTTTTTCTCGAATGTTTTTCATCATAGAATACAGAAATATACATAAAAATGTAAAACTTTGACCACCCTTTTGGACGATTCTTACGATTTTGCATGGTTTTATGCCGGATTGGCTCTTAAGAACAAATAAGCCACATTTAGAATATATGGGTACATCGTAACCTTCATCTTTTGATCTTCTTTTACTCCTTCATGTCAGATGTTCACCTTTGTATTTTCCTGCTTTGTGCGCACATTGTTTAAGGTTACTTAGTTCTTATTTGGACTTTATGTTAGAGTCTCACACACTCATAATTCTAAATGAATATATTTCGAAGACCGGAAATACTTCCAATTTGGGACGGTATCTTACATATACTAACAGTGCCGTCATTAATTTCTATGAAAACAGTCCCTAAACTCTGAGAAGCGACGGTACAAAATCGTCGTTACCATGCTGTTTTCTTGACGTCATACATGTAATGGTTTTACGTCAGATACCGTCTCAAATGGGAAATATCTGTGTACTCCGCTAAGACTCAATTGACTCAATTTAATTGATATATTTGTATACCACATGTAGAGTCTCTTGATTTAATAAAGATAATCAAATCACCAGTCGAAATTTAAAATACCAACGGTCTTATGTCAGCATCGGTTGTTCATTGGTCGCGTTGGTACATTGTGTAATCTTTTCTGTTTGGTGTTTTGATGTCATCTTCTTGTTGTCCTTCACCCTTGGGTGTTTGTTGTTGTGTTTGTCCACTCTGTGTATTCGCATTTGGGTGGGGTTTTTTTTCTGCTGAGCCGCTTGAAACCGAAACCTGATTGGATCCTCCCACCCTCTTCTTATTTCTTTTGTTCATTAGTTTCATCCTTCGTAGAATTTCGCTCATATCCACGACTTTTGATTATCTGTGCGCGATGCTGAAGACGCCTCACTGCGCTTTCGAGCAATTTCCTTTTCACAAGATTGTGTTTGAATTACTGAAAACAGAAACTTTTTTTCAAGAAGATAGGTTACTTATCTTTTTTTTACTGAACATTCTGTTCAACGTTGTATTAAGAAATATAAAGAATTTAGTATGATTTATTTCTTCTTCTTCTTTATTAATGTCAAAAATTTATGATTAACATTTTATCATCATCTTAGTTTTAAACATATTGTAGTTGTTACCGACGTTAAGAAAACAATTTTCTTCCATCTTACCCATTTAGGTTTGCATGACCACAGCTATTATATCACCATGCACCCAATGCTGCTCTTGCACAGCTTCCCTGACTATTTTTATCATTGTCAATATCGAAGGTTGAAAATTACATTCCTTTGTGGTAGGATAAGGCATCTCCTGCTATTCTCAAGAATATAACATTCTTTTTTAATTTATATTGGAAAGTGTGAACAATTAAGAAACAATTTCTGTAAGAAATGTTTAAGTATCTGTTAATTTTACAAATACATGTACCATTATGAATTAGTATCCTTGCATGGTTTTATACTTAAAGATACAGTGTCTCTGAAAATAAGTTTGATTGAAAACGTAAAAATTTATTCCAAAGGATCTAGATAATGGAAAAAAGGAACCATAAAAAGATCTATATATTTGAAAATATGCAGTAAATATTTTAATAATTAAACCTTCGTATACCTCTATTGTAAAAACTCAATACATTGAAGGAGGTGCTAATGGATTGAGTTAGAGCTGTGCACCCCAAATTCAAAATGACGTTTTGAAAGGTCTATAAGTGCGAATGTATGCGTTAGATTCGCCTGGAAATTTGAATTTATACAGATGAGAATGTAAACTATCATATGAAAAGAACAATTTTCCATTAAAAATTTTGTGAAATCAATTAATTTTCACAACGTCCCTTTAAAGCAGATATATCTATATATCCATATCTGATCAATACTCGTGTACAATATTTCCTTACCTGTCCCTAGGTAAGCTTCGAAACTCATTCTGTACTTGTCATCCTCTGAGGACACAGTGAAATTGGAAAATTCTGAGTAAGCCCTCCATACAATGACGCCATGTTCATATCTTGCCATATAAATTCTGAGTGTACATGTGACGTTTTGTGTCAACAGGTGCAGTGCATCATTACCTAAAACACAAACATATAATTTTGAATAAAATTAATGTGGTTACAAAGAAGAATGAGAATCTTCATATATAAATCTTAAACTTGGACCGAAGAACTTATATTTACACCAAGATAAAGCTTGGAGAACAAAAAACAAAAGGCTTAAATTTAATTAAGCCTCTAGTTCTGAAATTAGCAAGTGTATATATAAAAAAGAAAACAAAATACACACAAAAGTCACTATAAATATACCTAGCCAGTATTCACTTGACATATTCCCGAATCCGTGTTTATAATCTTTCCATTTTCTGTAAGAATTCTCGCTTCCGTCCATCCCCTTTTGAAAGACCTGTGTTAAAAAAAACAGGAATTTACAATGGTTTGAAAATATAATCGAATATACTTTGTTTGTGAAGTGAATTTTAATACCATGAACAAGACTCACCATTCATTGCTAGTTTTGCTGTGACATGATATGTTCCCTGAGCAAACCCTTGGTAGCTATAAATTTCCCTTCGCTAGTGACATAAACGTTTGAAAAGGATTATAGCACTATAATGAAATAGAGGAAGATCGTATAAAATACATAGCACAGGCTGGAATACCAATGCTATGTTGGGGTCGTGTTAAATTAGTCGGATAATTGATTGTCCTCAAAGAACTAAGGAGGCACTTTGTCGATTCCGTCCTTGACTTTTTTCAAATATTTGACAATGCCATAAGTAGAGGGGTTTTTTTGAGAAAAAAAATGTTTTTTTATTCCAAAGATAGAAAAAAAAGAAGAAAAATGTGCACTTCGATTCATTAATAGCAATACCTGAGTTGTATTTCGATAGTAAGCATAAAATAGAAATTGTTGCCATGGCTTTGTGCCACCTCGTTTTTTTTAAATACAGGGGATGCATACTATTGATAGTGGTCACGTGACTTATGATGTGTCACATGGCATCATGGTTGGCTGAATTTGTAGTTTGAAGTAAGTGTTAAACTACGAAAGGTGACAGGTATGAATTATAATTTATCTGGCGGCCGCCACATAATTATCTGGTGGCTGCAACATAATTCAATTCTTTATTAATCAAAAGCCATACGGCTTATAGACATATAATATGATTGAACAAAAATATATAAACATAAGTGAGTTATGACAAGAAAACAGTATGAGTGTACATATATAAATGCAATGCAATATGGGAAATATATCAAGGTTGTGTGTAGCGAAGCAGGTGGTTACTAATAATATATCATATACATATATATACATATATATCAATTTTTAATAATGTTACTTCTAATAACGAATGCTTTTTTAATGAAAAGTGCTAAATTACATAGTTCCTTAGTGTTATGAGAGCTAAGAAGTTGAACAATTTTAAAAACAGACGGACTTCGATAGTAATATGGTTTTATATACGGCGGATGCTACATAATTATCTGGAGGCCGACACATAATTATCTGGCGGCCGCAACATAATTATTTGGCGCAGGCGGCCGCCACTTGATTAAGTGGCGGCCACAGATAACTATGTGGCGGCCGCCAAATAAATTAAGTGGCGGCCGGCCGCATTATAATTGCCACTTAATCTATCTGGCGACCGCCACATAATTATCAGGCGCCCGCCACATAATTATCTGGCGGCCGCCACATAATTATCTGGCGACCGCAAGATAAATCATTTGTTACATTTCATCTGGCTATTTTGCATCTGTCATATCAAAAGGATTAAAAGAGAGGATGAATTTATTACCCTTCAAAACCCTTAGAAAGAACATGTTATGCATTGATTTTGTTTTTATTCATTGTAAATTACGTGGCGGCCACCAAATAAATAATGTGACGGCCGCCAGATAATTAAGTGGCGGCCGCCTGATAAATTATAATTCATACCTGTCACGTACGGTCTTCCGTATTAAACACTGATGCCAAGTACACAAAGAAATATTATTGGAGGATGCTCTTTTTTCATTAATAAAGAATTCTGCAAAACTGATTTGAATATGGCAACGTAAACTCGAGGATTGCCTTAACGTAGCTGCGATAATTTGGCATATTTTTGTTCACATTTTAGATGTGATATTCCTCACTCACCTCAAACAATTACAAGGATGAATAAATTGAGTAATGATAGGTAGAAAACACTGACAATAAAAGTACGTGCTAATTTGTAATTTTGGAATTATACTCGCAAAAAAGGAGTTCTTGTTTTGATACATGTACCAGCGAAAAGTTCTGGTTACATGTATATGGTACTTGCTAACCGGTGATATTTCTGTCCGACAGAAAGTAAATTAAACTTTCTGTCCAAACAGTATTTTCCCTTGACAAATCGCAAAATGTCTCTTAGTTTTACTTAGGTAAGGGTGTAATATGTTGAATTATCTCCTGTGCAGTAAGATAAACGGATAAGAGAATGACTTGTGTGCACGTAATCCGGATAAAACACGATTTATTAATAGCGTGACAGATTGTCGTCTTACATCGGCACCAATTGCGCAATTGGCTTAATTGTTTATATGAAGTTTTTTGAGTTCAACTGGTGTTTGGATGTCGTACCTGATTTTACATGAGTTAAACAATATCCTGACGATAATCTCAACAGCACTCACCATTCCGCTTTCATAAATTAGTTAAGACTTTCTGGAAATTTTACAAAAATACAGTCAACTTCTTTTAAAATTCGGATCTACACACGCAACAGAGTACATTACTTTGGATATTACACAACCTGTCTTTTATGGTGATATGATAAACAAAATTAGACGGATCAAAGGTAGGCAGCATAACCATCGAAAATGCGTCAGAATCATCAAACGCCTTTTATACCGTGGATATGATCCTAATGTCACCAGACGGACACTAGGCTTAGTACTTGACCAAACTACAGTCTTGTACAAGCGCATCCTTGAGACTTGCACTCTGACTGACTGTGACGACGGGACTCCATGACGGGCCCTGTCCAAACCTCTTTAGAGAAGACAGGGCCCCGACCACCTGTCCTCTCTGAGTGTCAGTCGGACTCCTCGGATGATTACATACATGAGCTAGCTACAGCCGGCAGAGCACGGACTGTATTACGCATGCCCTCTTTTTATATCCATTTACATATTCATCTGTGTTTCTGGGGCCTCTACGTTTCGCGGTCTTGTTTGTGTGAAGTCATCTTACAGTGAGGAGGTTGATTTACACCACAATTGTACGTTCTTCGAGACCTCTGGGTAACTTGGGCTACTTGCGTGACAAATGGCCGTCCAAAGTCGGCACCGGTTGCCCATTGGTCTCGTCGGTTTATGTGTAGTCTTTTGTGTTTGATGTTTACATGTCGTGTGTCTCATTTCCGTCTCGTGCTTAACTCGTCTTTTGTGTTGGATGTTTTGGGGTTTTGCTGTTGATGCTGCAGCGGGGTCTTGTTGGAGATCTCCTCACTTTACAATAGAGCAACAAATTGAGCATCGACGGACCCATAGCAAGCTAGAGGCGGGACCAGGTGTCCGGGAGGAGTAAGCATCCCCTGTTGGCTAGCCGCATCCGCTGTCGATGTTCATGCACGAAAATAGAAAGATATAAAATACATGCATTGCACTGTCTGAGATTATACGTATATAGAAAGTGCTATGGTGACCATTTCTGGGAAAATATTCAAAACACTGTCAAACCCCTCGCGGGGAACTTTTTACGAGCTCCACACGGCAAAGGGCATAAGTGTGACACAAATGAATTCCATTTGTGTCTCTTCCTGTAATTGCCTTCCCTGTGCTTCGACATTGTGGTGTCTCAATTAATTGCTGCAAGCGCTGCAACCAGGTTTTGTTGAAATTCCAATTTACATTAATTTCTAAGAGGAAGAAAATCAAACTTACTGTCCAGACGCTATTTTCTGTTGACATATCGCACATTGCCTTCTTGGGAGTCTTTTCATCAGGGTATATTGTGTACACTCCATCTTCTGCACAAGGCATTTCCTCTTTTATCAATGTGCATGATTTTAGCTTTGGTCCGATAAAGAGTCCTAGAATAAAATTAGATATAAGGTAAAGATGACATCACCAATGTGACGATGGACGATGCTGCACAGATAACAACGAAACAAAGTGTCTTAAACCTAGAAAAAAGGATGAATGGATGGAAACAAAGATATATTGGAGATATAGGAATCCTGACAACAATCTCAACACCATTCACAATACAGCACCATCTCCACACCATTCACAATAGAGCACCATCTCAACACCATTCACAATAGAGCACCAAAAATTGAGCATGGACGTACCCCTAGCTAACTAGAAGTGTGATCAGATGCCCGAATTGATTAAGCATCCCAAGTTTGGCTAGCCGCATCTGCCGTCGATGTTCATGCACGAAAATGAAAACAATATCTACAAAACATGCACTGTCTAAGGTTATGTCTATATAGAAATGATACGGAATGCAAAACAGTTCGTGACGTTTGAACAGATTATCCCCATGAAGTAATGTGTAATACATCCCAGCCATTTTGGTACACAATTTTCATCAATGTAAAAAAATCACACAGGAATGCAAATTACCTTGACCTTTATGAATTTACTGAAGCCACCATTGTCTTGAAGGGTCTGTCCAATAAACAATCCCGATATACAGCACAAAATCGATAGTTCAGAAAATCATAAGCAAAAGGCATATACAATCAGGATAAAACAGGAACCAAACAAAACCTCCACCACATGAAAAGAAGCGAACTCCCAATATGGGAGTGAGACCAGGTGCCCAGGAAGATTCAGCATCTCCTGCTTGCATGCAACATCCGTCGCTTCAATTCGGTAGAATTGTCACAATGGGTGTCTCTTCAATTCGGTAGAGTTGTCACATTGTGACATTTTCAAAAACAAGTAAGGGTTAATCTACTGTCTCAGAGGGCGATGAACATCAATGAAAGGTGAATTATGATTCTGCGTAGAAGACACTACAACTTGAGTCCATCAAACAATTATCTGTTTTTAAATGATGCTATTCAATTTGAAGACGTTTACATTGAACAATTGATCGTTGAGAAGAGAACAAAAACCACATCACCGTCGTGACAGATTTTGAACAATATAAATGTACTGCATCCATTGCATGAGATTCATTATTATTTGATTAATAATTAAAGGATCTGATTAAATATGGTATTCAATCAATTTAATATAGTTGTCGGCAGAATTCTACTCACCCCTTGCATTTTATTTAGACTTTTGAATAAATGGAAACCATAACAACGTTAAGAATGGATCGTTTTGAATTTTTGAACGAAAATGAAATTCAAGATACTTTGGATAGTGTTATTCCAGATTCTAACAAGAAAAACACACAATGGTGTACAAATACATGGGATTCATGGGCCCGAGCCAGAAACTCTGCACGACAACTCGGACAGCCAAAAGTACCCTTATCGCATGAACTACAGTGTATATCATCGGCAGATTTTGACTATATTGTGTGTCAATTTGTAATGGAAGTACGTAATTGAAAAGGCTAAAAGTACCCTGGAAAAACTCTATAAAAATTTGTGCGCTGGATTGTGCAGGTATCTCAGCACATCTCTGAATCGTGCGGACCTAAATTTTTTGAACAGCACAAATATCAGTTTCAATCAATCTAGACAAGCACTGGACGCTGTACTTCGAAAAAACTACAAGCGAGGGGAAAGGTCTATCAAAGAAAAGCGCAGAGCCAATAACGCGGAATCAAAAAAAGGTACTTTGGGATCTGCTGGGAATGCATAATTCCCTCACTATAAGTAGAACTATGTATTTCTACAACTGCAAAGTTTTCGGATTAAGAGCTCGTGACGAGCATAGATCTCTCATGCGAGATAAGTTTTCTGTCAAAATTGACAATAGGGGAAAACAATTTTTAGAATTCCGAGGAAGAGTTTCCAAGAACACATGTGGTGGACTGGCTCAGAAAAATGTTAATTTGAAAACTATAAGACAGTACGAGTACCCAGAAAATAGAAACTCGGTGTTTAAACTTTTTTGCACATACTTTTTGCATATTCCTGGGACTGGACCTTTCTATCGTATCCTACTTTCTTCCCCTAGACTGAAATTTTCATACCAAGTTGTTGGTATAAACACTATTGCAAAATATATCCCCGATATCATGAAAAGTGCAGGAATTGAGGTATATTTCACAGGTCATTCCGGCAAGGTCACCACTGCGACCAGCTTGTACCAAAGTGGGTTTGATGAACAGTTAATTCGCGAAAGAACAGGTCAGTTAAAAAAGTATGACCATTCAGATATGTTAGGGATAAAGATGAAATCAACAATTGAAGATTTTAGGGGTTTATGATAACAAGTGTGCGAACTATGTTTTATAAGTAAATAATATAATACATGATTTTTTTTTCTAACGATAGCTTAAATTAATTATACCCCTAACTGATAACATATGTAATAATTTTCCTTTTAATTCCGAACTCTGCCATATTCTACATTTAGGGCAGTCTGATTCTGATTAAGATTCTTCTATGTGTTCATTTATAAATCTTATTTAGATTTAAATCAGTCCTTAGATGTTTGAAATCATCTGCAATATAGATGATATTTCGTGCCATAAAACATAATTTGTATACATATATCTATTGTGCGTTCCGTAAAGTATCTATAGACTCGAAAGATTTATTTTCATTCAAATGTAAATGATCCAATTATTACTAAAATTTCCTGTAGGCCATAGATCTGATGCCGCACGTGCGTATAAGCGCACCGGAAGTGATCAACAAGAGCAAATTGCTGGACGTGCCAACGTCAGGTGACAAAGCTCCAGTCCCCTCTAAAACAGATCCAGTCCCTTCTAAAACGGAAAAAAAACTATTGTTAAAACCCGTAAACAAGAAAAAGTCAAAATAATGTCTGATGAGGTCTTGTTGGCGGAGGTAGATATGATGGAATGTTAAACGTCTTAAATTCAATGTAAACGTCTTCAAATTGAATAGCATCATTTAAGAACAGATAAATTGGCAACGTGGACCAGACATGCACGTTTCGGGTACTTAACCCTCATCAGTGATCCTAAATCTAAACAATGTAATATGCCAAAAAGTATGAAAGTTACTATGTCGAAAAAGTGTACCTAAAAACGTAGCAGGATGGGTGGGATATGATGCTACAGGACCCAATATGATGCAATAGCATCATTTAAAACCTGATAAATGTATAGCATGGACCAGACATGCACGTTTCGGGTACTAAACCCTCGTCTGTGATCCTCAGTCTAAACAATGTCATATGGCCAATATGAAAATTATTTTGTCCAAAAATGTATCAAAAGACGAAGCAGAATGGGTGGGATATGATACAAATGCATTCTTTTAAACATAAAAAGTTCAGACGAAGCTCAAATGTGGAAGATATGGTTCCACTCAGGAGTATGGATCGTGTGACCTTGCATTTACTTGTAATGTGCTACCCTTATAAACAACGTAGGGGTCTATGATGACATTCTCATGAGCAGCTTTTTTTTATTAACATTGTACATTCACCCGTTTTATGTGTAACACCCCCCCCCCCCCCTTTCGGAACACTTTTTTTTTTAATCAACGCAAAAGAAATTATCTTAAAACCATTAAAACAACATTTCAGACCATTCGGACAAAATACTAATTTTCAATAAATTTTCATTTTTTATCGCAAAAAAATGTTATTTGTAGCTTGGAAATGACCTTTTACGATTGACCTTAAGTGGCCTCGTCCCAAAGGATATATGCTAATGAACATTGGTGTGAAATACAGTATGATCAAATTCTAATGTAGCGTTTGAGAGATATGAGCTCGGACGGCCAGACAGACGGACACGACGGCGACTATATTTTCGGGGTGCATAATAGCTGAAAGTAAACGACGGCAAGACAGACATATAAGCTGATCCATTCTATTCCCTAAAAGTTGTTTCCGAGGGGGTATAACGATGAAAAGGGTCTAATACTACTAACCCTTCCCTTTCAAACCGCCGTTCATCGGGACTCTGTAGTTCTGAGTAACAGAGAGTACCATAGAACCATTCATCACTGCCTGCCAATCAAGGGATTTCCAGGCTGACGACTTCACGAAGTCACCAATCTTATCTGAAATGAAATAATGTTATATGGATAATTACCCTGTTTAATCACTAGTTGTCACGCATCAGATTGATTTCATCTCGAATTCATTCGTTGTAGAAAACGGTCGAGTGACATATTTTCATATCTAAATGCATAGGAGAGGTACTGTATATCAAGATAAGTAACTCAAGAAGACCAATCAAACATATTAGAAAACGGAGTATTTTGGAAATGTCCTTATGAGAGATACTGCATCCCAGAGATTTTTTTAAAAACACAATCTATTCATCTTTATTTAACGAATTTTAAGCCTTCAAATCTTCAAATTCAATAGCATCACTTAAGAACAGATAAATTTGCAAAATGACCGGCCATACACATTTCGGGTACTTAACCTTCGTCAGTGATCCTCAATCTAAACAATGTGATATGGCCGAAAATGTTATGGTAATTATGTCCAAAGTGTACCGAAAGACGTAGCAGGATGGTTTTGGATATGATGCAATATGACCCACGTTTTAGAAATTTCAAGAAATTTTAATAACAGAGATGCGCTGAGAAACGATCAACCGACGTTGATCGAACTTGGCTACATGAACAGTCGGGGACTCCTAGTCTACAAAGTAAGTAGAAGGAAATTCATAGACTTTCATGTAGAAGGCTTCTCCATTGTTCCGTTCCTTAAAGCAACAATCAATAAAAGAACTTGTACCTTTGGAACTTTTGTGATAAGGATGCCCATGGCATATGACAGTAATTGACAAAAGTAACAGAAAAGTTATACAAGCTTGCATATTGTCACACTGACATTTGAGGGTATGATTGAGAAAAAGATATTTATATATGGTTGTTTTCACTTGGTGTGTATGAGGCATGTTGCCATTGTAACATATGCAGAAGTATCATGTCATCATCAAATTGTAAAATTATACTCTGCGAGCTTTGTAGTATAAAAGCTTGATGAAAGAGTCCATGTATCAACTAGGATGATTCAGCAAAATGACCATTCTTGTTTTTTCCTGTATTGTATACTATTTTCAGTTGGAAAAATAAGTTGCAATAAATATATCTGTGACATACGTACATGTATCAAAGTGTATTCTTTTTTCATTTTATACAGGTTTAAGTCTGCCTTCTGAATTTCCTCTTACCACTTTTTTTCCAATATTCGGAAGTGACACTATAAGTTATACAGTGTTTTACAGGGGGGGATATATTGGGTCGATGAAAAAAGTTTTATGTATCCCCCTGTAAAATACTGTATAACGGATTTATCCCGCTGATGGCTTTTGGTTTGTGTATGTATAAAGCTTTTATGTGACGTCAACAGCGAAAAGCGTCTAAGTAGAAGCAGGATATTGAAATGGCAGAATACAACATAATATTCGGTTCTTCTCGACCAATCAGATTGTAAGAAATGTGCCGGCCAGAAATGGGATAAAAACTGTTTTCAAGGGTCCACGATCTTTAATGCAAGCATTATATGAGAGAAGAAACCATTCAAATTATTACCTTTTACGATAGATTTTGAATAGAAATTGATTTTTTAAGGTTCAATTGCAACTTATGTCTTACTTCATGTATTATTTATGGTCCCTTTCTTGTTACTGATAATTTCATGTAACGTTCATAGAAGCATGTAAAATACCCGTCAATTAATCAAAGCGTTATTGTACATGCAGCTTTCTGCATTAAATATATCGTAATATCGTAAATGTTGCTTTTCATGTTTTTTTAATATTGTAAAAACTTATAAAAATAAACATAGTTCGATTCTTTTTCTGACACTTATGAAATCTCAAGTCTATCTTTCCTGATTCATAAATCACAGAAGAATTTCTCGGCATCAACGCTCTCTAGACCTGCCATGGTAGATCTCTTTGCAATGGTCATAGGATATGTAGACCCATGTCCACATTCAAGTGCAAGGCATGTGCGCTTTGTGGCATGTGAAAGAAAAGAGATGAACTCATGGTTTGACCAATATAAATCTTTTATTACTTTTTGATACCGTCTGCATATATTTCAGTCCGGTAAGAGCTTTAACCTTAGTACAAACGTTTTTAAACGTGCCAAAATGGTTGCCGAAGTAACACGGATTGAGTGAGTTGTCATCGACGGCGGTTGCGGCTAGCCAAACAGGGGATGCTTACTCCTCCCGGGCACCTGATCCCATTTATAGCTTGCTAGGGGTCCGTCGATGTTCAATTTGGTACTATATTGTGAGTGCTGTAGAGATTGTCGTCAGGATCATAAATTGTGTACCGCTGGGTAAGTGCACAGGCAAAATTATTTCCGGTTTCTGGAAGAATATATTTCATTTTATATCCAACTGATATATCAAGTATCATAATCATCTTTCTGTAGAGCGTAGATATCATTATGCCTTACCGGGCATCATTCAGTTTATCAAAATCCAGATGGTAATATAAATTTCCCATAACAACCATCTTAAAAAAATTCATTTCTTAAACAAATAAAAGGATTGAGACCAATATGTATACATTTCCTAAATTTAAGACGCCATATATCATTATAGCAGATGCCTTGGTTAACCGGATTACGTGCGAACGAACTTCAAACTTTTCCGGATTTCCAGGAGTCTTCTTATGAGTTAAAGAAGATCCTGACGATAATCTCAACAGCACTCACAATAGAGCACAAAATTAAACATCGACGGGCCCCTAGCAAGCTAGAGGTGGGACCAGGTGTCCGGGAGGAGTAAGCATCCCCTGTTGGCTAGCCGCACCCGCCGTCGATGTTTATGAAGCATGGAAATGAAAATATATAAAATTCATGCACTGTCTGACGTTATGTCTATACAGAAAGTGCTATGGCGACAATGTCAGGGAAGTATATTCAAAACACTTACTGTCAGACCCCTCGCGGGGAACTTTTTTACGAGCTCCACACGGCAAAGGGCATAAGTCTGACACAAATGAGTTAAAGAAGATCCTGACGATAATCTCAACATCTAAGACACACAACTTCTATTTTAACAGTCATTAAATGTAAGGTCACATCGCGAAAAAGACAGTAAAACACAGGGACACTAGGTAACACAGAAACAATACAAATTGAAATTAAACGAACTGCGCATATGAAGAATAGTCTGTGCTCTGCTGGATGAAGCGATCTTATTTATCTGCTGTCGTTCAACATTTTACGAGGGTTAAGTACCCGATACGTGCACTTTGCCTGGAAGCATCACTAACGAGAATTTAATATTCGAAACACGTATCTGGTGCATTAAAATTGGTTTGAAATTTTCGTCGAAAAGGTTTAGAGTTGGAACACTTCTGTATTGTTGTCCATGCTGGAAATTTATCTGTGCTAAATGATCACTTGATCAGTTTGGTATATTATACTTATTCGTTTTACAAATGCATCTATGTGTTTCTTAGGCCCCTGCTGTCTGTTTGTATGTTCATCAAACAGTGAGGAGGTTATTTTGCACCACAATTGTACGTTCTTCGAGACCTTGGTTATCGGGAAAGTGGGAGGGTTGTGCGCACGTCATCCGGATAACCTCACCTTCTATTACTTGCATGGCAGATGACCGTCCTAAGTCGGCACCGTTTGCCCTTTGGTCTCGTTGGTTTATGTGTAATTATTTGTGTTTGATATTTCAGTGATTTGGCGTTCCTTGTACCCTTTGTGTCTCTTTAAGTGCGTGTCTTTGTGTTTTTGCATTGGATTTTTTTTTTGCTGTTGGTACTGCAACCGGGTGTTGTTGGAGATCCCCTCCTTTAGCAAGGGGAAATATGCACCTTACCGATATTTATTCTGACATCTCATATAATTATGTTTACATTGAAGACATAACATGTATTACATTAAGATTAATCATCTTGACACGCTAGATATGCCAAATATGTAAGCAGTTTTTAGTGTCGAAATCACTTACTTATTTTGCAAGTTACCGTTATAATATTGGATAGAAAGGAGGGGATCTCCAACAACACTAGGTTGCAGCACCCACAGCAAAATCCCAAAACACCCATGCAAAAAACACAGAACAGATACCCACAGAAAGAGACGCAAAAGGGACAAGGAACACCAACTCACAACATAGAAACATAAAAGACTACACATAAACCAACGAGACCAATGGGCAACCGGTGCCGACTTAGGACGGCCATCTGCCAAGTAAATAGCAGACGGTGTGGTTATCCTGGATTACGTGCGCACAACCCTCTCACTTCTCCAGTTACCTAGAGGTCTCGAAGAACGTACAAATGTGGTGTAAAACAACCTCCTCACTGTAAGATGACGTCACACAAACAAGACCGCGAAACGCAGAGGCCCCAGAGACACAGATGAATATGTAAATGGATATAAAAAGAGGGCATGCGTAATACAGTCAGTGCTC
This sequence comes from Pinctada fucata, assembly GCA_028142955.1. Classification (NCBI taxonomy): domain Eukaryota; kingdom Metazoa; phylum Mollusca; class Bivalvia; order Pterioida; family Pteriidae; genus Pinctada; species Pinctada fucata. Next base: position 26,468,757 of record AP027113.1, on the reverse strand, counting down.
TGCCGGCTGTAGCGAGCTCATGTATGTAATCACCCGAGGAGTCCGACTGACATTCAGAGAGGACAGGTGGTCGGGGCCCTGTCTTCTCTAAAGAGGTTTGGACAGGGCCCGTCATGGAGTCCCGTCGTCACAGTCAGTCAGAGTGCAAGTCTTAAGAATGCGCTCGTACAAGACTGTATATTGGTCAAGTACCAAGCTTAGTGTCCGTCTGGTGACATTAGGATCATATCCACGGTATAAAAGGCGTTTGATGACTCTGACGCATTTTCGATACATATGCTGTCTACCTTTGATCCTTCTTATTTTGTTAATCATGTCACCATAAAATGCAGGTTGTGAAATACCTAAAGTAATATACTCCGTTGCTTTTATGGGTCCGAATTTCAAAAGAAGTTGATCATAATTTTTGTAAAATTTCCAGAAAGTCTTTACTAGTTTGTGAAAGCGAAAACCTTGACCTAAAAATTTGTTTAAAACACCCATGCAAAAAAACACAGAACAGATACCCGCAGAAAGAGACGCAAAAGGGACAAGGAACACCAACTCACAACATAGAAACATGAAACATAAAAGACTACACATAAACCAACGAGACCAATGGGCAACCGGTGCCGACTTAGGACGGCCATCTGCCACGTAAATAGCAGACGGTGTAGTTATCCTGGATTACGTGCGCACAACCCTCCCACTATTCCGATTTCCCAGAGGTGTCGAAGAACGCACAATTATAGTGTATTATTGACTCACGAGAATCCATATCGGAATCGATTGTATCTCTGGTCCAAAATCGGGGGAAATTATGCATGGATACCCCATATTTTCTTTTCATATTATTGCACATTTAGTAAAGCTAATAGAGGTATCAAATATATTTTTGGTCAAAAAGTTTTCTACAATGTTAAAAAAATTGAATTTGGATTTTTCCATAGGGTGTAATGTTTAAGTTGGGGTCATTCGAATTTATAGAAGACAAAGATATCCCTACAATTTAGGGTCTATTTGAAAAACTTTTATAAAAAAATCAAAGAAAATTAGCATGAAAATATCAAAAATTTATCAAAGAGAGAATATATGCTCTCACAACCAGAGGTAAGAGCTACCTTAAAATTTTGCTATTTCTATGACTTCATTTGTTCTGTGCAATCTTTTAGCGGAAAAAATAAGATCCTTTAAGAGAAAACTTGACTTAATGCATTTTAGAAATATATTTTAGAGATGGCGGGGGGTCTTCATTTGTTTTACTTGAACAAATTGATTACTTATCAAATCGAGTATTTTGGGTCAATATAAAAGGTTCAGAAATCTCAAGTTCGATGTTAATTATCTGTACGTTAAACTCTTTCGCTTATATTGATGTATAAATCTTAAAACAATTTTCTGCCGATTCTCTCACAGGCAATCACTTTTATCGTGTTTCTATGATTAATATAAATACTTTTATCATAATTCTCAAATAAGCTACCATCGGTAACCTTTAACATGTTCGAACGTTCAACGATTTAGCTAATTTATAAGAGAACACATTTATTTGCGTATATAAAAGCATAAAGCAATCTTTCTGACAGACAGTGTATAGAATTATTTGTTCAAATTGACATGGAGTCTGATTGAGAGGGCGGCAAATTGAAACTTTATCTCGTCCTGTATTGAAAGTTTATTCCTGATAGCCGCACTATCGTATAATGGGTCTGTTCCTTTTTGCCGGCGTCATTTAACATTGAAGTTGATATTCATAAGGAGATTCAGATAATGGCAAAATGTGATTTCTAACAACGGAACATCTGTCGGATTCTGTATTTATAAACTCACAAATTAAAAACTTAAAAACATTATAATGGAAAGTCAGAACGCATCAACTACGGAAGAAAGTCATCCTCCGGTGAATTTGACTCTCTACAGTAATGTAACCGATAACGATAACATCACGGAATACTACTATGACTATGTGTACCAGTATGTCCAACCATACCAAGTACAGGTTTTTGCGCAATGGGAAGTGACAGTTCTTGGGTATGTCTATTTCATACTGGGTATAGCCACTATAATAATGAACTGGTTAGTGTTTTGTGTATTTCTATGCAGACGAATAAAGACTCCTACCTCCGTAGTTCTATCCGTGTTGGCGGTGTCTAACTCTTTGATCTGCTTGTCCCAGATCCCTTCCGCCATGTTTCTGTATGTTCTACAGAATTATAAGGAATTTGTTCCATATAAATGGTGCGTCGCGAGACATGTTTTGTACATCATTCACCAAACAAGCAGATCTATATCCAACTGGCTGACCGCTGCACTTGGAATTCAGCGCAGCATTATCGTCTGCTATCCGTTTCAAGCCAAACGTTACTGTAGCATGAAAAATACGTGCGTTTCAATCGTGGTCATCATAATTATAAGTGTAGCAGTGTTTATAAATGAGGCTGTGGCAATAGAAATTACCCCGATGATGGTCATGTCACTTGAAGGTGAAATCTACGATGGTTGTTCCCGTAATTTTCCACAGTGGTATATGAATATTGTAGGGGACATGAAGTATTCTATCATAGGTAACTATGTGTCTGTTGGCGTCATCACTCGCTTATTACCATGCGTCGTTCTGTCTGTCACGACAATCATTTTGACTTACAAACTGACATGTAAGAAAGATGATCTTGCCAGTCAATCTATGAATGCAGCTTCTTCCGAAAGAAGAGTTCGGAGAGTGACCGTTTTGGTTTTTCTTATTATGATAATTTTCCTTGCTGCAGAGCTTCAAGACGCCATTGCGTTTGGTATTTACGTATACGAAGTTGCTGTGGACAAATGGAACTCGGTGTTAACGCGCGAAGAGGATAAAGCGTGGAGCACTATAGGAACAATTATGTGGTTACTGGGTTACCACTTCAACTCCTGGATTTTCTTCTTTATGAGTAGTCAATTCAGAACTGCTTTTCAAGATATGTATGTCCCTAAGAGATTTGTGAAATCTGAGACGGATCCAACAACTGGTGTATCTTTATTAAAAACCACCAAATCGACGGCGACTATAGATCGTAAACATATAGGTATAGATGGGAGCACAAGTCGTCTGAGTAGCAGTCCGGACTCAAGGAGATTCCTACCTGACGTTGATTGAAACTGAAAGTAGAACAATTTTACATAAAGCTTAAAATAAGAGCATGGATTTTCCTTTCATAAAATCAGTCAGTTGAAGCCGAGCAATATACAAATAGTTTTCGGTATAAGCATTAATTTCAAACATACTTTATATGGACGTCTTACAAGAGTAGTTACTAGATCTAAATAAATGTTCCAGAAAATCAGCTTTGTTTTTATCTAAATTATTACAGAAAAGAGGACAAGACAGTTTTATTCAAATTCGATGTTTCTAAGCCGCGAAAGCTAGCATATTAGGAAACGACCATTTGATTCTGATGGGGGAAGTGGCAATCTTAATTTCGGGCCAGATTATTTATTTTCATCTCAGAGCCGGCCAAATTATTTATTTACCATAATATTAAGGTCAGAATATTTATTTTCAACTTCTTACAATCTTGACAAGCAAAACAATTTCTGAATTTCTAGAAATGTGAGCCAGTATATTTATTTTCTGCTACCAAGAGGGTCATATGTAATAAATTTATTTTCCAGATATTCTGGGTCAGGATATCTATATTTCCAAAAAGTGCCAGCCTCCTCCCCCTCAGGATCAAATAGTATTACCCTTAGACACACCGAATTGTATTATCATCGAGTCAAGAGAGTCTTCTGAGGATTTAAATTATAGATAAAAGGCAGACGAGTAATAATGTAATCCAAATTCTCGTAAGCTAAACTATTATAATGATGGTAATCCAATATGGAAATGAAAAGAGAAAATAATGTTTTCTGGGTCTGCTATCATAGTAATGAGTCAAACCAGAAGTTTTTTTTTACGAAGCTACAAACATATAACTAGAAAGTAAAATTCGATACGTCCACCGGGGCATGAAAGTACTTATTACATCTATTACTACATACTGCACGTGTCATGTTTATTTCAGTTAAAACAGTGCATTTCGTTACAAACTTGACAGATTTATCTTCTGATATTTTTCATTTTTATGCCTCCGGAATCAAAGATTCGGGGGGCACATAGTTTTTGGCCTGTCCGTCTGTTTGTCCTATACAAACACTAAGTCGTTATCATTCGGCATAACCAAGATTTTTTTTATCTTGTGACCTTGGCATTGACATTTGACCTACTTTTAAAAAAAACTTTTAACATTGGACTAAAATTTTTGAAGTGTGAGTGATACGGCTAGCATGGTACTGGACCAATCTACACGTTTGTACCAGTGTTTTTTCCAAGGTTGCACACTTGTCAACCGTGACGACGGGACTCCATGATGGGCCTTGTTGAAATTTCGTCTTGGTCTTGATTTTCTATACGAAAGTTGGACTTCTTGGGTGTTTGATCTTGAGCTCGCTTCAACCAGCAGAGCACAGACTGTACACGCATGCCATATAATTTTTAGATCCGTTTACATAGAATCTGTGTTACAAGAGACCGCTGCGTTTAACTACCTTGTTTGTGATATCACCTTACAGTGAGAAGTTTTATGTTTATACAACAATTGTGTGTCTATGGAGACCTCTGTGTATCCGGATAAGTTGGGGTTGTGCGCATGTAATCCGAATAACAACATTATTTTCTAAAAGCAAATGGCCGTCAACAGGCGGGTGCACATTGGTCTCCTTCATTTTATGTGTTGTCATAAATGTTTAATGTTTCTGTACGTCTGTAACGATTGTTTTGTATGATGTTCTAGTGAATATTGTTGTGTCTTTTAGCGATTTGGAGTTTGTATGATGTCATTTGTATGTCACTTTCTTGTGGGTGTATTTCGCTGGATAAATGCAGGGTAGTCAAGCTGGAGATCATTTCCTTCTCTTCATATTTAGCATACAGCGGACAGTTGCATTCGTTTTTCACAAACACATCTATTATCTTCTCCTTACATATAACACATATAGTAAAAAAAATAATTCGAACAGAGCCCCAGGAAGGAAATGATCTGCATAGATTATTCATTGTTACATGTTCATCTAACCAGGGTTTTTAGGGGAAGAGTATTTTTAATGGTCCAAAAAATATTAAATTATTGCATAGAACATTCGGGTAGCATTATTTGTCAATGAAAATAGGCCACGATCTCATGAATAACAAGGAAGTGAGAATCGATTCGAATCTACATCATCTATGTCTAATCCCCCCCTTCCCCCGATAATTGCCTCTAACCAGACAAGTATTAAATTCAATATATTGAGTTTGACGATTTTGTGATGTCTGTAATCAAAATCCTTATCACCAGCCAAGCAAAAGTCATATCAAAGATTACAGTATTTATGATTGACAAACGGACGGACAGAAGAACGGGATTTGTTGTCACGTTCTTTCATGGATGCGAGGGACAATATTTGAACACATTCAAAACTCTCAAACTTCGTCGTAAAATTTAAGATGTGAAAATCTTGAAATATTCATAGGTGAGGCATCCCAAATGATTTACAGAAGATCCTGACGATAATCTCAACAACACTCACAATAGAGCACAAAATGGGGCATCGACGGACCCTAGCAAGCTAGAGGTGGGACCAGGTACCCGGGAGGAGGAGCAAGCATCCCTCTTTGGATAGCCGCACTCGACGTCAATGTTCACGCACAACACTCGCAATCACACCACAACTAGAAACCACCCTCCTCCTTTGAACTCAAAGTTGAAGATATGACGAGTAAATAATGATTGTTTCTTTCTAAAGTCAAATTGGCCTGCCCTAAGCCTAGTATTCTGAAAAGATCCAAAGTTCCCTTCTGGTAAAGGAAATAATACTCCACCTCCCCCTCTCCTTTCGTTTAGCTCTACTTGCGAGGGCTTTCACCGTTTATCTGGATATCCAGGATTTGCTACCGCTACTTTACACTGTACTTGTAATATACACTGCAGCATGGTTTTATATGAAATATGTACTGTGAAACACACAGTTTGGAAAAGTTAAAAAGAAAATTAAAGGTCTATATTGTAGACGGCGCCAGGAAAATTCACTTTGTTGACATTAAGTATTACTGACGAGGATTCAATATCAGAAACACGTGTTTATTACAATAAAATTGATACTATAGAACATTCATTTCAATATTGACAGTTGCTTAAGTTTAAACTAATTACATTTTGAGACATTCATTTGCTTTTCAGAATACAAACATGTATGATTACAAGGTATCATAATGTGATAGGAATCTTGAAAACGACTCAATATATACATGAAAATACCTTCCTGCTTTTAATGAATTAAATTCTAATGAGATATTACAGCTCATGCAACAAGGAATTCCCCTATTACATGTACAAAATGTATCATGATTATAAATTGCACAATGATGTCTCAAGTAGAAACGAGATGAAAATTCACTTCCTCAGTTCAGTCTTTATGAATTATGTTTAAGCGCGGAAGAAGATATACATGTATGTAAATTGTCTAAGGGTGAAAGGAATATCTACGGTGGCCTTAAAGGGCCGTGTAAAAAATAAGATTATTTCGAGGGAACGAAATAATATTTCGAGGGAATGAAATTATATTTCGAGGTAACGAAGTAATATTTCGAGGGAATGAAATAATATTTCGTGGAAACGAAATCATAACATTTCCAGGGAGCGAAATAATATATCGTGGGAATGAAATAATATTTCAAGGGAGCAAAATAATATTTCGTGGAAACGAAATAATATTTCGTGGCAACGAAATAACATTTCGCGGGAACCAAATAATTCTCCCTTTTTAGTATGTGCAGACTTCTGTATTTATGTACTATACATGTATATGAAGATTTTCAATTAGAACTATAGATTATACATATGATAGTTTAAGATCCAAGTCAAAGTCCTTGAAGATCAGAATTCATAGTTAAAAAATGTAAACATCTTTAATTGGGATGTGTGTATAAATACGAAGAGTATGAAAGAAATCTGTTTTAATTTCTATTATCTAATTACTAAATACAAGGTCAAGATCGAAAGGTTACTTCCTCAACAATCATGTCAACAAAATGTACTTTCAAAGAAAGAAAGAAGCCTCTGTTTCACTTTTTAATCAGACATGCAGGGTGATTCCGATATGCCCTATAAACTTCGATGTCGGACCCCTATTTCATATAATGCACTTTCAAATTTCGACGCCTTCATTTTGATATCTATAAATTTGACATGTGTACGCATGCGTAGAGACATAAATTATATCTTTCCCACGAAATAACTATTTCGTTCCCTCGAAAAAATATTTCATTCCCTCGAAATAGTATTTGGTTCCCTCAAAATAACATTTCGTTCCCACAAAATATTTCGTTTGTTCAACCTTATGACCTCGACTAGTTTAACTGGACTTAAACTTATAAAACAATTAAATCGGATGCAGCCGTTAATTTATCTATTTCAAAATATACATCTTTTATTTCTTTGAGTTAGAGGGGGCAGCGGCTAATATTATCTTATAACTCATAACTCTAATATTTGACATCTAAATAAACAAATATTTCATATGTATTGTTTTATATCTTTTCTTTCTATTCATATACGTTTGTATGTCTCACTGCCCCCTCCTTACAATCAAATGATTGTATCTTACTTACGTAGCTTTGCATAAAGAGTCCAGATAATTCAGAAAACATTTTTGGGGGCTAAAATGTATCTTTTTTTGGGGGGGGGGGGTCCTAAAATAATGCAAAAAGGGGATCATTCGTAACAATTTTGGTCATATCGTAAAAGGGCACATGCTGATTATTTTTTTCGTTGTATTTTAAGATGTCCGGTATTTCAAACAATTTGGTTTCTCTACAAACGCGACTGCCATCAAATGTACTATATATCAATTTCACAACTTAATTCAGTGCCTTTGATTGTATTGAATTTAGGATAACAGATGGTCCTTATGTATTATAATCTATTCTATTACTTCCTTTTTCGATAAGGTTTAAATTTAAGGGTACCATGATATCATTTATGAAATCACATGAATTCTCTTCCGGCTTAGGAGGAAGAAGTTTAATACTGTCGGTAAACATCACAGACCAAACGTGTGCCTGAGCAGGTATGTAAAGTTTATATACATTATGATCATATATTCATTCTTGTTCGTAACATGGTTTATTTTATAGACATAGGAAGGTGTCAGTCAGTCATGTTGAATTTTATTATTATGCTAACTACCAAGAGAATGTTGAAAGGTTTTACACGGAGCTTCTATAATGACTTACCCGTTGACGTTAGATTTTTTTTCATTAAAATGCAGCATGACAATTCATTAATAACATTTCTTTGTATCTTTGTTAAAATACAGACTTTAAATTCACAGATTTTTTGTCTTATCTTTTCCAAGCCATGTCTTACTCCAGTAATGTATGCTTTAAAGTGGAGCGGAAGCCGTGTCGAGAATATATGTACACACGGTGCTATGTTTGTGTAGCTCTACCCCCCCCCCCCCCAAATTTCATATTACAAATTGCACAGTGAACAAATATTCTGAGCCCCTTTCCCCCTAAAAATAAACAAATAGGTTAGTCACAAAGTAGAGGAATAATGGTGAAATTTAACATTGATCTACAAACAAGGAAGTTTAAATTGTCACCGCGCTAAATGCATTTTAAATTATCCCGATATCGCATGACCCGGCCTCGATTTTATTGTTACTAAGTTAGATCCTCAAAATTTAAACATAATGAGGAAACCACTTGTCAATTCTTCACCGGTTCGTTCATTTCATCACGTTAAATTACAGTAAGGTTCACGGCTCCCAATGTTATTGTCATTTAAATTTTTTTGAACTTTGCTATTTAAATATTCAAGCCATGGATAATTCGTTACTGCACTGAAGAATCACGAATTTCACTTTTTATAGTTCGTTTCAAAGTTTATCGTTGCGGTTCGTTTACCCCGCTTCGATTGAATACTGAGCGATTCTATACATTATCAATTTTGCATACATTTGTACCCATAAGATTTTAATTTTATATTTCTCGATAACAGCAGGAAAACACTGATAATTTCTAATACATTAGCCCCCATCCGATTCAATAGCGCGGGGAGAGGGGGGGGGGGGTGCACACGGCGGCACCTACATCTAAAATTCTCTAACAAGTTTACTGTTTCTATCCTGATTTTTGCCTACCAATCCTCTGGCATGCCCCCCCCCTCCCCTCTCCACTAAAGTCGTCAAAATAAGGAATTCCTTGGGCTCAAACACCACGACTCAACCTTTATTTTTATTTTTTTTTTACCGGTCTGTTTCTGATATATATTAAAGTAATTGATAATTGAAAAAAATTCGCTGGCTCACAATATACATTACATATCATGTGAGATAATTTTCCGCTGGGGAGTGGGGTTCCCCAAAGAACCTGCTACAGGACTTTGAGGTATTCCGGCCACGCCCCCTCTAAACTCAAATCCTGTAATCTACAAAATTGTCTCGACCAAAAGGAATGATATTCTGAATTTTTCCAAAATTTTGATGAATTTCAATATATTAAATGAATCCCCCAACCACAGCAAACTAACATATTTTTTTCATCTCATAGAATCACGATACTTTATATAAATAAATGTAATTTCATTAGATTCTGACCGTTTTAACAAATACATGCATGTACAATAACGGAAATTTTTTCCCTCTCACTCATACGAAGTGTATACATTTTATGTATATGCATTCATCTTCAGGCGCTTAGCTAGAGTACTTTTCAAGTGTAAGCAGCCTCAAGTGGGTCTAGGTAGAAGCCCTTGTGGATATTCAAGGGGCAAAGTATCAGAATCTAATTAAATTTGCTCATTTACAGGGCAGTATTCTACGTCAATGTTTCTTTCATTCTTTTTTTTTTTTGCAAAACGACGTGGAAGCAACTGCGTTCTAACGGTACGCCTGGTTATGCGCATGGTTTTCTCTCTCTTGTCCATTCTTGTAAACATGTGCAACCATTTGGTTTTTAGGGAGGGGGTTTTTTGTAAATCCAGCTCGGAATATTTTGCAAAAATATTCTTCAGCATGACCGGCAGAAAAATCTAGCATTTTCTGAGGAATGAAAGGAAAAACGTCTTTCTCCAGCACCTTAAGCATTAGACGTGAAAATAGACTATCTCAGACATTTCACAACTGCCAATGATTCAGTTTTGTCAGGATTCTCTGATACTTCATGTTTCAAATTCTTCAATATATATATACATCACTCTCCAAGTTCAGATTCTTTAATTCAACGAAAAGAAGGTCAAACGTGTAGTTCAAGGTCACATATTGAATCAAAATCTATCTTGAGTAATTTCTTGACACAATCTGACAATGCACATACATGTATATACCATATCATCTATCTATCATTTGCGAGACCAGTGTTGTAGCAAATCCAAAGTATTAGGAAAGTAGGTCAATTGTATACATGAACATGTAGGTCAAGGCTACTAGATATTCTTACACAAATGTATACTGTGTAGCAGAGTAATGAACTTAAAGTATCAATGTTTTTATTCATGATTACCAGTATGGGGTAAGACACTCTAAACAGTATTGATGAAAGGATGATCAACCAAGTTTGCTATGCTTAACAAGAGAAAATTCATTATTTCATATATGACAATGTTCTCACTAGATTTCTTCATCACAGTGTTCTAAGAATATTTGTGTTCTAGTCTCAAGAAGAATATAAGTATCAGTTATAAGATTTATTAAGTTTAAATGTAAATTTTATTCAAACTCTGAAAGAAGAATCATTATAACTGCAATATATATATAAATGTAATAGTACCGGTATCATCAATTTACAACATAATGTTTTTGTACTTGTGAAAGGATATTTTTCTTTCTCTATGATTTATCATAGTATTTCTTTTCGAAATTAATATTTTATATGAGTTTACATGTCTAGTCTATATCAGGGAAGTATTTAACTTTATATACAATGTACATCCCTGTCTATACTGGTATGTACCTAGAATTTAAAGTCATAAATTGCTGCTATGAAAATAATGAAATAAATAAAAAAAATATCCCCATTCAACAGGTGCAGGTCTATTCTCAAGTAAAAAGTTTTCAATGCATTTATAACCTAGTACATACATGTACATGTACCGGTAAGCACATGAAAGTAAACACAAAACATGTTCAAAATTCAAATGTTCTAGACATCAAACATTTTCTCTAGTGTCTATAGTAAAACTTAAGGACGAGGTAGATATCTGATACCAAGAAATGAGGAATGAGAAATGAGCCATCATGCATGTACAGAAGATGCTGTCAGTCTCACTCTGAAAGTAAAAGATGTAATGAATTAATATCTTCATTTTGATATTAAATAAGCTCTAAAATGAATGAGTTTTGCATACATTTATCATTATGATGTACATGTATATAAAATTACATGACATGTAAAGTTTCTGTAATAGTACTAACATACAAATATAATTACAGGGCTTTCAATCGGTCATTCTCAAATTATGCAAAACAGTATAATTTTCCCTATTTATTGACCAATTTTACCTCATAGAAAATTCTTTAAAAAAAAAAAAGTAAAAAATGCTAAATTTAAAATGAAAAGGCATCCAAATCTATCATATTCAATTTTGAAGAAAATATTGCCAATTTTCCCAATATGAAAGGTCTAATCCATTCCAAACCAGAAGTCTCTGACGAGACTGTAGCTCTCCTGGTTGTTTTTTAATTCACTTAATGACAAGTGAATTCTAATATGGCCACATCCATTTTCTTAGTCACTGGGGGCCAGGAACTCAAACAAAATATCAGGTGCACTACTTGAACACAGACTCATTGTATTGCAAAAAGAATCAAGTCTCCATCATTTATAGTGTCAGAGAAGTTGCGAATACAAGATTACATAGGATCATACAGGAGAAAATGACCACATCCATTTTCTAGGACCCTGGGGGTCAGGGGCTCAAACAAAATGTCAGGTGCACACTGCACAACTAGATCACTGACCAAGTCTCATGCAAAAAGAGTTACATTTCTGTCTCTTATAATTTCAGAGGAGTTGCAAGCACAAGAATTGTTTACGGACAGACGCCGGACAAGGGGATACCGCATAAGCTCGACTATGACCAGTATCTCGAGCTAAAAATGTGTTTCACGTGTAAGAGCCCTACTTTATGTCAAGGCTTAGGACTAAGAAAAATTAAACCCATGTTTTTTGTGGAACATGAATCCCCTTATTGTCAGATATAATGTAGAAAAGTATTTCATACTCCAAGGTCACGGACTCAAGGTAAAAATTCAGGTATTGATGTGAAGGCCTTACCACAAGGGATACACATGTAAAATATGATAGCCCTATCACTTGCAATTTATGTTATGACCAAGGGCAAGGTTAACATGGTTGAAGTTATTCAAAAATTGATCAGTATCCAAGGTCAAGGTCACAAGGTCAAAATTTTGGTATTAATAGGAAGACCTTATCAAAAGGAATACAAAGCCCTAACACTTAAAAGCATTATATTACTTTAGAAAAATAATAGTGAAGTAGGTCAATCTCCAAGTTCAAGGTCACAAAGACAACAATTTGGCATCATTGGAAATTGTCACGAGGAAAGCACAGGTCTATATTTCACTCATCATTCAAAAGTTATGGCCATGGTGTAAGATTTTAAAAAGTAGGTCATTTTTCCAAGGTCAAGGTCACCAGGACACAAATTTTGGTATGCATGAGAAGGTCTTGTTTCAAACAATACATGTACACATGAAATATGAAAGTATGTAACTTACCATTAAAAAGTATTATCCATTTAAGGTGAATCACAAGGGATACACATGTAAAATATGAAATAAATACAATGTCATTTGTACTTGTATTATCAGATTTACAAAATTATCATAACATGTATATTAGTATACATGTATTTGTACAACTTACCCTTCAGTGCTATATCAGCATGTTTACTGCAAGAGGCTGTAATACAGTTCCATCTGTCGATCTCACAATTCTTCTATTGATGATGAATTCCTCTACATTATAACACAAATTCTCACATTTCATACTGGATCACAGTTTCACAAGGAATATGTGGTCGATGTACACATTGAATATGTTTTTCATGTACATGTAGAAATATGCACTTGAACAATTTTCTTCATTCTCCTTTCACAAGTGAATTATTTTCACACCATGGTGGCCAACATCATATATGGTAGTACAATTGCAATATCATATTCCACAGCATCTCTTCAACTTTACAAGTCAGTACTAGTAGCACTATAAGCATTCCACTATTCTTATGCACTTTCTTTCATTGGATCTGATGCACACATGCGCATGAAGACTTTCTCAGAGTATATTCCTTCTTCTGTCTGGCAGTTAAGGTTATGTTACTGTAAAGAATAAATAAAATATTCAATTGATTTGAAATTCATCCCCTTTAAATAATTTTAAACCCATTCAAATACTTTTTCACCAACACTACAACACTAGCTAGGCTACAGAACTGATATTTGATACTGATTATAACTAACACTGACATCAAATTTATTCAAATTCATGGTGTGCACTTAAATTTAGAAGTTCATGAAGATGTAATGAAAGACAGAAATGGCTTTAAAGAACAAATATTTGTGAGATATTCGATTACAGCGATAATTAATCATGAAACTCATTCACTCGAAAACATGGAGCACTCCCTGGTCGAGTATTTCTGATAAGAAGAAGAATTTAAAATCCCATCATATGTGTTCCACGTGATACATAAATCAATTTAAAAACATACCTTAAGATGAGCCATGTGTCTGTACTCTTGAACAGTTGGTTTACTTGCATGAAAGAAGCATTTCTACGTGTTCAAATTTCGAACGGAAGTCCACGAGAGAATGTTTTAGACGAGACTACTATAAAATTAGAATAGGAACGGACTTTCTTTTCCGTCGTGTGTAAGGTAAAATCTTGACTCGAGATTCTTCCGATTTTATGCATATAATTTGCATAATAAGGTTCGGAGCCGTGAGGTTATTGCAATGAAATATTTTGTTTCACGTCCCGGTTATGTTCCGAAAGGTAAACTCCCGTCAGCCCCCTCCCCCCTTACCCTCAAACCCACACGCACACACAGACAGTATCAAAGTTCGGGTAATGAATTGAAATTGGAAGCATATTGACTTGGGTATAATTTAAAATTCTCACACATTCATTATACGTGAATTGTAGAGTAATTTCACGCTTCTCTTCATAAGTATTTCTCAGGATATCTAACTAACAGGGACAAAATAATTACAGACATTGAACTATGTCGTTTCTAAACAATTGTTATTCTGATTTACCCTTAGAGTATATTAAGTAAGGGTTATTCTACTGTCTCCGAGGGCGTAGCCCGAGGAGCAGTTGAATAACCCATTTGTTGCACGGCAATTGTTAGGCCATCAAACAATTATCACCGATGATTGACTACGACTATAAGTCGCCATTCCAAGTAGGAGAAAACTACTCATGGTCAGAAAATAGATAAGAATTTTATGCATTTTAAAAGTTCATTTCAAAGAAAATAACTGAAAGGAAATCAAAAGAATTTGGTCCAGTCTATGAGTTAAATGAGAGAAAATTAAAAAAAAATGAAAATTGATATTTTAATTTTTCAAACTAAATATACTACATAGGAAGCGGATTTTAGGAGTTGCGGTTTAGGATTCCCCTGTACAAGTTTTCCAATATATATTCAAAACTACGGGAATATTCCGCCATTATTATATCTTTATTCTGTTCAAAACTGTTCAATGGTACCAGTCCGTATATTATGAATCGAAATCGTAAGAATTACATTATTCAATCGAAATCTTACGAGTTAAAACTGTTTTGTCTGATTTCGTTGGTACATGTAGTTGATCCTACGCAGATTGAAACATTTTAAAACGCATGGATCTGGGTGGATATGGAGTAGGTACCACTCCCTCCCCTGGCCATCCCCCGGCTGGATTTTGCAAAAAAAGTTATTTAGTCCCGTTTTCCCCTTTTTTCTTTCAAATCAAAGGCTGGACACCTTTCACTAACGGGCTGGACCCGCCTCTTGAAAAAAAAATCTAGATCCGCCCATGACATTTAAAATAGAATTTCAAACCTTCAATCGCGGGATTTTTTTCCTATGAAAACAATTTTAGTTATAGGGAACATTCGTTTCCTTTTTTAAACGAGAGGCAACTGACGTCAGGTCAGTTAAGGACAGTTAACGGCTCAGTTGATTATTCAATGATTAGTTCAATCATTAATTCAATCATTGCTTCACAATGAAAAATATTGCACCGTCTGGAAAGGTGTAAATTACCGTCTACAACCTAGACCGTGCAACAATTCACTTTGTCTCAAAGGCTAAAAGTTTTTTTTTTAATTTTTAGCTATTTCAGTAACAAATATGGATAATGACCATATCCGATAATTCAGAAAATCATATACCGAATGCATACAAAATCAGGAAAATACAGGAACCAACTGAAAGCAAACAAACAAAACCCTCCACCACATGAAAAGAAGCGAACTCCCGATATGGGAATGACACCATGAGCCCAGGAAGAGTCAGCATCTCCTGCTTGCATGCAAAACCCGTCGCTTCAATTCGGTAGAATTGTCACATCCGGTTACTTCCATTTTGGAAGATATAAAGTATAATTTTTGGTTAATTGGATGAATCTTTGGTCAATTTTTTATGCCAATTCGTTTGAAGTGTGTGTGTGAAAAATTATTATACTTAAAAACATATACTAAAACTTTGCTTCTCATTTCTTCCATTTATGTAATCGATTCAGTTTTTTTCTAATTTCTTTTTCAGCATAATTATTAGAACGTAAAATATGGGGAAATCATCCTTCGGTATATTAGTGGTATGCATTGTGTCGGTTCTAGCCGGAACAGAAATATGGAAAGATGTAGATGAAACAGTGCATATAGAATACAGATCGGATACGGTGCTGCGTTTCCGGAATCGTCATGAGGGTCAGGATTGGCCATCTCGCGCAAGGCAGGGCGGTTTCAAGTTACTGAAAGCTATAACCAATCCGGATCCAGGCCCTGGACACGTAATAAACTGTACGATTTTTTCCATTCAGCTGCATGTAATAGCTTACTCTAAGAATATGAATAACCGATCGGCAAAAGTTTATTAGTGTCATTTCTTTGGGAAAGAAAACGTGAATTTAAACAGTCTTTCAAAGATGATAAAGAGTTATTCAAATGAGTTTAAAAGTCATTCAAATGAGATGAAATGTTGTTCAAATAAGAAAAAAGTCGTTTTAACAAACAAATTATGAAGTTCGTTGTTTTAACGACTACATGTAACTATCTAGTTCAAATGACTCAAAGAAGTCATTGGAATGACTTAATCACTCGTTCAAACAAATGGAAAGCCATTCAATCAAGATAAAATCGTAAAAAATATGTTTGAAAGATTAAACGTTGTTCAGACGACTTTCAAACATCAGTAAAACGTTACAAAAGTCGATCAAATTAGTTACTACAGTCGTTCAAACGTTTCAAAACCCATTCGACCTATTAACAAAAGTCGACCATTCAACTAACAAAAGTCGTTCAAATGTTACTAATATCGTATAAACAATTACAAAAAAGTCCTTCGAACGATTAACAAAAGTCGTTCCGAAGTCTTAACAAAAGTCGTTCCAAAGTTTTAACAAATAACAAAAGTCGTTCCGAAGTCTTAACAAAAGTCGTTCAGAAGTCTTAACAAAAGTCGTTCAAATTTTACACAAACAGGAGGACATTTTTTTTTAAATCTTTTTGTTTTTATTTTATAATTGATTGATTATTAGATGGTTTTGAGTTTTGAGAATAAATCCAACAATTGTTTGATCCCAACTGATGTCATAAAGCTTAAGTATCAAGTTACATGTAAAATGTACCTGTTTGTTTCATTTTCAATTAAGTTCTCTTTTTCATCTCTTAAGGCATGAAGGACAAGAAGTCGAAGATGGAAATAACTTGGACACCAAAGGATGTCAATATCAGTGGATCCGTCACGGTTACTGTTGATGCAGTCGTACGTACGTAGCTACATAAAACTTATTTATATGTAAATTCATTGCATTATGAGTTATAATATAAAGATGCACGATATATTACATTATGAGTTATAATGTAAAAATGCATTCTATATCACATGATGAGTTATAATATAAAAATGAACTTTATATCACATTATTAGTATTTTATTATAAATATGCACTATATATTACATAATGAGTTATAATTTATAATGCACTCTATATTACATTATAAGTTATGATATTAAGATGCACTAAATATTACATAATAATTTATAATGTTAAAAATGCACACTATTTAATTCATTATGAGTTATGATATAAAGATGCACTAAATATTCAATTATGAGTTATATAAAAATGCACTTTATATTACAATATGAGTAGTGATATAAAGATGCACTTAATATTACATAACGAGATATAATGTAAAAAATGCACTTTACATGACATAATGAGTTATAATGTTAAAATGCATAATATAAAATGCACTTTATTTTACATAATGAGTATTGATATAAAGATGCACTTTATTATACATAATGAGTTATTATAATGTAAAAATACACTTTATGTATTATACGTATTTGTTTATCCATTCTGGAGGGGATCTCTAACAAGACTTGGTTCAAGCAAAACATCGGAGTAAGAATTGCCTTGTCCGTCCGTCCGTCAGTCTCCTTCAAAACTTGTCCAATCCATATTTTCTTTTTATATGCATGGATTTAAATAGTATTTTCCTAGGACCTACTTATGAACTGAGAGTGTATCATGATTTTGACAGTTTGACAGTAAGTGTTTCCTGACATGATAACCATAGCTTTTTCGATATAGATATAACCCAAGACAGTGCATATTTTGTAGATTTCGTTTTTATTTTCGTGCATGAACATCGACGGCGGATGGGGCTAGCCAAACAGGGGATGCTTACTCCTCACGGACACCTGGTCCTATCTTTAGCTCTCTAGGAGTCCGTCGATGCTCAATTTGGTGCTCTATTGTGGGTTCAAATGAGATTGTCGTCAGGATCTTCTTTATCTCATTTGAACCAATGCCAAAGCTAGGTCATAATAGTACACGTCTTAGAAGCTTAAATCTTGTACTCTTTCCCCTCTGCATTAACATTTCACATATTATGCACGTAAGGAGGACTCAATGTTGTGCAATGACCTTAAACCTAGATAATAAGTCCAGATTAGAATAGATTTATAGGTTAGACCTTATCCGGATCTGATTTGTTACGTATAGATCCCAGGGGTGTGTCAGTCTCTTTGACCAAGGTCATAGGTTGAGAAGCACATGTTCAATAACCTTTCTACTTATTTTTAGATGACCCGATATGAATTTCCGCTTACAACAGGGACTTTACATGTTGGCTTTCTTCTGCCATTTACGTGTAAAACAATTATCTGCGGACACAATAGAAAATGTCGACTTTCACTTTTCCCTATTCTTTAGACCTCTAAGAACTTATTTTTTAACAAAACAGCTAAAGAAAAACTTTATCAAGTCTTGCTTTATTTCAGCGGTAGAAGCTGGCACTATAAATGCCTCTTTGCAAGCTTTCCTTCCTGGCCACCCAAAACCATTTGCTGAATTCAACAAAATCATGTCTTGCCAACAACTTGCTGAAAAGTTACCAAAAACCTTCAAACTCAGTTGTCCAATCCAAGCAGGAAGTAAGTCAAATGAATTATTTGATCTGTTTTTGCTTTGCTTTCAATGACAAATATGGATAATGACCATATCCCTGCATACAGCAAAAAATCGATAATTAAGAAAATAAGAAACCGAAGGCATACAAAAACAGGATAAAACAGGAACCAAAGCAAACAAACAAAAACCTCCACCATATGAAAAGAAGGGAACTCACGATATGGAAGTTAGACCAGGTACCCAGGAAGATTAACCATCTCCTGCTTGCATATAACAACTGAACTTCACGAATTTTACTTTCAATTTTATCATCATTGTAGATATTTTGTTGAATGTGATATTATTGACAGATATACTTATGAAGATGTAAATTTCAAAGAGGACATATTAAAGGTTCAACGTTATTTCAATTCTTCTATTAACGTATCCAATGTACAAATGGTGATCTCGCGGAGGTCTCGTCCATTTAAACAGTGCTAAAATTATCTCGGTAATCTTCGGAAGTGTCTCGATAGTTTCCGTGGCTTGAGCGTTGACCTTCGATGATAGAAACCATTATTTATGTTGTATTTGGTATTTTTAGGTAAAAATATGCCATCATTCTAACTATATAATACACTTGATATTTATTTGTACAACGGATACCTTAAGGTAGATTGTACCTCTGGTCCAAATTGGGTGAGATTTATCAATGGATATCCCGTATTTTCTTTTTTATATTATTGCACATTGGGTAACGCTAATACAAGTTTCAAATACATTTCTGATTAAAATAAAAGCCTGTGTTTGTGAAACACGAATGCCCCCGGTGGCATCTTTGTTAGTAAATATACAATTTTCTGTTAAGTACATATATGTGAAAGGTCTAGGTCAGGGTCACTGTGTTAAATTTTTTTGTATCGATTAAAAAAATCTTGTGACAAGGAATACCATTGTGAAATATCAAAGCCCTATCACGAACCATTCAAAAGTTATTCCAAAAGTTTTTGTAAAGTAGGTCAAAGGTCAAAGTCAAGTTCAAAATTTTGGGTATCAATGGAAAGGCCTCCACATAATGAATAAACTTGGGAAATATGAAATCCCTATCACTTATCATTCAAAAGTAATGCTCAATGTTAAAGTTTTTGAAAGGAACGCCAAAGGTCTAGGTCGCGAGGTCAAAACTTTTGGTATCAATGGAAAGGTCTTGTCACAAGAAATAAACATGTGAAATATGAAAGGTCTATCACTAACGATTCAAAAGTCATGCCCAATGTTAAAGTTTTTGAAAAGTAGGTCAAAGGTCACGATCGAGTTCGCGAGATCAAAACTTTTGGTATCAATGAAAAGGTCTTGTCACAAGGAATATACATGTGAAATATCAAAGCCTTATCACTTACCATTCAAAAGTTATGCCAAATGATTTTTTTAAGTAGGTCAAAGGTCAAGGTCACGAGGTAAAAAAAATAGTACAAATGGAAAGGTCTTGTCTCAAGGAGTACACATGTGAAATATGAAAGCCCTATCACTTCCCATTCGAAAGTTATGTCCAATGTTATAGTTTTTGAAAAGTAGGTCAAAGGTCACGAGGTCAAAATTTTTGGTATCAATGGAAAGGTCTTGTCACAAGGAATGCACATGTGAAATATGTAAGCCAATACAAAAGGAATGTCCAATGTTAAAGTTTTTCGGACGAAAAACAGACGGACAGGCCAAAAACTATATGCCCCCTATCTTTGATTCCGGGGCATTATAAGAAATGTTTCTACGATGTTAAAATGTGAATTTTTGGATTTTCCATAAGGTGTTATGTTTAAGTTATTCAATTCGAATTTATAGACGATAAAGATATCTCTGCAATCTAGGGTCTATTTGGAAAGTTTTTATAAAAGGTTCAAAGAAGATAAGCACAAAAATTAATAAGACGAACATAAGCTCTCACTTCCAGAGGTACGAGCTACCTTAATTTACCTATACTTTCGCCTCTTATTCATGATCTGAAAGATTTATATGGTCTGAAAAAACATACAACGAAACGCACATTACAAAGACTATAGAAGGGTCGAATATCGGCACATAGAATATTACAATTCCTTATATTAATTTTGTGATTGAATTTGAAAAATATTTGGGAAATATTTCTCTATCATGATAATTTATGCATGGAATATATAAAGGATAGATGTCAATGTTTATTTTCTCAATATTCAAGAAAGCTCACAGTTTCTTGAGTAAAACGCAACACACGATGGGTCTCGTTGGTTTATGTGTTGTCTTTTATGTTCGATGTTTGATGTCTCGTTTGCTGTTCCTCGTCTCTTGCTATGTGTATCTTCTCTGTACTTTCACTTGGGGTGTCTGGTGTGTTGCTGTTGGTGCTGCAACCGAGTCTTGTTTGAGATCCCCTCCTTTCTTAGAATTATGTAAGATGTTATTATATGGGATCATGTAAAACCATTGAATACTCTATTGATATGTTGGAATGTCCTCCATGTTGCCAACGCGACAAATTTGAACATTTAAAGACCATTATTAAACAAAACATGTTCATAGCCGCTGGTTTGATAGGATATAGTAATGTTTTACGGCTTCAAATTCATCAGCATCATTTTAGAGCAGACAACTTTACAGCATAGATCAGACAAGGTACACGTTCATGAATCTTATACATGTATCATTCTAGTACTGTACTCTGAGATATTGCAAATAATTTCACTAGAGGGTTTATTTATTAATCTGAGTACGAATAGTGTGTTCTTAAAATCAAGGGCATTCATTTGTCAATTAGTTTTTACAGTAAACTCTTCTGATTTATCCATCACACGATTTTTAGAATGTTTAACGTCTTCAAATTGAATAGCATCATTTAAGAACAGATAAATTGGCAGCATGGACCAGACATGCACGTTTCGGGTACTTAACCCTCGTCAGTGATCCTTAAATCTAAACAATGTAATATGCCAAAAAAGTGTGAAAGTTACTATGTCGAAAAAGCGTACCGAAAGACGTAGCGGGATGGGTGGGATATGATGCTACAGGACCCACATTTTTGAAATTTTAAGAAATTTTCAAAACAGAACGTGTAGCTTATTTGTAGGTCATTAGATCACCATCATTGACGATATATTCCATGAATAATCAATAATTAAAAGCAAATTTCAAAAAAATACACAATAAAGTGTCCGATTTTTTCTCCAAATTAGAAGTGCCTCTAACTCTTAAGGTAATAATTTCGTTTTTTTACTTTCAGCGCCAGTGAAAGCGAATGGGCAAATGGACCTCAGTCCATATTCTTATCAAATTCCAGACGTAAGTCTTTCAGACTTTGTAAAATTGTATGCTACAGATTCTTTAAAATATTTCTATTTTATATCTCGAATGATTATCTATCTCATACTGTATTTATGAAACAACAGCCCCCCCCCCCCCCCCTGCAGCTTATATTCATCGAGATTATTTAACATATTAACGAAAACGTATTTATTTACAGGGCACCTTCATCATTTATGCAAAAGCTGAAAACGAGAAGAAAGAGGAGATATTCTGTTTGAATGCAACGATCACTACATATGGAGAAATCAGTACATATTGATATGGATAAATCAGTACATTTCGATATGGATAAATCAGTACATATCGATATGGATAAAAAAGATGCATCAATTGTAAATAAAGCTCCTTCTAAAATGATAAAAACAGACAAGGAACGAATATTTTTGACTATGGTAACATAAGCAGCTTTGCTGCACAGGAACCACTTTGTAAAAATTTCATTTATACGTTTGTCCTCTACTGTTCTACATAAACCTTATGAAGACATGTACATGGTTACTAGACTGATTTCCTTTATTTTGTTGTACAATAATAATGTATTTTTACTGAGTTTAGTTTTGGTCTGTATTGATGATAAAACAACTGTTTCATAATCAGTATCATGCCTTAAGCAGCAAGTTTTTTCCACTGCTTCAGCATATTCAATTTAGTCAAACGACGTCCATGTATTCATAAAAGTCATATAATTATGTATATACAAATGTAAATCTGCATTGCTATCATCTTTGATACATAATTTATCCTCTTTATGGATGATGTGACCTCATAAAAGGCTGGTTTTTTTTCTTGTACAATAAAATATTAAACATGAACAGTAGTTTTACTTACAACTTTCCATATGTTTTGTATTGTATTCATCATGATCAAATAGAAGTATGAGGAAAATTAATGTTAAACAAGATCAAACAATTTATCAGGAGCCATACCCTACCTGTTCGAGCAGCTCAACTTCAGAAATAGGAAAATTGAAGTTTTGTCTATATTTTTGCGGCATATTTTTCGATTAAATGAACATAGGAGGATAGATTCCCCTTTCGTAACAAACAGTGTAAGTTATATGTCTGTACGACCAATAGTACACTTCAGTAAAAGAACAAAGTTTTAGATGGGAGTTTTCTGTATTAATTTTAGCTTGACGTTGTTGACCTTTTCTGTTACTGTGAGTGTAGAATTAATCGACCGTACATATAACTTTAACCGTTAGTTACGATAGTTAAAGATATATCCCCCTATATGAAGTTTAATCAAGTGCCGACAAAGTAGACAAAACTTCAATTTACCTATTTTTGAAGTGAGCTGCGCTGACAGTATGCGGAATATCAGTGTCTAAAGAGCAACATGCACTCGGATCCAACTTCGGACGGTCATCGTATAGCGAACGATTTTTTTATTTAAATAATATTTTTAATCATCAAAGAAGTACCCATCACTTATTCAGTCTCAAAATCGGGAAGGCAAGGCAAAGTCATTAGAATTTCCATTGGAACGGTTGCGATCGTTGCAAAAGAAAGGAGGGGATCTCCAACAACACTAGGTTGCAGCACCCACAGCCAATCCCAAAAACACCCAATGCAAAAAACACAGAACAGACACCCACAGAAAGAGACGCAAAGGGGAAAGCAACACCAACTCGCACCATAGAAACATTTAACATAAAATACCACACATAAACCAACGAGACCAATGGGCAACCTGTACCGACTTAGGACGGCCATCTGCCACGTAAGAAGCAGACGGTGTGGTTATCCTGGATTACATGCGCACAATCCTCCCACTATTCCGATTTCCCAGAGGTCTCGAAGAATGTACAATTATGGTGTAAAACAACCTTTTCTCTGTTAGATGACACACACAAACAAGACCTAAAACGCACCTGCGGGAGGGGACATCAAAATGTACATCGAGACAATAACTACCGAATTTGACAGGTTTCTATGGAGCTATTGTGACGGGTGTTGCATACAATCAGGAGACGCTGACTCTCCCTGGGCACCTGGTCTCACTTCGGAATGTTGTTCATTCCGGGGTTCGTAACTATTCGATGGAAATTCTCACGATTTTGCCATGCCTTCTCGACTTTGAGACCGAATAACGGTTAGGTACTTCTTTGATGTTTATTTCTGACATTCTGGATTTAACTATGGAAGGTCACACTAGAAAACGATCTTTATCTGCGTCAGCTGAAACCGTTTTAAAGAAAAAGAAATACAGGTGCAGGCATCAGAAAGATTAGACTGAATTGCATAAATGGATTAGGGCAAGTTCAGTTTCGCCCGATATAGCTACTGTGTTGTCTGCAAAACCAATTTTAGTGTGAAATCTGGCTTTATGATGTGAAAAGACAATCACTAACAGATAATCAGAAGAAGGCAAAATGGAGGGACAAAAGATTGAAGATTTTTATGTGTCTTCGGCAAGTCAGTTATTACAGCGCCAAGGAATCAGGTCCGAGACATTATTTAGTAACTTTGTTGTCGAACATAACCTCTCATTCTTAGTTGCAGATCACTTTACTGATTTGTGCCAAAATGTTTCCTGACAGCAAGATAGCTGATAAAGGAGAAGGTGCGGTAACCTGCCATTTTGGGCCTATTTTCAAAGTTGTTCATATATCCATAATATTCTAATTCATAAAATGTCAAATGTATGGTGAATCCAAATAAGGAAAGCCTGTTTTGATTTCACAGTCCTATACTGAACAATACGTCGCTCAGAACGTCTAAAGATGTTGAGATCATTGAAGATATCAATAAATGAGCGAAACTTCGACACAAATCTATGAAATTAAGTAATGGTCAAGACCTTGCCCATGATAATTTATGTACCAATCGATGGATTTTTGATCGGTCTTTTAATTTGCATTAAATATTTCTTGGAGCGTAGATGAATTTTGAAGATTTGTGTGTAAAATACGATGCTTTTCTATTGTTTTGCGCCATTCAGGGCAAATTACGTCAGAACATGACGTCATACATCACGCGCGTGATGTTGCGAGGGACCAAAATGATGATGCCGTATTTTCTCAGACATTCAACATTACCAAAAATTATAATTAATAATTCGTTTATCTAAAGCATTTTTGTCGATATTATAGGGCTGATATTAGAGATTACCGCACTAAGTCCTTTGCTTGTAAGATGACAAAATGCACTCAAATTGTAAAACAAGCAATTGCCCCTTATCTCCACGAAAAACTTATGAAACTCTGTTAAAAAACCCCATTCTCTATTCTATGCGATGAAAACAATGACCGGGGTGCATCAAAGTACTTTTTTTCTATTGGTACGCATGTATGATGATGATATGCAGTCTGTAGTGACCAGATTCCTAGATAAGCCTGTTTTCAATATTGGCACAGCCTGTAATCTTTTTGATGCATTAGACAAGTGCTTCAGGTGAGAAAATTTGAGACAAAATTTTTATTACATTTGAAAATCAATGTCAATTCCAAGTATTATTTATTTTGAATCAGATTTATCATAAACATATGCATCTAATATTTTTAGTTCCTACAAATGACTTTAAGAAGATCCTGACGATAATATCGACAGCACTCACAATAGAGCACTTACTGAGCATCGGCGGACCCCTAGTAAGCCAGAGGTGGGACCAGGTGCCCGGGAGGAGTAAGCATCCCCTGTTGGCAAGCTGCACCCGCATTCGATGTTCATGCACGAAAATAAAGCAGTACATGATACATGCACTGTCTGAGGTTTTATCTCTATATAGAAAGTACTATGGCGACAATGTCAGGGAAAATATTCAAAACCCTTACTGTCAGACCCCTCATGGGGATTTTTTCACGAGCTCTACACGGCAAAGGGCATAAGTGTGACACAAATCAGTGAAAGAAGATCCTTACGATAATCTCAACAGCACTCACAATATAGCTCTTATTGAGCATCGACGGACCCCTAGCAATCAAGAGGTGGGACCAGGTGCCCGGGAGGAGTAAGCATCTCCTGTTGGCTAGCTGCACCCGCCGTCGATGTTCACGCACGAAAATAAAACAATACGAGGGTTGTTCGATAAATTTATAGACAAGTTTAAAAGAACTCATTTCGTTATCGTCAAGCATTTTGTTCATATACTAATTTATTCCTTAAGATTGTATATTTTTATTGTGCAAATTTTAAAGCAAACGGTCGATTTTGAAAGAAATGCGGTGTTTTTCTTCAAAAGTGACTTTGGAAAGCGTCGCAGTAAATGTCGTCCAAAGCAACGCCACGCAAATAACGGAGTACTTATCATTTGTTACCTTTTGTTCTGTCTCTAAATTTGAAATCATATTGGCGCTAAGTCGTTTATTGAATGTCAATCGGCTCAAAAATGCATAATACAGAATAAACTAGGCAATCATGCGCTCAAATTATTCCCTGGTCTTTTTCTATCTGTTCACAGAAGAAGCATTAAGAATTTCATTTTAGAACGTACGGATCATTCGGTTTTGCTTTCTCAGGTAGTCCAAACCATCCTCTTGGAATGATTTTTATCAAATTATCATCTTCTTTGCATATTGAATGCATATTGACGTGCGCTCGAAACATTTTCATGCGTTCCATAGCAATTTGTCTGATATATGATATCTTTTGTGGAGTTTGTATCAGCTTGAATAACAGATCAATGATTTCACGCTCTTAAAAAATGCAGTAATACGTCATTACTTCCACGCATACGTATTGATGGTGCTTATTTTGATAGTGATACTGTATCTAAATACCAATGCATCGTAAAAAGTTCAAATTTCAGTATGATAACTTTCAATAACTTTCGAATAATAACTATATACATTTACTTTCTCGGCGTCCGCATTTAGAAATAATGAAAGGACATATGCGCGCGTACACAATTTTCGATATCTCAGTTTTCGTATTTCGCTGCTAAACGTCACAACACATAATTTAAGATAATTATCTGCATGACATATTTTTTCAGTAACCTTGATATTGTAAAAATTGATTATGATAAACCTCATGAATGTATCGTGAAAAAATTGTACTGTTACTGTCACGCATTTCTTTATATTGCGATTGTCTACGAACTTTTCGAACAACCCTCGTATATGTTACATGTACTGTCTGAGGTTATCTCTATATAGAAAGTACTATGGCGACAATGTCAGGGAAAATATTCAAAACACTTACTGTCAGACCGCTCGCGGGGAACTTTTTCACGAGCTCCACACGGCAAAGGGCGTAAGTGTGACACAAATGAGTTAAAGAGGATCCTGGTGATAATCTCGACAGCACTCACAATAGAGCACTAATTGAGCATCGACGGATCCCTAGTAAGCAAGAGGTGGGAATACGTGTAAACGTCTTCAAATTGAATAGGATCATTTAAGAACAGATAAATTGGCAACATGGACCAATGCCCAGGAGGAGTAAGCATCCCCTGTTGGCTAGCTGCACCCGCCGTCGATGTTCATGCACGAAAATAAAACAATACATGATACACGCACTGTATGAGGTTTTGTTTCTTTATAGAAAGTACTATGGCGACAATGTCAGGGAAAATATTCAAAACACTTACCGTCAGACCCCTCGTGGGGAACTTTCTCACGAGCTCCACACGGTAAAGGTCACATGGCTGTATAAGCCAATCAAATTTGTAACACACCCCAGGTCACGAAAATTGACGTCAGAGCTACCACGTGTTTACTATGAAATGTTGACAATGACAAGCAATATAAACTTGAATTTGATATAAGTATAATCTTTGAGAATAGACGAAGACATTTCAGAAAATAATGCATAATGTGAAATCATTCTTTATATCAAATTTGATGCGATTCTGACCATGGGGGTCCTAAGAGGTAATCATGCACGCATGTACGTAAACAGAGGGTTGTGTACTTTATGTGTAATTATTTTTCGATTTATAAACACAAGGTATACTTTTTTTGTACTTAAAATAAAGAGTTAAGATCAGACTTCAAGACTAGATAGGTGAAAATGTCCACAATTTTTTTATAAGAAAGAAATGTCACTTATAATTTGGTTGAAAACTGCATAAAATCTTATACAGCTGTCACACCTTAAGAGCGCATTGGAATGTATGTGTAAAATTTGTGCAGAACGAACGCTTGTGGTGTCAATATATCAAAATTTCGACTCAATTATAAATGTTTGATATTGTCTGGTCAATTTCAATCATAATTAATGTGTGACACACAACAAAAGACTACGTGGAATTAAAAGAAAAGGGGGGAGGGGTGTTCTTCAACCCCCTTCCCGCCATTTTCATTCCTCTAATTAATATGGAAAGTAATGTATTTTATCGCCGTAATGATTCTATTTTTCATGGTAACTATTCAAACATCGAATTTTGTTGAAAATCAATTACAAAATAAGGCTGTAAACTCCGTTAAACGAATATATTGGGCATATCTTTAAGATAATGGACTCGTGCAGTTAAGGGGGTAGGGGTTATGTTTTGTGAATTACGAGCTGCTATTTGATTAGATGCATTATCTTATGAGCTGTGAGTCTTGTATATATGTTTTAAAGATAAAACAAACCAAAATTTATGAAAAAAAAATCAAACACTTTTTTTTCTCAATTTTTTTTGCATTTTTCTATGTTTTCTAACTTTTACTTACGGACACCTGAATTATGCTCATATAATTTTCAAATATACACAAAAAGCATTGATAATGATAAATCTAGTAATTAGAAAGTTAAATGAAGATCATGTGACATAGTTGATGCAAATTTGTGTTTCTAAAAACGAATAAATGAGGAAAATTAAAAGCAAGGAAAATTGTGCATTTCGCCAGCTTTTTCACAATAGGGTTACCTCTGATAGCACCGTATTTCATGGAGACGGATGAACATATTTTGTTGAAACTTGGAACATGACAAAGGTAGGTTTTGATGTATAAAATAACATTGTGAATTTGATTCAGATTTGAAAAGGTGAGCATCTTAAGGTCACATGGCTGTATAAGCCAATCAAATTTGTAACACACTCCAGGTCACGAAAATTGACGTCAGAGCTACCACGTGTTTACTATGAAATGTTGACAATGACAAGCAATATAAACTTGAATTTGATATAAGTATAATCTTTGAGAATAGACGAAGACATTTCAGAAAATAATACATATGTGAAATCATTCTTCATATCAAATTTGATGCGATTCTGACCATGGGGGTCCTAAGAGGTAATCATGCACGCATGTACGTAAACAGAGGGTTGTGTACTTTATGTGTAATTATTTTTCGATTTATAAACACAAGGTATACTTTTTTTGTACTTAAAATAAAGAGTAAAGATCAGACTTCAAGACTAGATAGGTGAAAGTGTCCAAAATTTTTTTATAAGAAAGAAATGTCACTTATAATTTGGTTGAAAACTGCATAAAATCTTATACAGCTGTCACACCTAAAGGGCAAAGCTGGCAAAAGCTCTTTTAAATCTGCCCATTTCTAATGCATGCTGAGAGGGCATTTTCAATGTTAAAACAAAAATTCAGACTGACTCAAGGTCTGAGTTATCAAATGACACTATATGTTCAGTCATGAATGTAAAGATAATTCAGACTACCTCTTGTACTGACTTCTTACCAAATTTGATGCGATTCTGACCATGGGGGTCCTAAGAGGTAATCATGCACGCATGTACGTAAACAGAGGGTTGTGTACTTTATGTGTAATTATTTTTCGATTTATAAACACAAGGTATACTTTTTTTGTACTTAAAATAAAGAGTTAAGATCAGACTTCAAGACTAGATAGGTGAAAGTGTCCAAAATTTTTTTATAAGAAAGAAATGTCACTTATAATTTGGTTGAAAACTGCATAAAATCTTATACAGCTGTCACACCTAAAGGGCAAAGCTGGCAAAAGCTCTTTTAAATCTGCCCATTTCTAATGCATGCTGAGAGGGCATTTTCAATGTTAAAACAAAAATTCAGACTGACTCAAGGTCTGAGTTATCAAATGACACTATATGTTCAGTCATGAATGTAAAGATAATTCAGACTACCTCTTGTACTGACTTCTTACCAGAAAAAGACAAACTTGCCATAGCAAAAAAGTGCTGTACTCATGTACAATGAACAAATGCAGAACAGGAAGTAATAAAAACACAATTATGTATAATGGAAATACAACGTATTTTTCATTGTTCATACATTTTCTCTGAAAGGTGATTTGCACATGTTGCAATTTATAAAAAATGTCGCGAAAATGTTTCACTCGCAATCCCCCCCTTTGGCAAGTGTCAAAGAGGGAGAAATCCCTCTTTAAAACAATTCAAAGTTCACAGGTATGTAAAATGATAAAAAATGATATAAAAAATTCATGTTTTAAATTTTATTTCTTCAAAATGTAAAAAGAAGCTGTAGAACAGTAACGAGATCCCGACTATAATCTCAACAGCACTCACAACAGAGCACCAAATTTAGCATCGCCGGACCCCTAGCAATCTAGAGATGGGACCAGGTGCCCGGGAGGAATAAGCATCCCCTGTTGGCTAGCCGCACCAACCGTCGATGTTCAAGCACGAAAATAAAAACAATATATAAAATAGTGAGAAAATATTCCATTCAGTTTCCAGCGAAGATACTTTTCATCGATGACTTGTAAACAATGCTAGATATGTCTTCCTTATTATGTAGATATATGTATATTTATTTTTAAAGACTTGCCTTTTGTTGTAGAATTTGTGTTTATTAATTTATTGCTCAGATGACTGTGGATCAAAAATCGCAGGTAAACATAGCTTGAGCGTTGGGATATTAAACTAAACTGACCGGGCGGGGCTTATTTTCACCCATGTCATCAAAAGAGTATACTTCTGGCCAGTTCATATAATCTATAAAAATTACAGGTAATGATTATTTCACTCTAACTACTAATGCATGTAATTCATAGTACTAAAAATTATTTGACTCGTCTCATTCGCTTGATTAAAATAGCTCCGTCTGGTAAGGTAACTTTGCTACGTACATTACAAATGGGGGGATTTCCAACAACAACAGGTTGCAGCAAAACCCTAAAACACCCAATGCAAAAACACAAAGCAGACAAGGACAGAAAAAGACGCATAAGGGACAAGAAACGTCAACGCACAACACAGAAACATCAAACACAAAGGACTACACATAAACCAACAAGACCAATGGGCAACCGACGCCGATTTAGGACGGCCATCTGCCACGGAAATAGCAGAAGGTGTGGTTATCCTGGATTACGTGCGCACAAACCTCCCACTTTTCCGATTACCGAGAGGTCTCGAAGAACGTACAATTGTGGTGTAAAACAACCTCCTCACTGTCAGATGATCACACAAAAACAAGACCGCAAAACACAGGAGCTAAGGCAACACCGATGAATACATAAATGAATATGAAAAGAGGCCGTACGTAATACAGTCCGTGCTCTGCCGGCTGCAGCAAACCCATGTATGTTTTCTCCCGAGGAGTCCGACTGACATTCAGAGAGGACAGGTGGTCGGGGCCCTGTCTTCTCTAAATAGGATTTGACAGGTCCCATCATGGAGCCCCGTCGTCACAGTCAGTCAGAGTGCAAGTTTTAAGAATGCGCTGGCACAAGACTGTAGATTCTTCAAGTACCAAGCCTAGTGTTCGTCTAGTGACATTAGGATCATATCCACGGCATAAATGGCGTTTGATGATCCTGACGTATTTTCGATAGTGATGTTGTATATCTTTGATTCTTCTTAACTTGTTAATTATGTCACCATAAAATGCAGGTTGTGAAATACCCAAAGTAATATACTCTATTGCCTGTATAGGTCCGAATTTCAGAAGAAGTTGACAATATTTTTTGTAAAATTTCCAGAAAGTCTTTACTAGTTTGTTAAAGCAAAAACCTTGTCCAAAAAGTTTCTTGGTAATTTGTAAATTTCTACTATGAAAATCCAAAACATCAGTACATGCTCTAGCATACCGGATGAGCTGTGAAAATAGATACCATAGGACGGTAATCTAGGAACATCACCGTCAAGCCAGGGGAAATTTACTATGTTAAATCCAAAATCATCTCTTTTGTCATCCACACTTGTATGGATCTTTCCATTAACAATAATGTTTCTGTGTTTGAAACGTTTACCTTGTTTAGAATCAATTCTTGTGGATAAATAATATTTTTATACGTTTCAAAAACAGGATTGTCGATAGTAATAATATCATCCAGGTACCGAGAAGTACCATTGAAAAATTTCACATCATCATTTTTTCTTCTGAAGATTTTGTATAAATTCCTTTTCATACGTGTAAAAAAAAATCTGCAACATAAGGCGCACAATTAGTACCCATAGGAATCCCTACAGCCTACTTGTAAAGTTTCTCACCAAATCTTACATAAATATTGTCCACAAGGAAGGACAAGGCAATACACAGGTCACCACTTGTCCATGATTTGTATGATTTGTAATCTGTGGCGGAAAGAAACCCCTCGATTCAGATGTACAAATGTAGGTTTTCCCCTCTCGATCAAAACACCATTTAATGAGTTTGGAAGTCGATAATTTACATGTCTTTTGTCGTGAGGAAGCGTGTTTTACATATTTGAAAAGTCTTATGAAGATTTTGTATTTGCTTCAAAATTTCTTGATTTCATTTTGTCAATCAAATCCCCTGAATTTTGATATACCAAAAGAAGTTTACATCATTCCTGTTCATGACAGTTTCACAGTATTTTGCTACGTTCCTTTATAGCCGTGATTGCTGACGTCAGATTTCTAGACAAAATTGTATTTGAGCAGTTTTTTTAAATTTAAACTTTATTATTTTACACCGTTTAAGAAACAAATTACAGAACTTATATTAATGTCTCATGTTGGCTCAGATGTTGGCGTGAGGGGGTCCAAGTAGCAGGAGGAAACCGGAGTACCCGGAGAAAACCCCCCTGCAGAGGCCTGGGTGGGGGACCACCTACCCTCCCCCATAAGACCCTTCGCCGAATCTGAGATTCGATCCCGGGACCTTAGAGGTGAGAAGCGAGCGCGCTATCACTGCGCTAACCCGCTAACCAAGGAGTTGCTAGAATTAGCAATGTATCGAAATTTGTGAGTAGACTTGTGACGTTTTGGTATATAGTATATTGTAGAGAGATCCAGTTTAGAAATAGGGATGTTAAAAGAAGAAATTTTACTGTAATGTTTGTTCAAAATATTGGTAACACTTTCATTGCTTTCTATATAAGTATTAGTAGAGAAAAGTTCCGAAACTAAAGTTTATATGTAGTACCGTTTTCAAATAATTATGGTGTTGTTGGCTGCTTTGTCTGCAGGCGCGAATACATATTTTTCATGTATATTACGTAACTTTAATTTGAAATATCTTTCAGATTTAGAACTTGGATTTTCAAAAAGAGGAGGATGTTTGTGGTAGTTATCTATTCGAATATCGGTAATATCCAAAACGAGGTGTTTCCAGTCAATCAGAGCATGCGATTCGACTCCTTCCGATTTACACCATTGTTAATCAAGCTTCCTTTAGCACTTCGCGACATTTAATAAAATGTCGCGAATACATGTAACAAGTGAATTCCCATTTTCTTGATAGATAAATGATTTTTATTTCACAATATATTGTATATCTAAAAAGTTTCACAGACTTCATAGAAGTAAAACGCTTGTCACAAAGTCGAAAGGGACCCAGATTTCGGGTCGTCGTATCTCAAGGGAAATTTACACCCGAAATTCAGCTGTTTTTTCTACTTTGACCTAATAATCACAACAGACGACGATCAAAATTAGTGAATTAATACATAAAGAACATATTTTCATTAAGGGCTATTTGCATAAATCAGCAATGTTTGTGTATATAGCTGTATCAGGAATACATGATTCTCGCCCTACACAATATTGCGCATGATCGAACAAGATGCATAATGGGATCGAAAATTATAAATCTTCAAGGCGCGTAAAAAGGTCTATACCCAGAGGGCGGTACATAAATGAATTTTGGCTGTGTTAAAAGATCACCTTGAATGGAAGCATCACTGATGAGGATTTTAAAAATATCCGAGACGTGTGTCTGGTGCACAAAAAATTGATTTGAAATTTTCTTTGGGGAGGTATTGATCCTTTGCGGAATAGAGTTTTTCCCCTTTCAGACGGTATCTGACATAATACCATTGTGACGTCATGAAAATGGCATGGTAATTGGTCGATTTTATACCGTCATTTCCCAGACTTTTAGGACTGCTTCCATAGAATATGATGACGTCATAATCAGTCTACGTCAGATACCGTCTGTAATGGAAAGTGACTCTAGTTTTCGAAAATTACCGATAGAGTTGGAACACTTCTGTATTATTTATATAAACACTTATTTCCTGTCGCATGTGGAGCAGTTAAACTCGTTTCCCGTGACATGGATGTTTTGAAGTGTATTAATTACTTCTTTCCAGCTCTGCCGCCTGAAAGAATGTTAAACGCCTTCAAATTCGATAGCATCATTTAAGAGGAGATAAATTTGGACCGGACATGCACGTTTCGGGTACTGTACACTCGTCAGGGATCTTTAATCTAAACAATGAAATATGGCCAAAGACTGTGAAAAATATTACGTCCAAAAATGTACCGAAAAGCGTAGCAGGATGGGTGGGATATGATGCTACAGGACCCACGTTTTAGAAATTTCATGCTTTTTGATAACAGAAATTTTTGAATGCATTAAAGAGACAGACGAACAACCGAAGTTGATCAAACTTTGCTACATGTGCCATCGGGGGCTCTTTATCAATATGACGTCATGAATATCAATTTGTTATTTCGGGAAAAGTCATTTCATTAAAAATTACATCATAGCACCGTCCCTCTATTTTGAACATAGATTTTATTTGGATATGCTACTGAATCGGCCCTACAGGAAATTTGGAGAAGCGCACTCTCTGCAAATAGCACAAATTTAATTTTAAAAAAATATAAGGCGGTACTAAAATTAATTTTGGCTGTGTCTAAAAATTACTTTGACTGGAAGCATCACTAATGAGGATTTCATATCCGAAATACGTGTCCTGTGCACAATTAATTTATTTGAAATTTTATCCGGAAAGGTATGGAGTTCCGTAAAATTAATCATGTACACGAGACATATCTGACGCTTAATTGATATTTTCATGGTCGCCATAGTACTTTCTATATAGACCTCAGACAGTGCATGTATTTTAGATATTGTTTTCATTTTCGTGCGTGAACATCGACGGCGGATGCGGCTAGCCAAACAGGGATGCTTACTCCTCTCGGGCACCTGGTCCCACCTCTAGATTGCTAGGGGTCCGTCAATGCTCAATTTCGTGCTCTATTGTGAGTGCTGTTGAGATTATCGTCAGGATCTTCTTGAACTCATTTCAGGTTGAAAACTTTTGGACTTTGCACATTCATGGATCATATCAAAGAAACATTTAAAGAGGCAGATCTGAACTTAGAGGTGTCTTTTCTCTATCTGCGATTTTAAAGTGTATAACTGTTGATCTTATGGAAGAAATGCCATCCAACCAATGCTTTCTATCTACACAGTCACTCCGAAGTGTGCGTCCGAAGTGCGAAGTCGGAGATAAAATTCCAATGGGAAGATATTTTAGAAGACAAAAGTATATGGTGCTGTCACCTCGGCGGAACATACATCCAGAACCTAAAACAAACGGCAGAGATAATGACAACACACCTGTGAAAAAGCAGGAACAATCAGAAAAATAGATTTCTCTGAGTAATGAGACCAATTAATGAGAAGGCTTTGAATAAGTAAGGGTTATTCTACTGTCTCCGAGGGCGTAGCACGGCAATTGTTAGGCCATCAAACAATTATCACCGATGATTGACTAATAATAAGTCGCCATTCCAAGTAGGAGAAAACTACTCATGGTCAGTAAATAGATAAGAATTTTATGCATTTTAAAAGTTGAATTCAAAGAAAATAACGGAAAGGAAATTAAAAGAATTTGGTCAAGTCTATGCGTTAAATGAGAGAGAAAAAATTAACAAAAATAAAAAAAAAACAAAATAAAAAACAAAACAAAAACAAAACAAAACAAAAACAAAACAAAAAAGAACAAAAAGGAAATTGATATTTGAATTTTTTAAAGTAAATGGACTAAATAGGAAGCGGATTTTAGGAGTTGCGGTTTAGGATTCTCCTGTATTCCAGTTTTCCAAAAAAATATTCAAAACCACGGGAATATTCCGCCATTATTTTATCTTTAGTTTCTGTTCAAAACTATCAACTATTCAAGCGTACCAGTCAGTACATTATGAATCGAAATCGTAAGAGTTACATTATTCAATCGAAATCTTACGAGTTTTATCTGGTTTCGTTGGTAGTTAATCCTATGCAGATTGAAACATTTAAAAACGCATGGATCTAGAGATGACATGGAGTCAGGTATCACCCCCTCACATGCTAGAATTTGCAAAAGAAAAAATGATTGAGTCCTGTTTTTCCCTATTTTCTTTCAAAATCAAAGGCTGGACTCCTTTCACTAACGGGCTGGACCCGCCTCCTGGAAAAAATCTAGATCCGCCCGTGACATTTAAAATAGTAGTTCAAACCTTCAATCGCGGCATTTTTTTTTCTTATGAAAACAATTTCATTTATTGGGAACATTCGTTTCATGTTGTATTTTAAAAACGGGAGGCAACGGACGTCAGGTCAGTTAAGGACAGTTAACGGCTCAGTTGATCATTCAATGATTAGTTCAATCATTAATTCAATCATTCCTTCACAATGAAAAATATTGCACCGTCTGGAAAGGTGTTAATTACCGTCTACAACGTAGACCGTGCAATAATATATGGTAAAAGGTGGGTGATCACTGTGTACACGAAGACGATTTAATATTCATGCCAAATGTTCTCGTTTAAGCGTCATACAAACTCGATTACAAATATTTCTTCGTACATTGATGCTTATGCCATGCTACAAACCTATTATATAATTAATTTATTTACAGTACAAAAGGGTAATAAATGTTGATGCACGAACTTTATTTGATTAAATACACGAACTGAACAGAAACAGCAGACGAAAAAACCAACGATAATCGCCGTTTTGCATACAGGTACATATTTAAATTGAGGAAGTGTTTGTCATCTTTCCTGCGTAGACAGAGTACAAGGGGTCTAAGTCAAGAATAAAGTAATATCTTTCTTCTCTATACTATCAAACCAATAAAACAGACACACAAATGCAGTTGCCCGACGCCCGTGCTAGTTGGCAGCCGTCAATTTATTATTGTTTTTTTTTTTTTTTAACAAATTGTCATTGTTATAACACAAATCAATTACTAGTAATCAACATTAATAAGAAGCGACATAAATGCTACAGTTCATACAAAGAGCTGAGATTTGCTGAAAAGTGTATTCTACAATATATCTGATATGTTTACGTGATCGAAAAATATGCACAATATAAGAAAACATTCTTATACTAAGAGAGTTCCAAAAATGACATGACCGCCCAGGAAAAACCACGCAAATTTAAAAGCCAAAGAATTATTTTCCAAATCATTTTTAAACGTGGAAACCTGTGTCTGCAGCAGTGCAATTTCGCACGAGTGTCAAGCCATCTGGAACAACTCAAGTGGCAGACTCCACTTCAGAACAAACACAATATTGATAAATTCGCAAATATGTCTATAACAAATTATGAACAAAATTTAACAAATCAACAAAACTGTTTTGATTTGTGAAAAAAGCGTGTGCTCGGTGAGGCGCTCAGGCCTAGAATGAACCCCCTTACTATGATTTACTCATCACGTGACAACGATAACGAATTCTTATTGGTTAATTCGAACCTTTCAGAAAAATAATTCCCGCTTTACTAACGAAACGCGGGAATATTTTATTCTTCTCTATACTATCAAACCAATAAAACAGACACACAAATGCAGTTGCCCGACGCCCGTGCTAGAATTTTCAAAAAGTTGGGGAAAAAGGGGAATGTAAAGTTTTAAAAAATAGCATAAAAATAAAACAAATTCTGATTGAAGTAAGAAAATGAATTAAATGAAATAACAAACAAGATAAACAGTTTCATTTGTAGTAAATTGAGTACACTTATGCAAAATATATCTAGAGATTCAAAGACTTAGTAACTGACAATCTACTGTGTAAACTATCGGCGATATAACCATCTTTGGCCGATTCTGATCGCCATCTACCGTGCCGTTTCCAGCAACGCTCGTTAACAGAAGCGTTCGCTGCAGCAGAAGCACCTCCTGCTCTAAGAGAATGCAGACCAATGTCTAAGTTCCCTGCAACCTCTTTCAAACGACCCACTAGACATTCTCTGCATCTAGTATAACTGAGACATTTATTCTTGTAAATAAGTTTACACGATGACTTGGACCGAAAAATTGGTCTGAAAAGAAAACTATCTGAACATTCATCAATACAAGCAATGTCAAAATATCGTTTCATCATAGAAAAGGGGCAGGCAACTGTATCTCCTTTTGAAACAATTACTTCGCTACCCATGCGGTACTGATCAGTTTTACTCTTTCGAATCTTGATAGAAAAATAATTATCAAAAAACCTAATATCATTACATTTCAAAGAAACAAGTTCATCAAAACGAAGAAATGCAGCAAATGCAGTAAGAATCATACATAAATCTCGAACGACCAAAAGGTCATCGTTATCTTTGTATAAATTACACAGTGTTATAAGGTGGTCACGGGTGATGACATCCTTCTTGTTGACGGACAAATTTCACTGAATATTTTACAGCCGAAATCACACCATAAGAGGAACCGCTGTCTAAAAGCGATGTAATGAATAAAGCAATATGGATCGGATTTGCTGGAATAGCGTTTACACTTTTGGATGACGCAAACTGCTCCCATCTAGAAAAAAGGCTGAAATATTTCGATTTCGTTTGCTCACTTCTGCACTGTAGCATATAGTCACACATTCTGTTGCAAAGATGATAGTTAACTGGGTCCATAACTAAGCCGGACTGGTCACATAAACCGGCGATGCGTGGTTTTAATCTTTCACCTGTGAATCAAAAGCTAACATTAGTAAATATTCATAGAAAAATATGAACTGAAGAATTAAGAAAAATCGACTCTGACTGCCACCATTTCAAACTTCAAAGGTCTTCCAAACATACCGTTGTTTCCTTTCCCTCTAATTGTACAACAAGTACCAAGAGAAATTGTTTTAAGATTGTGCTTGATCAAAAGAGGCCAAAAAGGCGATACATGCCACTTAGGTATTACAAGAGTTCCAAATGACTTGTCATTCTTCAGTTTAGCCAAAACCCTTGGAATTAATCTTGGAGGAGGGACCAGCCAATTGTTTTTCCCTTCCCATGATTTTGTGAAAGTATCGACCCCCTCGGTACCTGGGCACCACCAACGGGAATTAAACCTAACACATTTTGTGTTGTAATCGGATGCAAACCTGTCTATCGTATGTGGTCCCCAGATTTTATCTAAATGTATGAAGACTAAAGGGGCGATTTGCCAATCATCACTATCGTGACACCGACTTAGGAAATCAGCTTGTATGTTCTGTTCCCTTGGAACCCACTCTGTATCTATTTGAATAGATCTACTCTCGCTTCCACGAGCCATATCAACGACAATGTCGTGAAGAACTGGATTCTTACTACCAACTTGCATAATATGATGCACATTCTTATTGTCAGTATACCACTTTATGGTATGTCCTTCCAGACAATGACAAATCGAGTTAAAAACCCGACTCATAGCTACTAGCTCCCTCCAAGTGGAACTTTGCTCAACTTCAGAATCGGACCATAATCCGATAACCTCTGAACCAGGTTTATCCAAAATATACCCACCGTAACCTGTGTGAGACGCATCGCTATAAACGATACAATCGTATTCTTTGACTTCACAAGAAGTAACTAAAGAACTGCCGTTCAAAACAGAACAATTTTCTCTCCAAAAAATCATTTCGTCTAGTACTTTCTTATCAATAAGAACAGGAGCGTTCCAACTAGCCTTGGACTTTAAACAATGAAATATTGCTCGAGTAAACATTCGAACACTCTTACCCAGTGCTACCTGCATTGAAATAATTTGTCCGGCCAACGAAGCGAGATGCCTTGCCTTCAAGAGTAGTGATGCGTTACATACCTGAGCGATAGCTTGGTCAAGACTAGAAGTCAAGCGTTCAATCCTTGCTTGAGTGATTTCTACCTTACCTGTGCTGAAATCCCAAACGCAGCCTAACCAGGTAGTACGTTGAACGGGGGTCCAAGCGCACTTTTCGTCTGCTATAAGAAAACCTAGCTTAATAAGGTCAGACTTTACCTTGGAGCTTAAGGCTTGAGAGTTCATAAAAGATTCTGATCCAGACAATCCATCATCTAGGTACATAATGATTCGAATACCATTCTCTCTCCAATATTTCACTACGCACCTTGTGAGCTTCGTAAAAATATGTGCAGCTGTGCTTAGACCAAATGGCATTACGTTGAAAACAAAATATCTTACTTTGTCGTTTTCTTTCCAAGAGAAACCCAGATACTGTCTGTGACTTTCTTTAATTTCTATGTGATGGTAAGCGGACTTTAGATCGAAAGTAAAAAACCCAGTCGTTTTTCTCAAACATAACTCTAGCTACTGAACCATCTTCTAAACGAAATTTAAATTTGTATAGGAAGAGATTTACATGTCTACAATCCAATACTAACCTCGCTTTGCCTGACCTGTTAAATGCCACGGTCAGTGGATTTACTACAGTAGGCGTTTCGAACACTTCCGAAATACACTCGAGGTCTAATAACTTCTTGATCTCAGTAGATACAATTTCGGGGTTGTCAATAGAAGATTTGTTGTTTTTAATCACTTTTGAAATAGGTAATTCATAAAATGGTAATGCATACCCCTCTCTTATTACGTTGAGAATGTAAGAATGTGCATTTATAGCTAACCAATCATTGTAATGTGACTTTAATCTGCCAACAGGGCTTAAAATATTACTACTGGTACTTGAAATTGTACTTAACTTAGTACTGGTGGCCTGCTTGGTAGCCTGGCAGTCTTTTCTCCAGTGCCCTGGCACTCCACATGCAAAACAAACACCTGGTTTAGGTCCTGTAGAAGTCACAGTGGACGAAGTGCTGGTCGTGTTAGCCTGGGTGGGAGGGGGAGCGGTGTGCTGTGAATACGGAGTCCATCTTCTCGATGCTCTGTTTTTCTTCATGCGCTCTTCACGTAAATTTTTGTCACAGCGAGCCTCTGCCTTATAGATTCGTTTTTCGTCATCGCTGTTGTCAGCGAGTTGGTGAGCTTCGTATTGTTCGACTACGCTCCATCCGTGTTTAGAGGAATCCGCCAGTTTTATGAGCTTCTGCCTGTGAGTGATCATGTCCATACTCTCGTCTAATTTACTTTGAGCGTGCGCGATATTTTGTGAGGGATGTTCTTCGGAGTCAAGGCTAAACTTAGCATCACGCAGTTTTTCGAGGACTTTCTCGGCATGTCTATATTGTTCTTTATTGCCTTTTCTCTTAAAAGTAAATTGATCGTGCGCATTATTCTCTAAACGCTGAATGTTTACCTCACTAAGATGAGCCTGACGAGCCATAAGTTGATTCTCCATGGAGGAAAGCCTAGATGTGATAAGGGTGTCAATTTGTGATAAAAGTTCATTATTAGAGGTATTATGCCTGATACTACCCGGCGGGTCATCTCTCAGTAAATCTGACTCCATATCTTCCTGACGCGACATGGCTGCCAACAGAAAAAAAGCGTGTGCTCGGTGAGGCGCTCAGGCCTAGAATGAACCCCCTTACTATGATTTACTCATCACGTGACAACGATAACGAATTCTTATTGGTTAATTCGAACCTTTCAGAAAAATAATTCCCGCTTTACTAACGAAACGCGGGAATATTTTAATATAATGTTGGCATTTATTCTTCAAAACAATACTTAATGTTCGATTTTGAACTTATTCATTATTTGATGTGTATTTATTTTTCTCTAAAAATTATTTCCGTTGCAGGTGGTTTTTTTTTCAGACACTTAACCATTCTAAATTCAAATGAAATTATCAACCCTAAAGAGGATAAATGATGAAAATATTTATCCTAAAGGAAAGTGTTACGGAATTTTCAGTAATGTTCAAACGTTGATCTTAATTACAAAATGAAGCAGTTTCTCTTCTCAACTAAATTATGTAGGCCTACCCGTGTTTACATTAGATACAGAGTAATCGGTGTTTAAGGTAAAAGATACAGTGAATTCTCATGAGAATGTTGGTATCCGTGTCTTTGAATAGAGATAAACCGATAGAATTTTAATTGAATATTATATGACCTAGGTACATATTTTGTTTTTGTTTTGGGGTTTTTAGTATTTTCCCTTATGAATGCAAGGAGAGGAAATCTAATACATTTTTTGATAGTACTTTCAATTGTTTGTACTTATGGAAGTAGCAGGATAAATGGTGATCATGGTAAGTAAACAATATTGTTCAGTTTTAGTTGTTATATCGAAATAACTGAAGTTTATCAATCTGGTCACTCAGAACTTCATTCTTAAACATTTTCATATCATAATATGAATGATTAAAAGAAATTTGTAGAGGCATCACAAATCTAAAAGGTATGAAGTAAAAAATGCATGTAATCAAACATTACTACACCATTTTGTTACGTCTTTTGGTATATTTAGGACATAATTTCCTAATTGATAAATAAATAAATAATTTCCTAGTTTAAACATATTTCATTTCCATAATGTCGAAATGGGATTAGGCAAAAGTTTAACAACATTATAGACGCCTTCTCCCTAAAATAAGATTACAAAACAATGTCATGGATAGCAGAACAAACACATATAAGGTAACTTGATATAAGATGATATGCAAATGAATCTTTGAAATATATACATATATAAATAAGTATAAGGAGAGAGAGAGAGAGAGAGAGAGAGAGAGAGAGAGAGAGTAATTTCCTAATTTGGTATATTTAGGACATAATTAATGATATGGTCATTATCCATATTTGTCATTTCACAGATTATTGTCATATTACATTGTTTAGATTGAGGATCACTGACGAGGGTTTATTACCCAAAACGTGCATGTCTGGTCCATGCTGTAAATCTATCTGCTCTGAAATGATGCTAATAAGATGTTTAATTGGAAGACGTTAAACATAGATACAATATTTATCAGTAACTTAAAACGAAATTATCACCAAGTAAACTCCACAAAGTGAGTTTTATATACTTCAGTTATTTTCCTTTTTTTTCATCATGGTTGGTTTTTTCCAATTTACTTATCTCATTTTTTTTTATTTTACTGTCTGTAAGTCTAACTTTCGTTAATTACTATAAAAATATTTGATGAAACATTTTTTTATAAAGTAATGCATTCTCCATTTAGGTTTGCCAATTTGCTGTGGAATTTGTAACCAGGAAGAAGATAAATGCTGGGATGCGAAAGACAGAGTTTGTGCCATTTCCATTCTTAATGATAGGGAGGACACCCTGATTTATAAAGTAAATTCCTTTTCTGGTATAATTCTCACAGACTGGAAAATTCAGCTTATCTCTACTAATACCACAACGAAGTTTCCATCCTCGATCAAGCTCGACAAGGATACATCAGTTATGTTACGAATTCGTATGAATGATGATGCTGGATGTATCCCTATTACAATGAGTAAGTATGATTGTTTCTTGTGTTTTGTGTATTGTTTTCATTTTCATGCATGAACATCGACGGCGGGTGCGGCTAGCCAACAGGGGATGCTTACTCCTCCCGGGCACCTGGTCCCACATCTGGCTTGCTAGGGGTCCGTCGATGCTCAATTTGGTGCTCTATTGTGTTTGCTGTTGAAGTTATCGTAAGGATCTTCTTTAAATCATTTGTCAGAAAAGCATACCAAGCTTTCAAAGAAAGGTATGATAAAATGTATAAAACATACGTCAGGGACCGGCACCATAAACTAAGAGTTGATTTAAGTCAAAATTCCA
This sequence comes from Pinctada fucata, assembly GCA_028142955.1. Classification (NCBI taxonomy): domain Eukaryota; kingdom Metazoa; phylum Mollusca; class Bivalvia; order Pterioida; family Pteriidae; genus Pinctada; species Pinctada fucata. The sequence goes on along the minus strand of AP027113.1, from coordinate 26,424,814 downwards.
ATTTTCTTATGTCTAATCATAATATCAGTATTAACTTTTTCATGGATCAATTCTTCTTGTTTATTCTTCTTGTTTCAGAGAAGAAAGAATGGATGAACACAACATTAAAAATTTCCACGGTTTTGTTTAATATTGCGCTTTTAGAATTTGACTTAGGTTTATTCTTAGTTTATGGAATTCGGCCCTGATCTATGCAACATGGAAATTTCTTTTATGTGTTAATGAAGAATGTAGAAGATATCATAAGCAAGACGTCCCAGTAATACTAATAGCGGAACACATAACCAGGAATCAACGTGCATGAGACATAACAATTTCAACAAACAGCACGGGTCATCGAAGCACACAACAAATTCTTACAGAACAGTCAAATAGACAAAGAAAAGGGGGATGATCTCCAGCATGACCACCCTGCACCCACGTAGCGAAACAAACGCACAAGAAAATGATACATAAAAGACATCAGACAAAAACTACAAACCACAAAAAATACACGAAAAAATCACTAAAACATCATACAAAACATTCGAAACAGACGTACAAAAACATCAAACGTTAATGACAAGACTTAAAAGGAAGGAGACCAATGTGCACCCGGCGCCGACTTTGGACGGCCATCTGCTATTAACAAATGGTATTTTAGCATTAATTGTTGCTTTTAATAGATTGAAATATTTGTTGCTTTTAATTAAAGAAATTATGACAAAAACATTGAACTTAGGTGTATTCATCATTTGATATTTTTCAGTATCATATATTTTAAATTATTTTATACTATCCTAGTATATATCGAAATAAGAAATATTTTGAATAGGGTTGTGTTTAGGAGTTCCCCTCCCCTTGACGAAATATATAGAGAAAAATTAATTGCAGAAAAACTTATTGGCGAACTTTGAAATTTTTAAGCGAAATTTGATGAAATATATTTTTTAGAAATGTTTTTCCGATCAAAATTTTATGGTCCATCATTCTGTTGTAAATTGAAGAAAAAAATTGTCCCATATAATTCAATGTAAACTGCAAGGGCCCGTAACTCTTAACGTAACAATTTTTTTTTTCAATATTCAAATTCATCGAAAGTTTTCAATTAATTTTCACATTGTAAGTATGCTGTGATTTAAGGTCTCAGGATTCCATAAATAAGTCTTGACCTTGATCTTTGACCATTGATTAAGAATTCAGAATCTGAGTTTTAGCCAATAAGGTTAAGATTATGATGGAAAGTGACAAGTAACTAATGATCTTAATAATACCTTTCAATTAATACATTGACTGTTGACCAAGTGACCTTAAAGTCTGACCAACTTTCCATAATATTAAACTTGGTAATATTATTTAACCGTAATGGGTACAGCTTCCATATTTCCCTTGTAGATTATCAATTACAAGACCGTTTTATGCAACTTGCATTTTGACCTGGTTACCTTGACCATGAAGTCTATCAAAAACCTTAAACTTAACTATATCTCTTGAACCGTGAGTGGTATTTGATATAGCTGAATAGGGATCTGTCGATGCTCAATTGAGTGTGGGAGTTGTTGAGATTGTCATGAGGATCTTCTTCATCTCATTCTCATTAAGATTCAATATGATAAGACTATTGCGTTGAATTCTGACCTTTATCTTAAAGTTGGTAAAATTGATGTGTCTGGTGCATGAAAATTGGTTTTAAATTTTCTTCAAGAATGTATAGAGTTGGAACCCTTCCGCATTATTTATCGCATGAGCTAAACCTATCAGGGCTTGGATATGTCATTCCCTTCTTTCATTCAAATAAAACTGCCGCATTTCAGCCTTAAGTCTTTAGTGGTTTAGCGTTTGTTATATGTAACATGTGCAATGAATTTCAGATTACGGTAGTTCCTTTGAATGCAGTTGTGTGTTATATACAACATTTCAAAAAGATGGGTTGCCGCAGAAATTTACAGCAATCCATCAATCCACAGCGGTACCATCCTATGCTTCGAAGATGACATCCTTTGTCGAAAAAGCCAATAGGGCTACTTCTGAAACTATCGAAGTCTCCACCATCTCTACAATCGATGGAAATAATTCGAATGGTGATATCTTGAGACTGAATAACACTTTTCTTTTGCCTGATGAAAATAAAGGTAATAGTTTAACTTTTTGCATTATAGTTGTGAAAAGGCAAGGCAGATGAGAAAGATGGATATTTAGCTTTAATCTACAACTGGTTCAAATTAACATTATTTGGAAAATAGTAACACTTCTATTGCCGAAAATTATGAATAATAATTAAGTGACCTCATATATGTACAATAAATTGGTTTGCTTTTTTAATGTTTTTAAGGTTTATCTTTTATACAATTATAAAAAGCAAATTATCTAGGTTTTCTTTAGGGGTATCTGAAATCAAGAGTATAATAAATTCCTCATCAATTTAACAAATGTACGTAAGTTAAGATACTGGTAGTGAGCTATCAAATTACGAGAAAGCAGCATTGAATTCTCATCTGTGGTACCTGATATGGTCGCCATAGTACTTTCTATATAGACATTACCTCAGACAGTGCATGTATTTAATACATTATTTTCATATTCGTGCATGAACATCGACGGCGAGAGTGGCTTGCCAAACAGGGGATGCTTACTCCTTGCACCTGGTTCCACCTCTAGCTAGGGGTCCGTCGATTCTCAAATTTGTGCTCTTTTGTGAGTGCTGTTGAGATTATCGTCAGGAACTTCTTTAACTCATTTGTGTCACACTTATGCCCTTTGCCATGTGGAGCTCGTAAAAAGTTCCCCGCGAGGGGTTTGGCAGTATTTTGAATATTTTCCCCTGACATGGTCGCCATATTACTTTCCAGACAGACATAACCTCAGACAGTGCATGAATTTTAGATATTGTTTTCATATTCGTGCATGAACATCGACGGCAGGTGCGGCTAGCAAAACATGGGGTGCTTATTCCTCCCTGGAACCTGGTCCCGCTAGGGGTCAGTCGATGCTCAATTTTGTGCTTTTTTGTAAATGCTGTTGAGAATGTCGTCAGGATCTTCTTTAACTCATTTAAGTTAAAATAATTCAAAATTGACTGGGATGTGTTTCCGAACACTTAAATGGACAAATAGATTCATGCACCAATTCCGGATAGATAAATATCAGGCGGCTAATGCCCTGGTTGGGACTTCTTGATCAATTTCATCCGAGAATAATATTTTTATCGGGAATGCAAATGTTGTGATTTTTTTTCATTTCTCGCGCATCAGAATAATTGAAAATCATGCAAAATGTATGTGCACGTGAAATAGGGTACGTCGGTTGTCTTTGACGCAACTATTAAGAGTGCCCGATCACCAGTGCCAGATTAAATTTTCCAGTACAACCGAAAAGGGGAATTTGTCTTTATCCCACCTCTGACAATTAAGCCAGGAAATACATGATACTGATTGGCTAATTACAGTCACGTGATGATGTGGTATATCTTATACCGGGTGTCTCGCTTTTTATATTTGACCCTTTATGAATGACAAATATGGATAATGACCATATCCCTGTCTACAGTACAAAATCGATAATTCAGAAAATCAGAAACCGAAGGCATACAAAATCAGTATAAAACAGGAACCAAAGCAAACAGAAACAAAAACCTCCACCATATGAAAAGAAGCGAACTCCCGATATGAGAGTGAGACCAGGTGCCCACGATTTTATCCTTGGTGTGTTCCAAACATTTCATGAAAAATATCAAGATAGGTCGTCGTTTGGGTAAATTCGTTACTTTCTCATCTAGTGACCTCAATTTAAAGACGTTTACATTCAATTTGAAGACGTTTACATTTATACCGCTTGGTGAGTGTCACTGCTGGTGGACCAGGAGTCCCCGAGGGCACATGTAGCCAAGTTCGATCAATTTCGGTTGTTCGTTTCTTCAACGCATTCTAGATTCTGTTATCAAAATTTCTTGAAATTTCTAAAAAGTGGGTCCTGTAGCATCATATCCCACCCATCCTGCTACGTCGTTCGGTACGCTTTTTCGACATAGTAACTTTCATACTTTTTTGGCATATTACATTGTTTAGATTTGAGGATCACTGAGGAGGGTTGAGTACCTGAAACGTGCATGTCTGGTCCATGTTGCCAATTTATCTGTTCTTAAATGATGCTATTCAATTTGAAGACCTTTACATTTATACCACTTGATGAGTGTCACTGCTGGTGGACCAGGAGTCCCCGAGGGCACATGTTGCCAAGTTCGATCAATTTCGGTTGATCGTTTCTTCAACGCATTCTAAACTCTGTTAGCAAAATTTCTTGAAATTTCTAAAAAGTGGGTCCTGTAGCATCATATCCCACCCATCCTGCTACGTCTTTCGGTACGCTTTTTCGATATAGTAACTTTCATACTTTTTTGGCATATTACATTGTTTAGATTTTAGGATCACTGATGAGGGTTAAGTACATGAAACGTGCATGTCTGGTCCACGTTGCCAATTTATCTGTTTTTAAATGATGCAATTCAATTTGAAGACGTTTACACTGGTGCCGGATGATACCAGGTCACTAGGTTTTATACCGGACTTGGCTTCGCCTCGCCCGATATAAAACATTTTGACATGGTAACAACCCGTACCAGGTAACTAGATGACAAGGTAACGAATTTACCCCAACGACGACCTATCTTGATAATTTTCATGAAATGTTTGGAAGTCACTGTCTGATTACGCTGTGAAACTAATTATACCAAGTACAAGAATAATAAAATCTAGCATCACTTTGATTTCCGAATAAAAATTATCAGTCGAGGGTGGGATATCAGTCTATTCCATGTACGAGAAAATTTACCCCTTTTACTCACTACCAACCTAAGATCATTCAGTTTTGTCCCTCTTAAAATAACTATGCAAATTTAAAATATGGCATTCTTAGGGCAGCCAGTGCAAAATAAAATAGTGATTTTTTTTCTCTGAAAACTTGTTACTCTCATTAACCTACATACATGAATCATTGTCATAAGAGTTTGTAGAATACAAAAGCATCTCAAAATTAGTAAATTGATTGTTTATCGCACCTTAATAAAGCTCATGACTGGATTCAATATTTTGAAAGCACTGAAATTTATTTGGTACGGAATTTCTGTACTAACTCCGTTGTATCCGCATAATTTTTAATTTGTTTACCGAATAGTTTATTTGAGAGAGAGAGAGAGAGAGAGAGAGAGAGAGAGAGAGAGAGAGAGAGAGGGAAATAACTCTTGAGTTATATTATAACATGGAGAGTAACAATATGACAGAAAGAGAGCGTTTCTGCAGATGGAAATGTAGTGTTCTCCATGTTTGGAGTGTTTGGACAATATCCGGGTCGCTTTTATCAAAATGATGTATTTCCTTTGAAATATAGATATACCCTAGAGTGAGATTGAAACTGACTAATCATGAATTACTTAAAAGATCTAACTAATTAATTAATAAACTAACAATCCACTGTGTTTGAAAATATATAGAAATGGAATCTTGATTTTATTGAGTTTGTTTTTCTCTACTTACAGATTGGATTATTGTTGTGACAGTAGTCGTCCCTTTTGCAGTGACAATTTGTGTTATTGGACTACTTATCGTATTAAAAAGGAGGTAATCAATAAACACCGTGTGTGATCGAAACGTATGACGTTTTGATTCCTTAAGGGGATCTTTAATTGTTTTTCATCATTTAAGTGATGTTGCACAAAATTGATGAGACGTTGCAGTAGGGTAATGTCCATATCATTTATATATTTGAAAAGTCTGTACTTTTTGCAAACATTTCAAGAGTTCGTCAAAAAGAAAGATTTTCTGTCGTCGTCAAACTATTAAAGTGTTTGCAAAAACTATGAACTTTTCATATACCGGGACAATTTGGATTGATTTATAAGGCATTGTTCTACTGCCACGGCTGATCAGTTTTGTAAAGTTTTATATTAGAAAATGAAAAAAAACCCAAAAAACTATCTATCACAACACCAAACGTTTCGATCCAAAGCGGATATAAATGCGTAGCTCAAGTGAGCTGTTGTCACAGCGCGCCGTCGGTCCGTCGTCCGGCGTCAACTTTCAAGATTTTCGATATCTCCTCTGCAACCGCTGCACGGAATTTCACGAATCATTACAGGAAGCAAGAACTCAAGGTCCTCTACCAAGTTTGTGTTTTTCGTGCCGATTGTTCAACAAATAGAGCCGACGAGGGCTCTTATTGTCCGACACATTTTCGACATCTTCTCTGCACCACTGCACAGAATTTTCATGATACATTACAGGAAGCAAGTACTCAAGGTCCTCTACCAAGTTTGTGTTTTTCGTGCCGATCGTTTAATAAATATGGCCGCCGAGGGCTCTGATTGGCTGACACTTTTTCGACATCTCCCCTGCAACCGCTGCACAGAATTTCATAAAACCTCATAGAAAGCAAATTTCTCAAGGTCCTCTACCAAGTTTGTGTTTTTTCGTGCCGATCGTTTAACAAATATGGCCGTCGAGGGCTCTGATTGGCTGACAAATGTTTTACTTTTCCTCTGCAACTGCTACACAGAATTTCATAAAACCTTACAGGAAGCAAGTACATAAGGTCCTCTACCACGTTTGTGCTTTTCATGCCGACCGGTCAAAAATATCACCGCCCAGGGTCCTGATTGGATGACACATTTTCGATATCTTCTCTGAAACTGCTACACAGAATTTAACGAAATCTTACTAGAAGCAAGCACTCAAGGTCCTCTACCAAATTGTCCACTATCATGCCTTTGTGTGCAAATCAGGCGAGCGATGTGGTCCCCTTTGGCCTCTTGTAATTTTACAATAAGCGTTTCTCTTTTTAGTTTTGTCTGATGTCATTTCCGTATCACTTTCTTGTGGATTTGTTTCCCTAGATGGGTACTGGGTGGTCATGCTGGAGATCATCCCCCTTTCCCTTCTACACCAATGACTTATGTGATGGGTAAAGATCTATTTTAGGTATCTTGCTTAAATCAAGAGAATTACAAGCCTGGTTAGGCCATTTTAAAAGACCATCTTTGCTCGCCCTACTCAGAGATAGGTCAAGGATTTCATATTAGGATGGCACAAAAAAGAGCTTGACTAGGGAGGGAAACGCATTTTTTTTTCAAGGCACCCTTTGTCGTACAGTACCATTCTTTCTTTTGTTTTGGGGGATTTACATAATTTATTCAAGCAGTAACTATCTTTTCCATTACAAGAAAGATGGATATGGTTTACGGAAGTTTTCTTTGATTTCTTTAATCAAAAGTAACTCTAAGAAAGGATTTTAAAAGTGGGATCGACAATATTTCTGCCTACTGGCGACTATACTTTCCAATTATGAATCCCTCGGAAGCTCTGTAACTTCTTCACTTTACAGAAAATGTTTTTGTGTGGATATAAGGTAAAATATTAGTTTTCTTAATTATTGGGGTTGTCCCCTAAATCACCGGACAAACGGACGTGAAAACTGAGAGGAAAAATCACAACAAACGGTCGTGAAAACTGAAAGGAATTTCATATTTAAGAGTGAAAGAATATTGAAAAGGTTAAATGTAAAGCACTAAATCCATTATTATTTCTTCATGCAGGTTTACAAATAGAAAACGGGACGCACTACAAGTATCACAGGATGACTTAAAAAATGATACATCTAAGGAGGAAGTGCCGATTTCTTCAATATTCGGCATAAAAGACAATATTTTGTATATCTCAGCGGACGATTTCTACCCAGAGAGAAGTCACTATGCAGAAATATCTTCTTCCGGGTTGAAAATATATGACGATTTAGAGGACGATATTCAAATTACAGAAGAAATGGAATCTTTCGAGAAAGAGGTTGCTGAAACTTTAGCTGAGCTTGATTATGTATCTGAAATGCACGACAAAAAGCCTGTGTCCGAGTATGAAGACCAATTTCCAGTATATGCTGTTGTGAATAAAATAAGACGTCAAACAAATGTATGAAGAAATGCCAGACATTAAAACCCTGGCCAGTTTCTTAATTGTACAGTTATCATTTTTTAAATTTTGCAATGGAAGTAACAGCACTACGGATTTCCTAAAAGACCACGTTGTATTGGCGATATAACATATTGAATAGAATGAAGACATGTAGGATATATTATTTTACATGTAAAAGAGGGGAAACTAATTTAGAATTTTAGCCAACTTTGGTCGGCAGTCTTTGGATAGCTTATTAGCCTAGTCAAAATAAACTTTAACCTAAAAGAAATTGCAACAAGCAAGTTTTAATGTTCATGAGTTCTATGTATCAAAGTAAGATGTTCCAAGAAGTTTCTATAAAAATCTACCCCGTACATGTGCCTCAAAATTAGAAAATAAATTAATTAGAATCTAAAAATAGAACACCGTTAAATATCGCCGTTTACACTGAACATTACATTTCCGGTGCTGTGTTGACTAAAATCCGATTACATTCAACCAGTTTCTGTTGTTCTATGCACTAAATCTATCGGGCTTTTTTATGTAAATGAAATATACGAACGTAAAATTTAAAAAAAAATTTAGTCTACTTATACTTGTTTTTCGTGTTTGTACGAATTTCCTCTGCTTCATGACGTCATTTGCTAGTTAGAGTTGTCCTATACTGATCACTGCACTCTGTAACTTTTTATTTACTTTAAAAATTAGAGAAAACACACCATAATTTAGATATGAAAAATATTGGTGAGGAGAATACCTATGAAAATCTACTTAAAGATAACGTCTGAAAAGGGGAGGAAGGCGACACGGGAAGGGGGGCTGAATATATTGGTCAGTTACACTTCAACTTCACCTACAGATACATAGACGATGTGTTGTCCATCAATAATCCAAAATTCGCGGATTACCTGAGCAGTATCTATCCTTCAGAGTTTGAAGTCAAAGAAACTACTGAGACAAATAATTCAGCATCCTATTTGGACATAATGTTGTCCTACGACACTGATGGTCACATGAACACCTCACTCTATGACAAACGTGACGACTTCAATTTCAGCATTACAAACTTTCCTTTTCTGAGTAGCAACATCCCTTCATCTCCAGCTTATGGCGTATTCATATCTCAATTAATACGCTATGCCAGAGCAAGTACCAAATATATGGATTTTGTTCTGAGAGCTAGGCGTCTTGCAGATCAGCTTCTCAGTCAGGGATATGTCTGTGACCGACTAACATCGTCACTGAGGTAGTTCTAGGGTCGATATGTGGAACTAGTCATACACTATGATGTCCCACTCTCCAGAATGGTGGATTGTATTTTGTCATAGACAATTTGAACCATCCAACCAAAGATTATACTCTATGTCTTCCGAAATGGAAGTAACCGGATGAGACAGTTCTACAGAATTGAAGCGGCGGGTGTTGCATGCAAGCAGGAGATGCTTACTCTTCCTGGGCACCTGGTCTCACTCCCATATCGGGAGTTCGCTTCTTTTCATGTGGTGGAGGTTTTTATTTGCTTGCTTTGGTTCCTGTTTTGTCCTGATTTTGTATGCCTTCGGTTTCTGATTTTCTGAATTATCGAATTTGTGCTGTATACAGGGATATGGTCATTATCCATATTTGTCATTGTAAGCGAAGAACGATATATACGGGCAATATCTTACCTTTTTATTTATTTAATCGTTTTATGTCTTTATTTGTGAAAGAAAAATCACATTTAAATCTGTTCATTTATTTATCCGTGAGGTATATATTTGTTTAAGAATTCTATTTTCAATTTACCGATTTAAAATAATTTCATTATTTTCTCAGTCTTGCCATTTTGGTTTTAACATGGGAAATTATTCTCATAATATTTGTGATCTATTTATACATGTATTTTCATTGTGTGTAACCAACGGGGAAGCTCGTATGTACCCGGGGTTCAGATGATGATAAATATGTTTTTTCTTCCTACGGCTGATCAGTTTTAAATATATTTTTCGGAAAAAAAAACTCAGAAAAGAATTGATATCAGATTGCATTCAGATTTTGAGAATGTATCCGCCGTACATACATCTTTGGAAAAATCAGTTTTGACTCTTTGGGTGTATATATATTTTTTTCCAAAACCATGGAAATAATTGATAAGAATTTTTATATCATTGTCCATTCATTTGAGAGTATTACAAGTAGCTGGAAAAAAACATGACCATTTATTTTCAGATGGATTATACGTGTTAGTCGTTTGGGAATTCTATATTAATTTTATTAATTAAATATGCATTCCACAAATTCACCTATCTATAAAAACTAAAAGTCATCTTCATAAATCGTGGCTCTGATACGTCCTAATATTAATGGCCCACTCTATAAAGTAGGACGGTTAGGACGTATCGGAGCCGCGAGTAATGAAGAAAAGTACAAGACTTCTTCTGAATTTAGTCAAATATTAGTGAAAATTTAGTCTTTAAAATAATTTTCCAAAAATCGGAACATGGCATCTCATTCCCATCCCTCACGTAGGCGTATTTTGGTAAAATGGCATATCGCCCCCTTTGGAAAAAAATCTAACTTCGCGCATATAAAGCAATTGCCATGGATAATTATGATTTTATAGTGATATACACGTATTCAAATACAGTAGCTATTATGTATGACCTTTCTTTGACCATAATCCTGTCCTCTTTTCATCATAAAAAGCGTATATTCCATGGTCACTGTTGATAGATCTATGATACGATTCTCTTGAGAAAAATAAATTTAATGGGCGTTTTTGAGGGTAGTTTAGGGGTTTAGCCTGTTTCAAATAAAAACCACCTTCACTATTCAATGGCCCCGTTTGCCCCCCCCCCCCCCCCCCCCCATCATGATATAGTTGACCAACTCGTGGCAAGTACGACACTGAAATAAACATTAACGGTATTTTAATTTAAAGTCTTTCAAAATAAAATTTCCTTTTTTGTTAAGTTCACTGTTGACCATCATATAAGCAGATTTTGCTATATTCACTACGTTCAATCTTATCTTAGCGATTCTTCTTATTGTTAAAAATTTTCTCTTTCACTATCAATGGCAAATTTGATTTTATAAGAGTGCTCTGGATATTATGATATGTGATTATGAACACTTCTCAATACATTTACAAAAAGAAAAGACATTTTTTATGAAAAATATATTAGTTTTACTGTTTTCCCCATTTTCAGCATTTTTCTTTAGTTTTTGCCCAAAAATCACAGTTTGTACTGATTATATGGTTGTAACATTAATTATATATTAGTTAGTATACTTATTAACAATTACAAAGAAAAAATAATTTCTTGGAGCATAATGTCTTTCAAATAATCAATTTTCCCAGTTTTCTGTGCTTTTTTAAGGTTTTATCCCAAAAATGGTACTTAGACACCGATTTCGTCAATAGAAACTTGTGATATCTTAGTTGACATATAATAGGACGTGTTGAGACAAAAAACGCTTTTGTTGCAATTTCTTTGAGGTAAGGCTAAAATTAAGGCTATTTTGACTAGACTATATCTGCAGTTAACCGGATACGTCGTCCCTCCTACGCATTTGCTTACAAGTATATCTTTCATGTAGAATAAAGGACTATGCTTTATATAGTAAAGTGGCCCCCTTTCCGGAAAATCTTGAAGTTTCATGAAATTGCACCGGGTTTCATTAAATTTATGCAAAATTTAAAAATTCTTAGAAGCGAGAAGCAGAAGCGAGGGTACAGCGAGAAGCAGAAGCGAGGGCACATGTAGCCAAGTTCGATCAATTTCGGTTGATCGTTTCTTCAAAGCATTCTAAAATTTCTGTTATCAAAATTTCTTGAAATTTCTAAAACGTGGGTCCTGTAGCATCATACTTTTTTGGCATATTACATTGTTTAGATTTGAGGATCACTGACGAGGGTTAAGTACCTGAAACGTGCATGTCTGGTCCATGTTGCCAATTTATCTGTTCTTAAATGATGCTATTCAATTTGAAGACGTTTACATTTATACCACTTGGTGAGTGTCACTGCTGGTGGACCAGGAGTCCCCGAGGGCACATGTAGCCAAGTTCGATCAATTTCGGTTGATCGTTTCTTCAACGCATTCTAAAATTCCTGTTATCAAAATTTCTTGAAATTTCTAAAACGTAGGTCCTGTAGCATCATATCCCACCCATCCTGCTACGTCTTTCGGTACGCTTTTTCGACATAGTAACTTTCATACTTTTTTGGCATATTACATTGTTTAGATTTGAGGATCACTGACGAGGGTTGAGTACCTGAAACGTGCATGTCTGGTCCATGTTGCCAATTTATCTGTTCTTAAATGATGCTATTCAATTTGAAGACGTTTACATTTTAACATTTAAAACTAGTATTCTCAAAATATAGATATTTAACTCTGTAAAATTGATAACAAAATTTTGATTTGGAGAAGTCAATTCTAGGGGGCCACTTTACTATAAAACCAACTATAGAAACCATTTATACTACTTTGCTTAAACAAAACGCCTTTTCGGTGTAACAAGGTTAATTTATCATAGGAGCCCAGGGTAACATGAAAATCTTGTTAGTGGATATAAAAAGTATTGGAAATTTACCCATGACTGTACCAAGCTTGCTCAATAATTCAAGCCGTGATGCCACCTTATACAATCAATTTATGTTTAAGAACAATTCAGTCTCCTGAAACGTGCATGTCTGGTACATGCTGCAAAGTCTGATTTAAATGAAGCCATTAGATTTTAAGACGTTTAACATTTGTACCACTTGGTGAGTGTCACTGCTGATGGACCAGGAGTCCCCGAGGACACATGAAGTTTCTTCAGCGCATACAAAAATTCTGTTATCAAAATTTCTTGAAATTTCTAAAACGTGGGTCCCGTAGCATCATTTCCCACTCATACTGCTATGCCTTTCTAGCATTTTTTGGACACAACAACTTTCACACTCTTTGGCCATATCATATTGTTTAGATAGAGTATCACTGACTAGGGTCAAGTACCCGAAACGTGCATGTCTGATCAATGTTGCAATTTATCTGCTTGAAATGATGCTATTGGATTTGAAGAAATTTAGAAACGAATTTTACCCCAGTTGGGATTTAAACTTAAAATGCATAAGATGCAAATTTGTTGACATAACAATGAATACTGATTACAATGTTTATGAAATTATAAAACCAAATATAACCTTGCTACGCCGAGAAGGGGTTTTGATTAAGGCTGAGGTACCCGAAATGTCTGGTCCATGCTGCAAAATGTATGTTCTTTAATGATGCTACTGGATTCGAAGACGTTTGACATATGCAGAAGTTAATTCCTCCGTAGGGACGTTTATACAATAAATTGAAATATGCACTCAATGATAACAAATTTTGACCATTTGGCCTTTATCAAGTGAAAAAAAAAACAAAAAAAAAACACGAATATAAATGATTCCTACGTAATATCCACAACTGCTGGTAAACAAAGCCCATTGTAAAATGAACAAGGTATGACATGGCGCGATAGGCACACGATAGTGGCTCAAATGCAAAAAAAAATATGTATGCTACGCGTCCGCTTCGAAAGCGAGGCGAGTGTGATAAGAATAGAGAAGAATGCTACACGAATGTGCCACGATAAAAAGACGCTGAGGCGAATGCAGGAGATCGTGACACGACTTTAATGCGATAGCGCTCCGATGCAGGAGATCGTGACACGACTTTAATGCGATAGCGCTCCGATGCAGGAGATCATGACACGACTTTAATGCGATAGCGCTCCGATGCAGGAGATCGTGACACGACTTTAATGCGATAGCGCTCCGATGCAGGAGATCGTGACACGACTTTAATGCGATAGCGCTCCGATGCAGGAGATCGTGACACGACTTTAATGCGATAGCGCTCCGATGCAGGAGATCGTGACACGACTTTAACTCTCTGTGATCATGACAAGTATGTGACAAGAGTAAAACCAAAATCGTTTGACATATCCAGGAGCATCAATACCCTTTGTCGACTTTGACCTCTTTCCAGGTTGCTTTCTCTTTAAAGGCATTGTCAAGTTTTCAAAATATTGATCCGCACACTTTTACATCAACGCTGAGATAATCATTCTTGTCACTATCGTGTGTGTATGTAGTACTATCGTGGCAATATCGTGTCAAGATGGTGGCTTATTCGCGTTTGTTTCTTTTTCGCGTCACATTCTTGGCGCATTCGCATCACATTTGTGTCAGATAATTTCTTGTCGGGGCTCTATCGTGGCTCATTCTCCTCAACCTTTGCAACAAAAATCCACGCGAATGTGGTGAGAACGCGCTGCGAATGGAGGGAAATGCATCGCAAATGCGCTGCGCATGTGCCGCGAGTGTGAAGCGAATAAGAATTCAGACGCGAATGTTTTAAACAATTTGAAACATTCGCGTCGGTGCCGAAAACAGTGGAGAATATGACACGATTGTGACAAAATGTGACAAGATTGCTCGCGATTGAGAGGAGAATACGCTACGATTATACAAAATCACCTTATCGTAGCTCCATCGCCTCTGCATTCGTGGCAGTTGAAGCCCGGTGTAGTGGTTTTTCATTATTTTTATCTGACTATAAGGTAGCTCTGCTACATGTATAATACGAAGTAAATGGTCATCCTAAACGCCCGAGGTGAATGTAAGCCTTTTTTTTTGTCCCCTACCGGCAACGTCGAAGGGGACTTTTAGTTTCCTCTCGGTCCGTCCGTCCGTCCGTCTGTCACATTTTTAGTTTTCCGGATTTTTTCGCTGTTGTTGCATATATTGAACTCATTATTGGTATGTGGGTATATCTCAATGTGATACAGATCAAGTTTGAGCTTAGTTTTGATTTACCTTTTTTTCACAAGAGTTATGGCCCTTGGACTTAGCACATTTAATGATTTTTTGTATATGAATGCATCTGAGTGTGATACAGACCAAGTTTGATATTGGTTTCCATTGACCTAATTTTACAAAAACTATGGCCCTTAGACATAGCACATTTCTTGAAATTTGCAGTTTTCCGAATTTCTCTTGACTGTTATTGCAAATAATGAGCTGACTTTTAGTATGTGAATACAAATTAGTGTGATACAGATCAAATTCGAGTTTAATTTCGATTGACCTATTTTCACAAGAGTAATGGCCCTTGGACTTAACAAATATCAAGAAAAATCAGTTTCCGGACTTTTTTCCGGATGTATTGCAGATAATGAACGAATCTTTGGTATATGAATACATCTTAGTGTGATACAGAGCAAGTTTGATTTTGGTTTCCATTAACCTATCTATACAAGATTTTTGGACCTTGGATTTAGCAAATATCATAAAATTTACAGTTTTCCGGACATTTCTTGGCTGTTATTGCAGATAATGAGCTGACTTTTAGTATGTGAAAACATTTTAGTGTGGTACAAATCAAGTTTGATTTTAATTTCGATTGACCAATTTTTGCAAGAGTTATTACCCTTGGACTTAGCAAATATCATGAAAAATCAGTTTTCCGGACTTTGCTTGGCTGTTATTGCAGATAATGAACTGCTGAACAGAGATGCAGGACATAAATTTATGCCGGTAGGGGACTTATATCGCTCACCGATCATTGCATTTCAGGAGTTGCCAGTCGTTGTTCACGACTTCTTTGCTTAATTCATTTGTAAGTTGTCTTCGTGTATGGTCCGTTGTCTCGTTATCTTCTGATTTTTGTTGGTGAGGTTTGTTAAATGCTGCAATCTTGTTCATTTGTCTTGCTGTTTAACTACAACGTTGTCCTGTTGGGTTTTTATTTTCGCTTCGTCATTATGTATGAACACATCTAGACATTTCTGTTTAGATTTATGCTTTCTTGCAACAGGGTCGGATACCTCAGATTTTGTTTTATTTATTTATTTTTTTTTTTTTTTGCGTGTGCATTTTATTTGTATTTTAAACGTGTTCCCCACAAATTTTAAAGATTTTGGGTATGAAATTTTACAAAAGATCGCAGCCATTACGTGAGTGATCATTTTATCGATCATGTATTGTTATATCTTTTTTCATATATATGTACTTCATTCGGATTTCCTCCATTTTGACCTCAATTATTACTTAGGAGACACGAGTCGTTGACATTAGCATATGATGCACTTAATTTCGTAGTAAAAACATTTCTTTATTGATATTGTCGTGGCAAACTGACCTGATCGGGGGGGGGGGGGGGCTTATTTTGAACTGGTCAGCAGAAGAGTTTACTGCTGGCCATGTGATATAAGCTATCAAAATTACAGGTAATGAGTATTTACTCTAGTTATTAATATATGCAATTTATAGTCTATCTATCCTAAATTGTAATTGACTTGTCTCATTTGCTTGATTGAATTGGCTCCGCCCGGTCAGGTAACTTTGCTACGACAATAGTGTCAATACATGTAATTTGGTTGGTATCTCTGCGGGTAGGCTGTAAGACCCCGAAGAATCGTTTCCCTTGTTTCACAGTGTCTCTAAACCAAACTTTATATACATGTATATTTTGAAATCCCGATTAATTATTCTAAAACTGATGGATAGTCCCTGAAGATATAGTCTGTTCTGAGCTGGTTCATTGGCTCAAATGTTAGGTATTTTTAGAATTTTTTCTCTGTGAATCTTATATTAGGATTCCCTCTATGTCGGCCTCCAGCATAAATGATGAAAGATGACTTTTTGAAATACGCATATGCTACACTAAATTATTTCAATACAAAAGATTTCAATATTGATAGTTTATCCTTCTTTAATCAACAGTAAGAAAACAGTTGGAATTTTCATGAAATAAGTAAGAAGCAACGAAGATGCATTTTTCTATGAAATATTCATTGGCAAGCAAGGAAGCAAATGATCCATCTAAATTTAAATGAAAGGAAAGCAAAATTGAATATTATTAAATAAAACTATACTTAAACATGATAAAGTATCAGAAAATCGATGAGTAGATCTTTATGCATGCTATTTTCTAAAGAATAATAGAGTAGAGATGAAAAAGAATAATTCTTGATCAAACTGTCAAGTATAATTATATTTTATACTATATGAACAACATATTGGGTAGTCCAAGACCAATCAGTCATTTTGATTGTTTTGTTTCAAGCACATTCTTTGTTCGGGTAAGGTTCAGTCAAAGGTCATGGTTTACAGAAGTCCCTGTTCCTTTGTTGATGTGGTCCGAGTTTTGCGTGTCCATCCAACAATAGCCACTACACATGCAACAACAGCCACAAATGCACTGACGCTTGCAACAATGGTTGACATTCTGATCGGAGTACCTGTAAAATTTCATGAACAAAGATTTTAGGCTTAAGTATAGTAGCGGAATTTCCCCATGTCTTTAGCAAGATTTATAAAGGCCCTAACGGTTATATTTCGTCATCGGTTACTTTTACATCACTTTCTGTTTTTATGCTATTGTGCCTTACATGTAAAAAAAATGATCATAAATCTTCCTTTAAATTTAAACTAAAATGTCGGAAGTGCAGACACCCCCCTCTAATTAGCCATAATATGGTACGGATAAATTACAAATACTAGCCTTGTTCATCAGCCACAAGGACAAAGGGCCCTGCTGATACTAGATGGGACTTTTGATCTGGTGCTACATCTCGTTTCCTCCTACCGGCTGTGACACAGTTACTTGTGCAGTACGGAGTGCCTGCTTGACACATGGAAGTCTGGCAATGAATGTACACCATAGCGCCGGTCTGAGAGGTGAACTGGAAAGCACGGACACCAAAACGTACTTTATTGGCTGGAGAGTTGTACAGATGAACATGTTGACTGGCTGGGCAACTGCAATGATATTTATTAAATAAATATGAAAAATCTGTTACTTACGAAAGAAACATATTAAACTATACAATTTCAGAAAGAAAGAATTGGTATTCTAAGAACAATTTGCTGTTGATGCTGCAACGGGGTCTTGTTGGAGATCTCCTCCCATCTTCTGAAATCAATTTTTGTACAAGGACGTCGAAAAATGTTCAGATCGTTCAGACTTCCTTAATTGTACCACTTTTAAAAAAAGCATTGCTGGGTCACAAATAATCCTCCGTGTAATAGAGATTAACAATGACATTACAACACTACAGCTTATCAAGAGAAATATCTGAAAACTTTAAATCAAAAGTTTTTCGAAACGGAGCATTTCGGGAGAAACTTTGGTGAAAAAAAAGAAAACATACAAAACATTTACCCATCAGTTAATAAGGTGTATAGCGTAGAGTCAGAAGGGGATGAGGTTGGAGTGGCAATACATTTATCAATATGAATTCCGAGTCCATTATTGAACTGATCATTCAGCTTGACTTCTACGTATATTTCACTGTTCAGTGCTACTTTCCTAGGTGTGCCCAGATTTTGTATTGCGCTTGAGAATTTGTCAGAATCGTACTGCATGATATCGACATCAAAATGACCATATCGCTTCTCATAGAACCTCACGTGCTGCTGAAGCGGAACATATGACGTCATTGGAGTTTCCGTTCTTGGGTAAATGCATTTCACAGGAATGACGTAAGCATCTTCACCGAAGTCAATCAAGGAATTAGCAGTAGAATTTGTCGACTGCGCCTTAAGCTCATTCTCAAACTCCACGTTGTCTTTCGTTATAGTCACAGTGGTGCCACATTGACTCAGCCCAATCGAAGAAATCATGTGTGTCCCGTTTGATGTAACGCTGCAGGTTGGATCTCTCCATGTGAGGGGTGCTCCAGACGGTAGCATGGAAATAGGAACGAATGTGTCGATAGAGTCGGCATTGCAGGAAATGTCTGATCTCTGGGGAAGCGGTGGGGTTGTGGTGGTTGTCGCAGCTGAAACAAACATAAATACCGTGTTGATTACACCATACTAAAGACAAAAATACCTGAAACAAATACATGATTTATTATGGTGAGAGATATGATGATGGTAATGGTGATGGATGTTGGTGATAAAGCATAATGAAGCATGCGTTTTGTTAGTGTATGATATTTAGAGTAAGCCCGAATCGACGCGATCGCGATTCTTTTTCTCTCTCCTTCCTCTTCATCCTCCTCCATCCCGTCATCTTCTCTGTTCCCGACACCGTCAAAACAACGATTTCTATCAACGATCAATAGCTGATTAGTTTATATCAAAGTTTTGCCAAAGGAACATTAACATGTGTTTTAAAATGTAACATTCGAACATATATTTCAATATTGACAATTAAAGGCCCTGCTATATCAAAAGAGGAAAAAGATTCTTTTAAAAATATTCCCAGAGACACTTTTATGAAATGAACAGTACATCTACTGAATTTACCAAGTTAATAATTTTGGATATGTTTTTTTTTAATTTTGAAACGAATAGATATTATAGAAGGAACATCCATATAAAAGAAAACTGCAAAAACATACAGATGATTTTTGTTAACATTTAAATCTGATTTTACCTTAAATTTTGTTCGTTGAGCTTATATCTTTTGTAGCAGCTATTGATCGTTATGTATTCGCGATTTCGTGAATGTTGATTACGTTTTTAATGATCATTACTTACCTTGACATACGTTACCTATTCCTTGAGTTTTATTTTTTTCAAAAGAAAGATATTACCGGTTGTTTTTTTTACAAAAATCCACGCAACCAAATCTGCAAGGTAAAATAAACAAGACGGGATCATTGTCAATATTGAAATATATCTTCTATAGTATCAATCTATATCAAACATTGAATCAAAACGATTAAACATGATCTCATTTTTATCTTCTATTATCATACCATTAAATATAATAAATTAAGAGATATTTTTTCTCATCCCGGACAAAGAAATCTATAGGTACAAGTCCCGAACCCCGCATTGTGACATTATACACCTTTACGTCATTTTAACTATGTTTGAGTCACATAGATCTTCAGTGTTTGTTTTCAAAATTATGCATGAGAGAAAAATTATTAATTACCCCTTTGTACACAAATAGGGAAATCTCAGCTTCGTATCAATTCTCGTTGTTGACTGCGAATCTTTCATGCCTGTAGGATTTCCCTGTCCCTGTACAAAGGGGATATATTTCATTTTATGTCTTACCCCCGAGATAGTCGATTCATATCTGCCGACAAGAGACACATCTTGTGATATTAGACAGAGAAGACGATCCCTTATCCTGTATTTGATAAAGATAAGAATACAGCTTTGACGGCTTCGCAGTGGTTGTCAAGGATGTTTACTTGTTGATAACATAGTAACAACGCAGGTATGTAGATCCGCGTTCAATCCGGGAGTGTGTTGTTATGATCAATGCATGCTAGGTTTCTTTCCAACCTGTAAAGACAAATCACATATTTCCGTAATTTTGAAAGAAGTGTATTTTGGCCCCTTTCTGAAAAATCAACAAACAAAATGTCAATATGTTTAATTTCTTATGAACCAAGGAGAGCTGAATGTGTCACCGATGACTAGACTTGTTTGTCCTTATATCTAATGATTTCAAATTTAAATACATTTAAAAAAAAAGTGTAATCTCTTTACAAGCAATCTCTGTTTTGTGACATATCTATGCAACCAATAGTCCATTTTCCAGAGAATATTTATGACCGACATCACATTATTCGGCGAAATTTCTAATTGTGACGTTATACTTGATCGCACCGACTTTGTGCGCTGTCATGTTTTCTATTATGACGTCACAATGAAAATAACGTCAGATTTTGTGATGTCTGTCAGCCTAATGAATCTACTTGAAAATCAGCTATTGTTCACTGCTTGTAGTTTTAAAAGGTGGCATATCTTTTCTACTTGAAAAATATAATTTTCTTCATATAACTCAATTTGATATAAGGACTAATATTACACGTCCCTGGTATTTCTATGTAGTGAACATATATACCAAGAATCCATGTATCTTGTTCTAATCATATGATTTTAATGAAACAAAAGAGTGATCTGTACCAAATAAAATTAATTAATATCTCTAACTAATCATAATGCTTTTCTGAAATCGTATTCCTTAGTTCCTTTAAGTGTTAAATGTATAAAGGACATACTGTCATCACTACATATAATCTATCACATTAGACATTAAATTTTCTAACTTGAGCTACTCAGAATGCGTTACTTTGTCACCTAAGTAGGGAGTTTTATACTTAGTAAACCCTTTTCCTGTCACAAAACACTAGCTGGGTGATGCGATCGGAAGCCTTAAGTACCTATAAGAGTGTAACGAAAGACTTAACAATTAAACCTTAACCTACATCATTGGAATTATACATATGCATGACAGACAATTGATAAAATATTAGATTATATGTAGAGCTAATTTTACTAAATTCACAATAATTGCAGTGACTTATGAATAAAAAGATATTCATTAAAAAAAGATATTCATTAAAAAAAAATTGTGGGTGAGCAGAAGAAGTATGGTCTGTTCCTTTATCAATGGGTTTGCGAAATTTTATTAATTGCACCTTGATAAGGTACACATGTATATATCAAGTTCATTCCTTATCATATGAGTATGATAACGTATAAGTTTTATCTCAAAACCGAATGATAAGTGAAAAAACATTTCTAATTGCTAGCAGTCTTTCCTTTATAAAACGCAGATATTTTCTGATATAGAATGAATATAGAATGCTTTATTTTATATTTAAAATATTTAGTGTAAACATATTAATTGATCATGATTAGCAATGGATCGGTGTGCAACTTCGAGAACTTAGTTGAAACATCTCTCCTTTTCAATTATTTAAAAATGATTTTTTTTAAATATAAAAATCTTTGATACCATTTTCATGATTTTAGAAAATATTAAAAATCAACTTGATCTAAAATTCATTAATTAATCTACTTTTAGTGCCCTTTTTATAAAAGAAAAGCATGCAGCAAAATACACAACTACAATAGGAATTTGAAATATATTTACCTTATAAAATGGAATAACTTATTTTCTCCTTCCCTATCTATTTGAACACTGTAGTTCAGCTGTCGAATGTCAAATACCATCTACACTACGCGGTACGCTCTCCCGGTCGCTTATCACTGGGTCAGGCAGGAATGTTTTCCAATTTCCTTCCCTCTTATCTCTATCGTGCGTACTTAGAATGATAAAGTGCTACGTGCATAAAACGACACTTCTGTGGTAACTGTTGTTTACACAAAAGTATGTTTCAGATTTTACTAAGAAAACAAATTATGTGGGTTTTTTTTCAGGATATCAATGTGGGTGTAAGTCAGATAGTATTACACATTGTAACGATTCAACGAATTGCAGCGCCTTCCAGATAAAAGATCCATTTTATGGTGAAAGTTTTCCCCCATTATTCCTGTCATACAAATAGCATTTAATGTACATAAATACAAGGCGAGCTTTGAATCCCCTGCAAATGTTTGAGAATTGTATAAACCGTATAACCATCAAATTTCGCGATCTGATGGCAAAATAGGGTGTCTTTATTTCCGCGAGTAGAACTTTTCGCTATTCCTTAGTTACAAAAAATATTACTGTTTGGTACCTTTCTCAATTCACGTTAATCTCTTAATGTTTAATCGAAGAAAAAGTGAAGAAATTCACATGTACAATAAGAAGAAAGTGTAACTGATTTCAAATTTATGATATACATAAACAAACACAATTTTTCGCGGGAATATATTTTTGCGATTCCAAACCACTCGCGAATAGAGCGAAAATTAGTATCTCGCGAAATTTTCTGCTTATACGATATTTGTAAATACATAGCCTAAAAATAAAGTAAGATAAGAGCCGTTGTAAACAGGAGAGCTGACTCTCCCTGAACACATGATTTCACTTCGGAATATTGTTTATCCCGGGGTTCGCAACTGTTCTCATAGATTTGCCTTACAAGTATATCTCGATTTTGAGATTGATTAACTGATTGGTACTTCTTTGATGTTTATTGGAATTCCTTAAGGAGGGATTCAACACCAAGATGGCGGCGGCATTATTTGTTTTTCTCACTTCCTAGAAAAAGTACAGTCCTTACTTCCTTAAAACATTTGATACACTAATTGATATACATATTTGAGTATTCTGATGAAGTTTGAATAATTTCCGACGTAATTTGAAGAAATTATAGCGATTTTCAAAATTGCGGATTTTGGGAGTTTTATCCATGAGCCAACCACGACGTCATTTCGACGTTATCGGGGGAAAATGGCGTCACACACGATCGCATTCAAAATGCTATTTAAACATTAATACAAAACGTATTGGATTGAAGCTTTACATGTATAAAATAGAAAATTCAATTCTTATTTTAGTGTATTCGTTGACCAATTTACATAACAAGGAAGCAGATGTTACTTCATTGAAAATGGACGAATTTGGAAGAAAAAATTGGAAAATAAAAAGCATCGTAAAATTTTTATCCCAAATTTAATTTTTCTCGTTTAATCATGAAATCATCTCTGTACATTGTTGATCATTCTTTTAGTTTTTGACAAGGATTGATCCACAGGATTCGTAATAATCACCTATCAACTAAAGTGAATTGGCTCGAAATTGCAATTTTTTGAGCGACTGTGTCATCTATTATTCTAGTATCCTGCCTTTGTTTATGACACAATTCATTTAATCTTTTCCTTATGTAAGAGCAATACATATATGAATATTTTAGAAGTTAAATCAAAATTAATTACCAATAGCATTAAGAGAACCGGAATGACACTTTTAATATTATGACGTCATCAAGAAATTCACGGATACGTTGAAAATGCATATTTCAACGTCTCATAGAAATTTTTCCTGTGGATAGAATCAAATGTAAGTTTGTATGATGAAGGACAGACAAGAAATGAATAATTTCAGAAATTTTGAGAAAAATTGAATTTGGCGTCAAAGTGTTCAATACCTCCTTAAATGGATTGATACAAATATGCAAGATGAGAGGGATGAAATTTATTACCCATCGCCCTCACGTTCCTTACTCTATTTTTCTATCTTCAATCCCTTTTCTTGTACTAGAATGCTATAGCATCTTATGTTAACAACTTGAGGAAAAATGAAAATAATTTTTACTTTTGTTGAAATTAATCAACAATACATTTCTACTTTTAAATCGATGGCTGATTCACTTAAAGTGATTGAAACTAAATTCTATCATTTTAAAATATTATATATTTTCATTCCTTTTCTTTTGTTAGAAATCCATGTACTAAGAGACCAAAAACAAAGAAGAAAAAACAATGTATGATACTATAATACGATCATATCCTTAATTAATGAACTTAGGAATTGAATTAGGAGATGCTGACACCTGGTATCACTCCCATATTGGGAGTCCGCTTCTTTAGATATGGTGGAATGTTTTCTTTCTTTGTTTCGGTTCTTGTTTTATCCTAGTTTTGTATGCCTTCGGTTGATGATTTTCTGAATTATCGATTTTGTACTAGGCACTTGTTGATGAACAACAGATGTCAAATTTTAAAAAGGTAGGTCAAACTATAAAGTTGACTAGGTCAAACTATAAAGATGACATGTAATTTCTTTTGTTATTAGATCTTAGTCTCGTCGAATTAAACATATAGAATATGCCAATATGAAAGTTTTGAAAAAAGTTTTGAAAAAAATGTTCGAAATTAAATGTCCCGAGGATATAATCCAGTATCAATAGCAAGGTCTAGTAACAAGAAATCACTCGATCATCACTGATGTGACATAACTTGTTCAGTTGTTGAAATGCGCATATGGTGCACTGAAATTATATAAAAGAATATATATTCAAATACTGACAATTTCAGCCTCTAGATTGGTATCTCAGCTGGTGGACTGTTAGTCCCCGACGAGAATACCGTTCGCCTAGTTTCACATTGTTTCACACATAGATTCTCCGTCACATAATTTGAATTTGAAGACGTTTACATTTGTACCACTTGGTGAGTGTCACTGCTGGTAGACAAGGAGTCCCCGAGGGCACATGAAGCTGAGTTCGAAAATTGTTGTTATCAAAAGTTCTTGAAATTTCTTTGGTCCTGTAGCATCATATCCCACCAATCTTGCTTTCTCTTTCGGTACATTTTTGGACATAATAACTTTCACACTCCTTGGCCAAATATATTGTTAAGATTGAGGATCAATCAAAAGGGTTAAGTACCCGAAAAGTGCATGTCTTGTCTATGTTGCAAAGTTATTTCTTCTGAAATGATGCTAATTGACTTTTTTCGCCGTGACGAACTTCGCACTTTAATTTTATAAGTGGATTGCCGAAAAAACGCGCCAGTAGTACAGGAAGTCCAATATACCAATTCCATTCAGTAAACTTATCAAAATGTAGATGACTCCGCTTATGAGTTTATATGTGAACGGCAGCTACGACACTGATTCTTCAATGTTCGAAGAGCGAAGTTCGACGTCCGTCATTTTGAATTTCGTCTCGAGCATTACTGATGTGACATAACTTATTGAAATGCGCATATGGTGCACTGAAGTTTACAATAGAACATATATTTCAATATTGACAACGAAAGAAAATAATAGACGAATTTTCAAGTAAACGTTAAGTTAATTCATTGCCAAAAAATTAAAGCTTATTGCTGACACCTTCTTTTGAACATCTGTGCCTGGAAGACAATTGAATATTGAGTAAATACATGTAGTAATGAAATCCTTTTCTAAAAATTAAGTTATAAAACACGGATTTCTTATCTCATTTTTTTTTTCAGTCAGTGTGACCATGCAACGAACTGGACCCGTAAGCGCTTAGGGGAAAAACATTTTCAATTAAACTTTTAGAGAGAAAGAGAAAGACGTATGTTTTCACATTTCTTCTTCTTCTTATTTTTTTTTTCATCTTCTAGTACTTAACATCAATTATAAATCGCAGGTCCGAAACGACCACAGATATATTTGTTCGTGATTTATGTTAATGAGTACTTAGTTTCCAAAGAAATATGGAACAGCGGTTATCAGTCTCATGAATATCCTCCTAAAGACTGATTTTCACAAATTTCATCTTTCGTTCACAGAAGGAAAAAAACAAAGCGTTTTGATTAAAATAGAGAGTTAGCAAGATACTAGAATGAGAAATAAATGAACCTATAGCAGTAAGAAATTGAATTCTAAACTTAAAATTCGTATCATGTCTTCAGAATGGTTCTACAAATGACTACATTAAATACACATTTTTGTTCTATATTGCATAGATACATGTACATATAGGATTTTTTTTTCTCAAATCGTAGACTGAACCCCCATCCCCTTTTGACGGGTTGGAGACCGAAATAAAATATATGCCCATGAATTAGCTCTATTATTTGTTTTCATTTTACACGAAGAAGGTGGATAAGAGAGAGAGAGATATTGAGATTAATTTAATGTATTGTATATCTATATTACTTTAAAACAAGTCTCAATTTTTCTACTGTGCGTGAAAAATGAGGCTACATCAAGTGGCGACCTCTATAAAACCTACTATGCATATGGGTATTCAACAGGTTGGGAATGACTGCTCATATCCGATGCGATCACGCAATTGAGCGACTGTCCTTTAAAACAGTATTGAAATCAGTCACGCGAAAACGTATGAGAAGTGTTCACATCTCGTATTTACCTTTGTACTCACGAAACACAGCATATGTGCAACATGTCGGCTGAATACGTGAGTATTTTACGCATTCCTAAATGCTAGAAAATTCTCGATATTCTATTCCATTCATGCAACTTTAGCGAAAATGAAATCCTAGGGTGTGGGAGTACATATAGCAGACAATTTTTGCAATGTAAAACTTGTGTAATACCAATAGTTTCTAAAAATTACTTCTTGGAACCGTGAGCACACTTCTCAAGGATGTAGATACTTTCATTTTACGCGACCTTGACTTTGATCTTGCAGGGACGACTGTATAAATGACCAAGTTATGTTTCTTGAAAATAGATCTACCGTCCGCACGGCTCTTTTTAGAAACTGAATAAAGGCGATTTAGGTTTTTTGTCTTGAAAAAAGAAATATATCAAATGATAGCATATTGACACTTAGTCTTAAATTTTGGAATATGTTATATCGTCGTGATATCAAACAGACGAATGTGTCGTTTTCAATGTTTTTTTTTCAGCGTGACGTCGCCGGGTGTTCAAACAATTGTAACCTGTGGCAAACGTCAGGACGTCACGCATTCTCCTACGCATGCGTCCGATTTCAAGTCCGCTTTTCTTTAAATTTGAAAATTACTATAACTAGTAACCACATGTCGATGGTTTGTTTATTTTGTTTGTTTCTTTTGGGGAACAATATTGGACATTTTAGGCTCCTCAATAGTGACATAAACACTGTCAGATGTGATTTATTTTGAAATTCAGAATTACATGACAAACGTTAGAAAGAAAACAATTGCGTCATTTGTCTGATATTTTGTCTGACTTTCTCAGAGTTTGTCCAAAATCATTAAGGTATTCATCACGGTTACTTTCACGGTATCTTTCACGGTTGTTTAATGTACTATGGGTTATTTGAATAACCGGTTCATACTCATTTTAAGGAACCGTGACTCGCGCTAAATATAAGTTATTAATTTTTGCTATCATTGTAAGATTCAACAATGGCCAATAATGTTGTTACCTTGTTATGTATACATGCTATTTTGAAAATTGCTCATACGTCTTTAAGGATCCCTCTGCATGACAAATATGGATAATGACCATATCCCTGTATACAGCACAAAATCGATAATTCAGAAAATCAGAAACCGAAGGCATACAAAATCAGGAAAAACAGGAACCAAAGCAAACAAACAAAAACCTCCACCATATGAAAAGAAGCGAACTCCCGATATGGGAGTGAGACCAGGTGCCCAGGAAGAGTAAGCATCTCCTGCTTGCATGCAACACCCGCATCCCATCTTCACTGTTTCACAGTATGTTTGAGAATAAATATTTGTCATTGTCATCGCCAAGATTATGACTCCATTAACTATTGTATCAATGTAGACGAGTGTTTGAGAAGTTGAAAGAATAAAGAGCACTTTTCTTTGATATCCGAAGTATACTGCAATTAATTGTGAAATATATGCACAGCCACTGCCACTGTAATTGCCTGAGATAAAGCTTTCAGGACGATTGTTATTGATTTCCGTATAAATGACAGTATGACGTCATAACGCCCGGCATAGCGGATGAATTTGAATAGACTATCAACAAGTTTAAAATCCTTTCCTATGCAATGCAGAAAGTAGGAATAACATTATATAAAAACCCACTAAGTCCTTACTCTTTCAGCAACTATGTCTTGACGATTACAGAATATGACATCAACAACAAGCGACATAGGCAGGCGCAGCTACTATATTGCTCTCTGTCGATTGATGTCACATCCTACACTCAATGAAATATTTCGAATGAAGATTTCTTGTCACATTCAGCGTTGTTTTTGATAATTTCAAAATAGACCACCCGTAAACAGTACACAGTATAAGAAAAATCCATAAACTAACGCTGTCAACATTTCATGATTTCACCGCCCTGCAACTGACTCAAACGGATAATAGAAATGGGAATACATTCCGCAAACAAAATTAGTTCCAAACAGTCAACATCTAGAGAGTAATAAATAAACATAACTTGTTTGGTAATATTTGGTCATTATTCCATCGTTAAATTTCTAATTTGTTATACTTGATATATCATAATGCATTAATATATGAAAGGAGAAGGTACGTTATGGGCCAAAATCGGCCCTATCTGAGAAATGAAGCAAACTTTCAACAATGAAAATACATAATTTACAGAATGTAAATCAGTTTAAATTTTGAGAATCGGATATTCCGTTGCGATTCTATAGCAAATTGAAAACATGTAAGTAAGCTTTCTGTTTCACTGACTTTGACGTCATGTGACGTTATGATCACGTCGTAATATAACGTTGTCAGATAACAAATTGCTGTATTCTTACATTATTCATAGTGTTTGGTTTGCTCAAGTTTTTGCCATGAAACGATTTCATGAATCCTCGAAAATCTACGATTGCTTATTAAAGTATTGTACGTCGTCTTTCAGCTTCTGGGTTATTCTTTGAGACTGTCTCATTTTACTGTTACAACTGATTCTAGAATTTAAGGGAATTACGATGTTTTTAAAAATTATATTCGTGCATATACGTCATTCAAACGAACAAAAAGACAGATATATTACCGCTTAAATTTGAGATGGGGGATGTAGTGAATATCAGAAAGTCAAAGAGTCTGGGAGAGCGACTAGTGTCCCTGTCCTAGGGGTCCAGGGCGTTCCTGAAAGGGGACGGAAAATTATCTTACGGCGATTGACAGTTTTGCTTGATAAAGGCAGTATTGAAATAGCCATTTGAAATCTTTATCATGGTTATTGGATTGTTATGAATAGCTATATTTTTATATGATCGAGAATTATCTGATGAGCAAAGCAAGCCAGCGATTTTTAGGAGGGGGGTGTTTACAAACCTTTTGCTGTAAGGGTACATGTTGACTTACTTAGTATACTTATCAGAAAAAGCCGGGGTTTCTTTTAGAGCAATTTGACATGCAAACAACAAACAGTTACGTGGCGAGCGGCCGGGAGCAAGAGAAAATAACTTCCGAAATTTCGACATCAAAACTCAAGTATAAGCCCACCTAATGCCTTACTTACCGATTTATTAATTTTTTTTTTTTGTGGTGGCGCCCCAAACGCCCATCTAAATACGCCAATAAGCATAAATTCAAAATGAACCATAGTTTGTTTTATATATGTACATTTATATATCTAGCTGCAATTAATGAATCGGGAATATACGAATAAAACATAAAATGAAACAAATGAACAGAATAAATCTTGCGTATACATGCAGTTATCACAGCCGTTGCAAAAAAATTGTGATAGATGGCGCCACTGAAAAAATCGATAAAATCACGATGAACAGGGGCTACAATACACAAGGAGTACAATATTAATACAACCCCCTTTATAATACATAAAAATTTTTTGTTTATGTATTATAAAGGGGGGGGGTATGTTGTACTCTGTGTATTGTAGCCCTGTGAGTACATTTCGATTTATTGATGAATTTACGAGAAGTCACAAGATTGCGAGAAAGCTACCAAAATTTTAAATACATAATAACTAATGTATATCAGGGTGATGTACTTTTCCAAAACAGTGTGTATTTGGTTTGGTTTGGTTTTGTTTTTTCTTTCACCTAAACACCCAAAAATGCACATGGTTCACTAAATGAACAGTTTGTAATTGTCTTACATTTGTATCGAACCGCTGGCATATTTTTTTATATAAAATCGATATGCTATTTCATAAACGTTGGTGATGTTGATGGAGGTGGGGAGGAGGGGAGAGGGATTCGGAACCCTTTTAGATCACATTGTACGGCAGTCTTTCAATTATACTAACGGTAACACAATTTAAGCGAGTGATAACGTCAGGTCCGAAAATGCGATAGATTACGATTATGATCATTAAACATCCCAGATTATTCTATATCCCTTCGTATGCGAATGAAATGTTCTAATAATGCCTTCGAATGCGAATGTAATGTTCTAATAAACACACATACATGTATATGTATTCACACTCAAGCCGAATGAAGAAAAAATTAAAATAATGTCCTGTAGTCAAACGCGCATCCAGAGGGGGGGGGGGGTCGGTCACTTCCACTCACAAGAGTTTTATTACACACGTTATTTTCAATAAACAAGGGCACTTAGAGTAATGGAACTGAAAAAAAGACACGAATAGAGGTCTTGTCCTGGAAAAAAAAAACAGTTCGCTGACTCGATATCGCTCGCCAATTTTTTGAATTTACATATCATTAATCAAGTACAATGATGTGAAAATTCAAGATTGTAGTACTATGATGTGGAAATTCAAGAATGTAAGCTTTTTACTCGCTATATAGCCCACCAGTCATCTGTTTTATTTATACATGTGATGAAAAATAGAACTCACAGTCATTAATCAAGGACTTTATTGTCTTGTGTGTAACTCCCCCCCCCCCCCCCCTTTTTTTTTGCTATTCAGAAAAAATGGGACTTACGGACCAATCCTGAAATAATATCCTGGATCCGCCCATGATCTTGACCTTCTAAAGAGATTTGTCGGGTTGATCCTGCCAATAGAATGCGAGGCGAGGCAGAGTCTTCTATGGGCTTGATCTCCGTGGGCGGTCAGTGACAAACCTATAATTACTGCAACGCATAGTTTTTTTAGGGGGGTGGGGGTGTTTTTTGTTTGTTTGTTTGTTTGTTGCTGAAAATTTCTGTTTCGCGAATCTTATGTACATGCGAATTTATTTATACGGAAATAGCTGAATTGCTGACGGTCTACAGAAATTTAGGATCGGGGGATGAAGGAACAGAGGATATAGTTTCAATAAACTGACAGATTTTCTTTAAAAAAGTAAAATTGGAAGAATTCTCAAATACATGTATGTTACCATGGCCTTGCATGCGACTGCATTTTCTTACATCCCTATCAGTTATAGTGGATTCGTGATACTGGAATCAGCGAATCTAAATTCTGGTTAACTTGCTCGTTTGGTTTTTTTTTTACTATTTTACTCCTAAAATTTAAGTTATTGTACCGGCGGAGATTTTATGCGACATGCTCGGTGAACACCTAGATCTACTCTCTATGTTAGTAAAATATATCAATATTCAGCCATTTTTGTTTGTTTGTTTTTACTACAAACGTTTATAAATCATACCGAATTTCAAGAGAAAACCGATTCCTGATTTGAATATGTCACGCCAGTGCATGCACCTGCGGTGTCAAGTAAATGACGTCACTATAATGACGTCATAACGCCGTGCCGACGTGGTCCATGCATTTTCCATATACATTCTACGCAAGACAAATCATTAATTTTCAACTAGAGCAAGAGCGTCTGCTACTAATTTTTCACCTTTAATCGACAGATATGGAAATTATTGATCCATTTTTCTACTTTTATTTTTAGCAGATCGCCTTGCTCTATATGAAATTCTCGAAAATATATGTGAATTTCTAGAGAAAAATCCGGATTTGTTAATCCTTCCTTGGTTTGATGAACTATAATTTCGTAGGGGTGCATCAAGACGAAATGCGCATTTTATGTATATATGTAATTGATCTTGTAGATAAATAAAATAAACCCATTTGACAATTTTCACGATTTGAATTTCTCAGGAAACAACAGGGCCGATATGGGGTCTTAATGTACCTTCTCCTTTCAGTCATACTGAATAAGCGTTACGTTGCCATGGGGACACTCCCGCTGTTCCTTTCTGAAATTAAATCCCCTCCAGATTGGTGGACGGATTCGCTTTAAAAATAGAATTGGGAGCTTTCTTTGTTCTATTTTTGGCTTTGTAAGCGCATATATATAGAATAAGTCCAATTTTGAGTGTTTATGCAGAAATAAATTACAATGGCTGATGCATTTATTTGATAAAATGCGCTAAACGCGCATTATATCAAAATAAATGCATCAGCCATTGTAATTTATTTCTGCATAAACACACAAAATAAGACACTTATTATATAATTACATCATGTGATGCACAAAACATTTCATTCCCGTTTGTATAGATCTATTCTCTTTTAGTCCTGGGATCTTTTCATACTGAATCGACGTTTTTGTCATTTTGTCCTTCATATATTAATCACTATTTAGACGGAACCATTTTTATATCTGTTACGCTTCAAGTGTTGGTCGCAAACAAATCTATCAGTCTGGACCAATCAGAAAGAAATATATGAAAACATACATATCCGCACGAATTATCATGAAAACTACAAAACGTTAATGAAAAGAAGACCAATTACATTACATGAAGAAAAATTAGTTCACTCCAACTGCTGGGAATTGATTACTAGTATCTAATATTCCACAGTCCTCACTTATATGATTTTTGGTTCGAATTATTGCTTCCATCTTTGTTTTTTTTTTATTTTTTTGGGGGGAGGTGTTTTTTGTTTTTGTTTTTTGGAACTTCATTAAGTTCATCTTGTGAAATACATGAACTACCCACTTGCTGACCCTTAACAGAGAAAAAATGATTTAGCCTTAATCTGTATTAACAGTTTAATCATCAATGCAACTCAAAAGCTATTGGATTTATGCAAGTTAAGAAAAACAAAAAGAAAAAAACATTGATAATTCAATTAGAGATATTACCCTTTTGTGCTGTTTATAATCATAAATTCATATATATTAAGTGATATATATGACATATATGTGCTGTATATGGATATGGGTATGGTCACTATCCATATTTGTCATTTTTACCACTGTCCATGTGTCACTGCTGGTGGACAAATTGTCCCCGAGAGCACTTGTCGGGCAGTTTTTTGCTTGTGCTGTATACAGGGATATGGTCATTATCCATATTTGTCATGAAACCTTTTTATTATATGGTCTTTATCTAGTCCCACTCTCATTGGATGAGCACTATCACGTGACGAGTCATTGTCACATCATTGACAATTGTGGAGCGATTTACTATTAAATATCAAAAAAC
Source organism: Pinctada fucata (assembly GCA_028142955.1). NCBI lineage: Eukaryota > Metazoa > Mollusca > Bivalvia > Pterioida > Pteriidae > Pinctada > Pinctada fucata. Next base: position 26,391,487 of record AP027113.1, on the reverse strand, counting down.
GCTAGAAATTTATCGCTGTGACGTCAGTAACGTCATTTGGTCAACAGAATTAAAACGATGAAGCTGAGCTATAATTTCCTTGTATATTTAATCAAACGTAAATTCGATGGATTTTGACTCTGAAATAATCTATAATTGCTATTTCGTTCAGAATTATTCAACAAAGACTTTAATTATTACTATCCTTATATTCAGTCTTGAAATATCTTTAAGAAAAGTCGCGATCGATGTCATGCAGCCATTTTCGAAAAGGCATCTTTATATATATGATATTGTATATCATATTATATTTTGTTATACCCTTATCAGTATCGCTATATAAAATCCTCATAGGAAAAATGCTTATAAATTCGAATATTTGACCAAGCAGTCAATAGTAATATCAATATTGGTCCTAGGTATTGAATAAGGTATAACAAAACAATTATTGACTTGAAATTCGGGAAACATTTGAATTGTTGGACTTTCAGACAAAATATAGCCTTCGGTCTCGGGCAATATTTTGTCTTCAGGTCCAACAAATCATATATTGCCCTCATTTCCAGTCAATAATTATATGATATATCACGTGATACCATTTATATTCGAATACTTAATGTAGAGCATCCCTCAGGTCTCAGATGCTCATATTTCCTTTAAAACAACTTTTACAATATTTTCATTTCCATATTTTCAAAGCTCATGTTAAACCTGATATATACAAACAAAGTATAACTCTTGGTTTCATGATTATACCGAGAGTGTAGCCGTTTCAACTTTAACATTGGGCCCTTTGGGAAAAGTAAGAAAAATCCATTTTTAGGGATGATGAAATGTAACTATAAGTTTCTTTTCCCAAAAGCATATTCTTTTGATAATCTGAACAATATTCTGAAGAGAAAAATAGGGAATCCAGGCATAAAATTTCCAGAATTCTGACCTGAGGGATGCTCTACCTTAATACCATTTCATAATAATCATAATTTCGAATATGTAAAAATCACATAACCCTCATTATGAATAACGTTTGAAATCGAAAATCAGTCTATGGTCTTATATACATGTATATATTTATATATGTAAATAATAAATAAATGTATTTTGATATAATACAGACAATAAAAACAAAGAAAGGCAGAGTTCTTAAGTCATCAGTTGGGATACGTAAAACAGTTTCTGGGACCAACAATGTGTCCAAACGCACTATCAATACTAGATTTTCTAGTAGGAAACAAACGCTGTTGAAGAAGGTACATTTCAAATATGCACTGTTCAGTCAAGCACAAGATATTTATTAAGACTACCACAAGATCACAACTGCATGCAACCAAGTATATTCGCAAAATCATCATACACTTATTAAGGAATGACCCGCTGAGATATTACTTGTTAAAATGCACATGTAATGCACTGAAATTATTACAGAAGAACATTATTTTCATTGTCATACCCTTATCAGTATCTCTATATAAAATCACCATTTGAAAAATGCCTATAAATTCGAATTTAGCAGTCAATAGTTAAATCAATATATTGACCGATACGTCACGTCGTTTATGACGTCACGTCATCGATGACGCTATAAACTCTACTCATTTTATCCGCGCTCTTTCTCTTAAGCCCCTGTCACACTGTAGCGAATTTGAGCTACGAGTTGTGGCGAGTTACAACTCGCCACAACTCGTCATTTGTCGCATGGAACTCGTACAGATGTCTTCACATGTCGAAGAAATGTCGCCTCATGTCGCCAGAACTCGGCGTGAGGCGGCGAGAATTTTAAACGGTTTAAAATTGTCGTGCGAGTTTTCATCTCGTGCGCATGTCGAACAGAGGTCGAACAGATTTCGCATAAACTCGTACAGGCATCGTGTGAATGTCTCCACTTCTCGTCGCTTCTCGCCATGAATCAAACTCGTGCGAGAAGGGCCGAGTTTATATACGAGTTAAAACGACATGAGTACGATTTCTGCACGACATAATGCGAGTTGTACCGACCTCTTCTCGACACCTGCACGACTATGTACGAGTTCTGTTCGACACTGTCTCGACGTTTTCTCGAGTTCTGCGGAGTTGAGTACTTAAATCCAGTCTTCCTCTGCAGCATACATAAATGTTTTCACTTTCATAGTATAGCAATGATAGTGAACAAAAATAAAAGAGGCCCAGGTGGGCTGACATGTTCAAGGCGTACACGAGCTTAATACACATACTAACTCCAGAAAAATCCAATTAATCGTGATAAGTTTGTCCATGTAACCTCTTACATCATTTTGTCCTAATAAATAATAAAAAAGAAAACAAACAAACAAACAAAAAAAAAACCAAGGAAACAGTCCCATCTTTCATCTATGGCAGATTTATCTTTAAGTTGGTATAAGACATTGAGCACCTAACCCGTATACGATCTTGTAAGTTTATTTTATTGCATTTAAAAAAGATTAAAACGATAAATTTATCAATTATAATTATTAAAGCTGACAGGATTAAAAAAAAAAAAGAAAACTGTAGATACAAAAATTTTCCTTTTCTGGTTGTATTGAAAAAGATTATGGAAAAGAACAAATTTGACAACCCCTCCCCTTCCCTTGGCAGAATAGTTAGTTCTTTATGGTACATTGTACGTATTATAATTTTCAGCTTAAATCATATAGAAAGTTATTGAAAAAAAAAGGAAAGGAGAAGACCTCAATTGTAGCATGTACATGATCAAATTCAAAATAGTCCATAATCGGCTCTTGAATATGCATCCATCTTGGACTCTCAGATTCGTTACTTTTACTAATAGATTCCTTCTGCGATTGTAGAAGATATTTTTTCAACAGATTTTGCATCGTCCAGAAGAAGATAATTAAGACATGAAAATATAGCGTGTTATTTAAATTTTTTTAAGCTTGTACAGACCAATTCATTCAAAATTTTGAGCAGTCTTGAGGAAGAAAACTTGAGTCGATACACGTAAATCATACAAAAGGAAGACATTTTGTCGACGGTCAAAATGCTACAATAATGACAATACAAATCCCTGTCAAGAGCTTTCAGATCGGGTGAGCTAAAAAAGACTTAAACACAATTTATACCAAATTCATAACGTGTTGACATAACTCGTACACTTCTCGATCTCAGCTCGTCATAACTCGTACTTATCTTGTGCTTGACTCGTAGGCATGTCGCCACATCTCGTATAAATTCCTACGAAACTCGTACTTAATTCGTATCTTCTCGTACCAAAGTCTTCGTTTGTCGAGAAGATGTCGTGTACAAATCGCAGAGTGTCGCCAAGTGTCGTGTACTGTTCTCGTAGAGATCTCGAGCAAATGTCGAGCCCATGTCGTAATCACATAAAATCAAGACTAACTCGGGGAAATTTCGGCGAGTTATAACTCGCCAGCACTCGTACAAAACTCGTAGCTCCAATTCGCCACAGTGTGACAGGGGCTTTATCGACGAAAATGAACGTTAACATGCCGGGCCAATCGGTTCGATGCTGCAGTATTGAAGTGAGGTATAACAAAAAAATAGCAATCCAAGAAATGCTTGTGTCGCCTGCGAAGCGGTTTGATTATTATTGTAGAAAGTGGATCAAATTATTGGTATCAGTAGAAAAGTCTTGTCAAATGAAATTCATTTGAAATATCAAACCTCTTAATTACAAATTAAAAGTTATGGTCATTCTCAAATTTTCAGAACAGAGTGTCAATCATCTAGGTCAAGGTCACTACGTAAAAAATTGGTAACAAAAAGTTCTCATCATAAGAAATATTAAAGACCTATCACCTACCAATTAAAAGATTTATACAACCTTAGAAAAGAAGGTCAAATAGCTAGGTCAAGGTCAAAAGGTAAAAAATTATAGTATGTGTAGAATGGTATTGTTACAAGGAAAATACATGTGAAATATCAAAGCCCTATCACCTACCAATCAAAAGATATAACCAATATTACTTTTCTTGAAAAGAAGATCAAATATCTAGATCAAGGTCAAATATTATGGTCTGTTTAGAAAGGTCTTGTCACAAGGAATACACATGTGAAATACCAAAGCCCTATCACTTACCAATCAAAAGACATATCCATTCTTAATTTTTTTTTTTGAAAAGTAGGTCAAGTATGTAGGTCAAGGTCAATAGGTCAAAAATTATGGTATGTGTAGGAAGGTCTTGTCACAAGGAATACACATATGAAATATCAAATATATCAAATATCTTACCAATCATAAGATATAGTGAATCTTTTCTTTTGTTCAAAAGTAGGTCAAATATCGAGGTCAATGTCACAAGGTCAAAAAATATGGTATGTGTAGAAAGGTCTTGCCACAAGGATTGCACATGTGAAATATCAAAGTCCTAACACTTACCAATCAAAAGATATATCCATTCTTAATTTTTTTGAAAAGTAGGTCAAATATGTATGTCAAGGTCACTAGGTCAAAAATTATGGTATGTGTAGGAAGGTCTTGTCACAAGGAATACACATATGAAACATCAAAGCCCTATCACTTACCAATCAAAAGTTATGGGCTGTGACACCCAAAGTGTGACAGACAGACGGACTGACGGACAACGGACAAAGTGATCCCTAAGTGTCGCTATGCTTCGCAGGCGACACAACAATTATTGACTGGGAATGAGGGCAATATATGATTTGTTCGACTTTTAGAAAAAATATAGCCTTCGACATCGGGCAATATTTTATCTTTTAGTTCAACAAATCATGTATTACCCTCATTTCCAGTAAATAATTGTATATTATACATACATTTGTTATATAAATGTCACAAAATATGAAGAGAGAAAGAAATAACCCTGAAAAATGTAACGTTTAAAAAAAATTGAGGGAGCTATTCTAATTCTTTCAAAATTTTTATTATGTCGTTTTTTCTAGGTCTTCTTTTTTTTAATTCTTGCCACTGTTTAGTAAAAGATGCATCCACAAAAGACAACTTTGTCTCTATTACGACACAGAGCTCCTCTTTCGTATGCTGCTAATATGAACTGATCACATTCCTCTGTTGCTTAGTCACTGGAACCTTTTTCAAACGTTGACAGTTTGACTTACGTCTAATATTTTCAAAATGAGCATTAACATTTTTAATGCAGTTGCATGTAAAGTTTATGATGTCATTATCTAAATGCAACTTCACTACTATTCTCTTTTCGAAGAATTGCTCTGGAAAAAAATAAGTAAACTATATAAGGAAAGAGAAACGAAATCTGCTTTCGTTTTATATATTTTTTCTATTTATATTTAATGTATAAGTATTATTATTTTGATAATGCGCAGTTTTCTTTGATTTCTTAAATTTGTTGTTCTTACTCAATGAAATTATATGAAAACCTTAATATCCACAGAAACACTGATAAAACATTTTTAGCTCACCTCGACGAAGTTGAGATGAGCTTTTGCTATAACCCCGGCGTCCGCGTCCCCGTCCGCGTCCGGTTAAAGTTTTTGGGGTAACTCAGTATCTGACAAAGTACTGATGCTACAGTAACCAAACTTGCACAAGTGATTCATCTCGGGATGCTGAGGTGAACCCATGCATCGGATGCAGCATCTGACCTACATTTTCCGGTTGAATGACTTTGTCATTGTCTGGTTAAAGTTTTTGGGGTAGTTCAGTATCTGACAAAGTACTGATGCTACAGTAACCAAACTTGCACAAGTGATTCATCTTGGGATGCTGAGGTGAACCCATGCATCGGATGCAGCATCTGACCTACATTTTCCGGTTAAATGACTTTGTCATTGTCTGGTTAAAGTTTTTGGGGTAGTTCAGTATCTGACAAAGTACTGATGCTACAGTAACGAAACTTGCACAAGTGATTCATCTTGGGATACTGAGGTGAACCCATGCATCGGATGCAGCATCTGACCTTCTTTTTCCACTTGAGTGATTTTGCCTTATAAGGCCAATATTGAGCAAAGTATAAGCGCTACATGTACCAAACTTGCATATTGGATGTATCTTTGATCAAACTTTCATAAAATGACCTTGACCTACTTTTTCCACTTGAGTGATTTTGCCTTTAAAGGCCAATATTGAGCAAAGTATAAGCGCTACATGTACCAAACTTGCATATTGGATGTATCTTTGATCAAACTTTCATTAAATGACCTTGACCTACTTTTTCCACTTGAGTGATTTTGCCTTTAAAGGACAATATTGAGCAAAGTATAAGTGCTACATGTACCAAACTTGCATATTGGATGTATCTTTGATCAAACTTTCATAAAATGACCTTAACCTACTTTTTTCGCTTGAGTGATTTTGCCTTTAAAGGCTTATATTGAGCAAAGCATAAGTGCTACATGTACCAAACTTATATATTGGATGTATCTTTGATCAAATTTTCATAAAATGACCTTGACCTACTTTTTCCACTTGAGTGATTTTGCCTTTAAAGGCCAATATTGAGCAAAGTATAAGTGCTACATGTACCAAACTTGCATATTGGATGTATCTTTGATCAAAATTTCATAAAATGACCTTGACCTACTTTTTCCGCTTTAGTGATTTGTCTTTAAAGGCCAATATTGAGCAAAGTATAAGTGCTACATGTACCAAATTTGCATATTGGATGTATCTTTGATCAAACTTTCATGAAATGACCTTGACCTACTTTTTTCCACTTGAGTGATTTTCTTAATATACATGTACTTAGAGATATGTTTAAGTTGAACTTTGCTGCCGCGAGGTGAGCTTCGTAATCTTTGATTACACTATGTTTTTTCAAATGCTCACATGATGCACTGAAATAATTTACACTAATAAAAAAGCATGCTAGACAAAATACTATGATATACCAGTAAATGTACAAAATTAATCATTAGTTTGAGATACAAATTTTTATCAATATTATTATTTCAAATATACTTTAAAATATGTTTCCATTAATTAAAATAGATACCTATTTATTCAATATTGTAGTTCTGTACCTGTAAATACTGATTTCCCTCTCTATGGCATATGAATATGTGTAAGAATGATCCTTTTAGGTAAGACCAAAGGACTCCGTCAGTCCCTCTCTTATCTATTTGAATAAAATAAACTTTAATTAAATAACGATAAAATTGCCTTTTATATAACATAAGGCGACAGAGCTTGTGCAGAACACAGGGTGTAAAGTAAAACTCCAAATTGGATCGTCATGTGGAAATACCTATACGGCTGGAATCGAGGTACGTATTGGATATACGCCGAAAACAATTCATTCTTAAAGATATTGGACAGTTTGAGGCCCGCAGGGCCGAAAACTGTCCAATATCTTTAAGAATGAATTGTTTGAGGCGTATATCGTACTTAAAACATTGATCACTATTCAAAGTGGCATGACCCTTGACTTTTTTCTTATTATGTTAATTGTTTTAATTTACTGTAACGAAATGTAATCACTCCAGGTTCTAACATTCTCGCTACTAGCAGTAGGGAGTCGTTTATAAAAGAAGATAACAGAGATGAAATTTTCAATTAAAAAAAGTGGTGACAAATTATGACGCAGATTCCGTAAACCAAGATGAAATTGGATGCAAATTTTGGGGGAAAATCAACGAGAATACTTTGCGTGATGACGATTTAGTTGAAGCTTCTTTGGAGATATAGAATAAAAGGGCGTATCTCTTAAATTGTCGTTTTCCGGACAAGCAAGAAATAATATAGTGCCTTTAAAAATACCAAAAAGAAATCAATCGAGACGTTCAACTAACTATACATATGTGCAAAATTAAATGAAAGAAACAGTTCAGGAAGATATTTTGAAGTAGTCTAGTTCGTATAACCTGACTAAAACCCAGCCTTTGACGGTTATTTGCACAGGGGGGGGGGGTCAAAATAACCATCAAAAGCTGGATTTAGGTCAGGTTTTCGGACTAGAAGAAGTCGAGCAAAAATCTTAATTAAAAATAAAATTAAAAAGATGGAAAAAGAATTAAGACCGAAAAAAACAAACAAACGGACTGAACTATATTGTCTCTTACATTATTATTTCCGACACAACTGCCGATTCTTTAGATATGTAAGATTGTGCTGGATTTTGTCAACTCCGGAAAAATTGCAAAAATTGGATATAGTCAGTACCACGATACATGGAATTCTTGTCACGTTATTTCTAAATAAGGATTGTAACGGTTGTCCTGTAGATGTCAAAGTACATTTACCTTTGACTGTCCAATATTCAATCTAGGTCGCGTATATTTTTTCTAATAAACGCGACCTAGATTTGATATTGGACAGTCAAAGGTAAATTTTGGACAATTCGAACAAAGGAATGACGTCACGTCAATGTTTTAATTATATAAAAAGCCAATTTACATGTATAGTTATCAAACTGAAAAAAAAGAAAAAATTCGAATCTACTAGTACTTTAAAACATATTTCCAAATAAGACGTTAAATCTGAATAATTTTTTTTTTTCATTTTTATGTATATAAACTGAAAGAAAGGTGTTTTCTTTTCAGAATTAACGTTTTAGTTTTCATTATCACAATGTTATTTTCTTCATGCAAATGGCATTTCTTATGGCATGAAATAATAAATTTTGTTTAAAATGCAGAGCCATACAGTATGTTTTAGTGCATCATGTGACAGTCCGTATAATTTCATTGGTTCACCAAAAGGAGGCTACGAGTGAACAAGAACCTATCATCACTTTGTACATTAGATCACTGTGGCGTATCTTGTGATACACAAGTGATATGTTCCAAGGGAATACCCTTTGATTAAACCAAGTAAATACTGTCTAAATCTACTTTATATGAATTTTATTTAGGCCTATCATATGGTCATTATTATTAATTATATGATGGTAATTTATTCTGGTCAAGAAAAGACGTATATTTGGAGAACACTTTGGGTGGCAAATTAATCTATTTTCGACGCAGAGCCTGCAGGATCATTTATTTTGCAGTAACTCTAGATCAGAATATTTATTTTCAACCTCTACCAATCCTGACCAAAAAAAAAATCAATTAAAGGAAGCCAACAACTATTGTCTAATAATCTATATGACTTCAATTAGTGTATGGCTAGCGAAGCGAGCATAATTTTTTTTTTTTGAATTTGTAAGAAAAGTGTCAAACTATTTATTTTCACTATTTACTGTGTCAGAATAATTATTTCTAAAAAATGCAAGGCCCCCCTCCCACCTTAGGGATCAAATGTTCGTCCCCTGAGCTAAATATTTCCGTTTTAAGTCTTCTTATTGATTAAAAATAGGATGGAAAGGAAATCGTGGAGGGTAGCATAAGTGGTGATGGGTCGAAGGACAGGAAAGAGAAAGGGAAAGAATGTGCTGTCCAAACCATTGATAGCATGTTTTCCAACATCACAGAAGTTAGCAAATGCAGAGTGTGTGGTAGTGACGATGGTCCGTCTTTCTGGATCGGTTGCAACCATGCAAGTGACCGTGTAACATGCGACTATTGGGTGCACGCCCATTGTCTTGGTGTCGCTGCGAGAACAAAATCTAGCCTTTCTAAATTAAAGTGGTATAGACCATCTCATATTGCGCAACACTGATAATGAAATAAATAAATGACATACATGTATGACCATCTTTAATAAGTTTTACTTTATTCACTCTCTCTGCGTTCCTTGTAGCTCTTTGCCAAGCTGCATCATCTGGCAAACCAGAAGGTAGAAGTTTCTTTATGGCTCTTTTTTGGACTCCATGATAAAATCTCCACCTTCACAATCATCACCAGAAACACTGTAGGATTCGTGTGTCTTAATGAAATCCAACACCTCAGGAGGACATTGATGTTGAACACACAAGTCCCTGACGAAGGTTTCAATATAAAAGGGCATAGTGAGGCCAAAAAAATGAGGAGCGAATGTTGCCTTGGCAACATTAATAGCTTTACTTTTATTGCAACGGACACCAGCCCGAAATACATGGACAGACAGACAATAAGTAAATACAGCCTCCGTCATGAACTGGGTTCAGGGATCTTGTAGAAAGACCCATTCTAGGAATCCAATCGTTGTAGGTTATTCTTGTAGGTTACCAGTATGTTGGAGATACTTGAACAGTAATTCTGAGCCCATAGTATGCATAAATATCTGAATGATCTGCCAGCTCTTGTGGTGATCTAAATATAATTTAAATGGATGTCAAAGACGATGCAATCCTGATAAAAAATTTCTATTAAACATGTATTTAAGGAATACACTAAAACAAAATATCTAGAGTTCAATAGATTTAATCCAATTTAAAACATATCATTATTCGATATAATTTCTTCTTTTTTTCGCATTATTAAAATTATAATCTACTTATGCACTGTGGTGTATCACGTGATACGCAAATGATATGTTCCACGGGAATCCCCTTTGATTAAACCAAGTAAATACTGTTGAAAACCTCTTTATATGATTTTACTTTAGGACTATCATACGGCCATTATCATCAATGATATGATGACAAATATGGATAATGACCATATCCCTGTTTACAGCAAAAAATCGATAATTCAGAAAATCAGAAACCGAAGGCATACGAAATCATGATAAAACAGGAACCAAAGCAAACAAACAAAAACCTCCATCATATGAAAAGAAGCGAACTCCCGATATGAGAGTGAGACCAGGTGCCCAGGAAGAGTAAGCATCTCCTGCTTGCATGCAACACCCGTCGCTTCAATTCGGTAGAATTGTCACTTCCGGTTACTTCCATTTTGGAATATATTGAGTACAATCTTTGGTTGGATGGTTCAAATGGTATATGGCATAATATCATCCACCATTCTGGAGAGTGGGACATCATAGTGTATGACGAGTTCCCCATATCGACCGTAGAACTTCCTCAGTGACGATGTTAGTCGGTCACAAACATATCCCTGACTGAGAAGCTTATCTGAAAGACGCCTACCTCTCAGAACAAAATCCGTATATTTGGTACTTGCTCTGGCATAGCGTATCAACTGAGATATGAACACGCCATAAGCAGGCGATGAAGGGATGTTGCTACTCAGAAAAGGAAAGTTTGTAATGCTGAAATTGAAGTCGTAACGTTTGTCATAGAGTGAGGTGATCATGTGACCATCAGTGTCGTAGGACAACACTATGTCCAAATAGGATGCTGAATTATTTGTCTCTGTAGTTTCTTTGACTTCAAGCTCCGAAGGATAGATACTGCTCAGGTAATCCGCGAATTTTGGATTATTGATGGACAACACATCGTCTATGTATCTGTAGGTGAAGTTGAAGTCAGAAGCTAAGTATCTTTTCCTTTCAGAGACCAAAGATTGAATGAATTCAGCTTCGTACGAGTAAAGGAAAATGTCGGCAAGGAGTGGGGCACAATTGGTCCCCATTGGAATTCCGACAATTTGCTGGAAGAACTTTCCTCCAAACACCACAAAAATGTTGTCGATCAGAAAGTTTAACATCTGAATAATGTCTGTTTCAGTGTACTTATTTTCAGAATCGGACTTTTCTTTTACAAAGTAGGTTTTGTCATAGTTAACAACAATAAATTTGTATTTGCGATTACCGTTCTTACTTGTAAACGCATAACTTATAATTTTAGCGAGTCTTTCTTTCAATTTAGAATGTGGAATTGTAGTGTAGAGTGTCGAAAAATCAAAGGCTTGATCGAATGGACTCTACTAAAATGAGTGGATTTCAGATGTTCTAAAAGTTCCTTCGAATTCTTTAAAATCCACATCTGGTTAATACCACTGCGAGAATATACTGTCGAACAATATTTTTGAAGCCAAGATTTGATTTCAGATAAAACTGTGGTGAGTAAGATCGATAGAGATTTGGTAGAACATTTTGAGGATCCAGCGATTAAACGTTGTTTGTACGGATTCTTATGCATTTTAGGTATGCAGTATAAGTATGGTAAATCTAAATCTAAATTGGTAGTGTCGAAGCCAAAGGAAGCAAGAGCTAATTTGTGGTTATCTATTATTTCAGAGGCAGAAATGTTTGTTGGGTTGTAAGTGGGATTTCCAGGTGTCGAATTTAAACCCAACTCTTTAACTAGACTGTCTAAATAGTACTTTTTGCAAGTAAATGTGTAATTATTTGAGGCTTTGTCCGCTGGACACAATAGACACGAATCCGGTGTTCACAGTTGATTTTAATCGGTTAATTCTAGATAAAAGTAACCCTCTGATTGATTTTATCCATTCGGAAAGGGTGTCGAGCTGTACATCCTCTTTCTTTGCCCAACGTCTTGCATATGATGGTTGTCTATTCTGGTCAAGAATAGACATGTATTCGGAGAACACTTAAACAGAATTTTTTCAATGTTCACCACATGTTATGATATGGTGCACGGACAGATACAAAATTTTCTGTTTAAGTGTTCTCCAAGTATACGTCTATTCTTGACCAGAATGAATTACAATCATATAATTAATAATAATGACCATATGATAGACCTAAAATAAATTCATATAAAGTAGATTTAGACAGTATTTACTTGATTTAATCAAAGGGTATTCCCATGGCACATATCATTTTTGTATCACGTGATACGCCACAGTGTTATGAATACCTGTTGCATTTTGACAGGACAATTTTGCTTTTGGCATAAAGGCTAGCCTTGATTTTGAATAATGCTTTCACCATGTTTTTATTTCATAATGTCCAACGCCTGAAAAATTATTTAAATATGTATGTAACCTTTGATTGAAGGATTTAATGTACAAAATTCATTCACATTAATTTATTTAATTTAAAAGGAACAAAGCATAGCTGTTCAAAGCACATGACAGTTACCAAACTTTAAAAAAAAATACACAGATATGACAAGAAACAGAACAAGATAGATACCAAATGAAATGAATTTGATAGGAGTTGCTGAGACGGTAAGTAATTTAGCTTATATATATAAATAAAGCCTGTGTTTGTGAAATACGAATGCCCACGGTGACATCTTTGTTAGTTTGTGAAGATGGGATGCAGAGGGATTCTTAAAGACGTATGAGCAATTTTCAAAATATCATGTAAACATAACAAGGTAACAACATTATTGGCCATTGTAGAATCTTACAATGATAGCATAAATTAATCACTTATATTTAGCGCGATTCACGGTTCCTTAATGTAAGTATGAACCGGTTATTCAAATAACCCATTGTACATTAAACAACAGTGAAGCGTGATAAATACCTGTGCAATTAATGATTTCGGACAAACTTCCACAAAGTCAGACAAAATATCAGAAAAACGACGTAATTGTTTTCTTTCTAACGTTTGTCATGTAATTCTGAATTTCAAAATTTCACAATTAAATCACAGCTGACAGTGTTTATGTCACTATTGAGGAGCCTAAAATGTCCAATATTGATCCCCGAAATAAACAAAACCATCGACATGTGGTTACTAGTTATAGTAGTTTTCAAATTTAAAGAAAAGCGGACTCGAAATCGGACGTAGGAAAATGCGTGACGTCTGCCACAGGTTACAATTGTTTTAACACCCGGCGACGTCATGCTGAAAAAAAAACATTGAAAACGACACATTCGTCTGTTTGATATCACGACGATATAACATATACCAAAATTTAAGACTAAGTGTCAATATGCTATCACTTGATTTATTTCTTTTTTCAAGACAAAAAACCCAAATCGTCTTTATTCAGTTTCTAAAGAGCCGTGCGGACGGTAGATCTATTTTCAAGAAACATAACTCCCATGTTAGATCATGTCATGTCATGTTAGAGTTATGTCCCGCAAATGCAAAATTTTGATGATTATGGGCCTCCTTACAATCATACCCATGACGTGTTTGTTGGTCATTTATACAGTCGGCCCTGCAAGATCAAAGTCAAGGTCGCGTAAAATATAAGTATCTACATCCTTGAGAAGTGTGCTCACAGTTCCAAGAGGCAATTTTAAGAATTTTAAGAAACTATTGGTATTACACAAGTTTTACATTGCAAAAAGTGTCTGCACACCCTAGGATTTCATTTTCGCTAAAATTGCATGAATGGAATAGAACATCGAGACTTTTCTAGCATTTAGGAATGAGTAAAATACGTGCGTATTCAGCCGACATGTTGCACATATGCTGTGTTTCTTGAGTACAAAGGTAAATACGAGATGTAAACACTTCTCATACGTTTTCGCGTTACTGATTGAAATACTGTTTTAAAGGACAGTCGCTCATTTGCGTGATAGAATCAGATATGAGCTGTCATTCCCAACCGGTTCAATTGTCGCCAACGATTAACGGAAATGGATTCTCGTGGAGAGAGATTTTTGTAGCTGCGGTATTTTTTCTTCCTATGTATATTCTTTAGGGGGTGTTGTATTAATAATTGACATAAAATTAAGCCTAATATGAAATATAACCATAATTATATGATAATGATTTTCTCCCACTTTGTGCAATTCACCACGGAAAATAATAAAACATGCGACATGACAAAACCTACTTTGTAAAAGAAAAGTCCGATTCTGAAAATGAGTACACTGAAACAGATATTATTCAGATGTTAAACTCTCTGATCGACAACATTTTTGTGGTGTTTGGAGGAAAGTTCTTCCAGCAAATTGTCGGAATTCCAATGGGGACCAATTGTGCCCCACTCCTTGCCGACATTTTCCTTTACTCGTACGAAGCTGAATTCATTCAATCTTTGGTTTCTGAGGGGAAAAGATTCTTAGCTTCTGACTTTAACTTCACTTACAGATACATAGACGATGTGTTGTCCATCAATAATCCAAAATTCGCGGATTACCTGAGCAGTATCTATCCTTCGGAGCTTGAAGTCAAAGAAACTACAGAGACAAATAATTCAGCATCCTATTTGGACATAATGTTGTTCTACGACACAAATGGTCACATGAACACCTCACTCTATGACAAACGTGACGACTTCAATTTCAGCATTACAAACTTTCCTTTTCTGAGTAGCAACATCCCTTCATCGCCTGCTTATGGCGTGTTCATATCTCAGTTGATGCGCTATGCCAGAGCAAATACCAAATATACGGATTTTGTTCTGAGAGCTAGGCGTCTTTCAGATAAGCTTCTCAGTCAGGGATATGTTTGTGACCGACTAACATCGTAACTGAGGAAGTTCTACGGTCGATATGGGGAACTCGTCATACACTATGATGTCCCACTCTCCAGAATGGTGGATGATATTCTGCCATAGACCATTTGAACCATCCAACCAAAGATTGTACTCTATGTCTTCCGAAATGGAAGTAACCGGATGTGACAGTTCTACCGATTTGAAGCGGCGAGTGTTGCATGCAAACAGGAGGTGCTTACTCTTCCTGGGCACCTGGTCTCACTCCCATATCGGGAGTTCGCTTCTTTTCATATGGTGGAGGTTTTTGTTTGTTTGCTTTGGTTCCTGATTTATCCTGATTTTGTATGCCTTCGGTTTCTGATTTTCTGAATGATCGATTTTATGCTATAAAGAGGGATATGGTCATTATCCATATTTGCCATGCACCCCCTCCCTAAAAATAAAAATTGAAGACTTAAAAAACAATAAACTAAAAGCGTGACAATTAAATGAAATAAAACAAAGAACTACTCCCCACAAAATTCTTTAATTCATTCCATACTTTATAATGAATTTTTCGTATATTTTCATCAATTTGAAATTAATTTTTTTTTTCAAAATCATACGCTGCTCCCCTGATGGACCACCTCTCCCACCCTTGGGGAAAATCTAGATCTTAGTGTCGTTTTCTGTTGAAATGAACAACAATGCAAAATGGTGAAGCAAGTGGAAAAGCAAATATACAAATGTTATGTATTTATACATTTTATTTTATGTGTATATTGTTTTTAAAGTAATATTTAGTATTCTCTCAGTCTGTCCGTCTGTTGCGTCAGTCCATCTGTGCAATTTTCTGTTTCTGGACTTTTTTCTGCAACAAATAGAGATATTCAGTTAAAATTTGATACACAGCTTATTCTTGGACAGTTACAGAGCAAGTTGGACTTTCATCACGCTTGACCTATTTTTCGATGAGTTATGCGTCTAGATGACATGCAAAATTCAGTTTTTGTCAGTTTTCCGGACCTTTTGCTGCAGCATATTGAGATATTCAGGTGAAATTTGAGACACAGCCTAGTCTTCGATAGTTACAGAGCAAGTAAGACTTTCGTCACGCTTGACCTTTTTTTCGAGGAGTTGTGCCCCTTGATGACTTGCAAAATTCTGTTTTTGTCAGTTTTCCTGAATTTTTCCATAAACAAATTGAGATATTAAGATAAAATTTGATACACAGCTTAGTAATGGATACTTGCAGATACTTGCGCTCTACCTATTTTCCGATATGTTATGCCCCTTGATAAAACCTCTGCAGTGTTCTTATTTCTGAAGTGAGCTGCATGGATATTAAGTTTAAATTCATGTTAAATTGAAGAGTTCTAGGCGGTGTTGCAGGACATAAATTTATGCCGGTAGCGGACTTAGATCGGTCAGCGATCAGACTTTTATTTATTGGAAAGTTTTGCTTTAAAACAAATTGAAATTGATAGAAAAAATATCTATATAGACCGAATATAACTGTTGTGAGATTATAACTGTTTTAAAGTATTATTTAGATAGAATATATGAAAAGATAAAGGCGAGAATAATAATTTTTTCCCGAAAATTTTATAACAGTTACTTAGATACAGGATTTCGGCGAATCGTCGCTGTTGAAGCTAAAAAGCAGCATTTAGATCTGGTATTCTTTGTGTTGTTCAAAATTTCTTATGCGAAATAAAATTTTCTAATCTTGATGATATTGCCGAAGTACGGGTATAAAAAACTGTGAATTGACCAACGTATTATAGCAAGACGTTATGATGCGAGATCCAAGTACAATGTATCTACATCAAAGTATTCAATTTCTGGTATTCGTGAAATAAGCATGCATAGAAAATCAATATATCATCAACAGAAATATATGTTATAGTGCTGATTAATGTCCATCTTGATATATACACAAATATGTACCTGATATACACACTGAAGTATGACGTCGTCGTGCCATAAACTTTGACGTCGTCAGATTCTTTGCTGAAATGTCGCGTAACGTCATGCCAAAGTTTTCAAAGAAGATTTACTGCAGTTACCATTATCATATACATACATATCATATATAATTTTGTTCAGAATGAAATGTACTATTGTAATTCGTTGAGAAATAAAATTGCCATATTTTCACTTATAGGTGGTTTTCGCTTGACGGCCGTCATATGTATGTTTACCGGGGTATTAAAATGCCAATTTTGTTGTATACAGTGTAGTTTTCGAAACCTTAGAAATCATCATTCATTTCAGGAATTTAGATTTGAGAAAGAACGTTTGTAATCCGTTTTGAGTTCCGTGAGATCTTCTCAACAGGCAGTTCAGTAACAATTCTAGTTAAAACTCTTAAAACATTTAAGAAATTTTCGAATGCGTTGAAGAGACAGGCGATTAACCGAAGTTGATCGAATTTGGCTATGTGTGCCCTCGGGGACTTCTAATCCACCAGCAGTGACACTCACCAAGTGGTTCAAATGTTAAACGTCTTCAAATTCAATATGTCTGTTGTAAAAAGAAGGGAGGAGATCTCCAACAAGACCCCGTTGCAGCATCAACAGTAAAACACCAAAACACCCGATGCAAAAACACAAAAGACGAGTACAGCACGAGACGGAAAAGAGACACACATGTAAACATCAAACACAAAAGACTACACATAAACCGACGAGACCAATGGGTAACCGGTGCCGACTTTGGACGGCCATCTGTCACGCAAGTAGCAAATGTTGTGGTTATCCTGGATTACGTGCGCACAACCCTCTCACTTCTCCAATTACCCAGAGGTCTCGAAGAACGTACAATTGTGGTGTAAAACAACCTCCTCACTGTAAGATGACATCACACAAACAAGACCGCGAAACGCAGAGGCCCCATAGACACAGATGAATATGTAAATGGATATAAAAAGAGGGTATGCGTAATACAGTCCGTGCTCTGCCGGCTGTAGCGAGCTCATGTATGTATGTAATCACCCGAGGAGTCCGACTGACATTCAGAGAGGACAGGTGGTCGGGGCCCTGTCTTCTCTAAAGAGGTTTGGACAGGGCCCGTCATGGAGTCCCGTCATCACAGTCAGTCAGAGTGCAAGTCTCAAGGATGCGCTTGTACAAGACTGTAGATTGGTCAAGTACCAAGCCTAGTAAAGTTATTTAGATAGTTTTTTTTTTCAAACAGAGCTATTTTATGTCTGGTATAGTCCATGCTGCAAATTTATCTGATCTTAAATTATGCCATTGAATTTGAGACGTTTAACATTATCTATCTTTAATTATATCCTGCAAAATCCTCTCGCGAGGATTATGTGCAACGTGCGCGTCATAGCAAACGTTAAAATGTAGGTGAGTTTAAGTGTTGTAAAACATATTAACAGATATTTGCAATCAAAGTTATAAGAATGTGTCAGATTTTTCGGGCCGTTGGTGTGTTACAGATGCAATAGCACCCTTGAAGGCATCAGAATTTGCAATCTGTACTACGTGTTCTGGAAGATGGTTCGACTTGACAATGATCAAACGAGAAGAACGGATATTTATAATAATCTTAGGAGGTTTGAATTTTAAGGAAGCTTAATGTGTTAGCATTGCGAGTAAAGCGATAACGATGCATAATGTAATTCGGTTTTTGAACAGCAACAAGACCATTGACAATTTCATAAAATCGGGATAGACGTGCACAAGATCTTCTGTGTCGAAGAGTTTCCCAACCCAACGTGACATGGCTTTAACACTTGGCGTATAGGAATAGATCTAAGGGTCCATCTAGCAGTCCTGCGCTGAATTATTTCGACCTTGTCGATGAGCTCCTTCATGTTGGGGTCCCATTTACACGCTTCATATTCAAGCTGAGTTCGGACAAGGGTTTGGTAGCAAGTGGACCTCACTTTGGGATTTTTTTTTTACCTTAATGCCTACTCCTCCGGACACCTGGTCCCACCATTAGCTTGCTAGGGGTCCGTCGATGTTCAATTGGTGCTCTATTGTGAGTGCTGTTATGACTGCCGTCAGTATCTTCTTTATCTCATTTGTGTCAAAAGTACGCCTTTTGCCATGTGGAGCTCGAAAAAAAAGTTCCCCTCGAGGGGTTGTTTGACAGTGAGTGTTTTAAATATTTTTCCTGACATGGTCGCTATAGCACTTTCTATATAGACATGGCCTCAGACAGTGCATTTGTTGTTGATGTTGTTTTCATTTTCGTGCGTGTATATCGATGGCGGGTGCGTCTAGCCAACAAGGGATGCTTACTCCTCCCGAGCACCTGGCCCCATCTCTAGCTTGCTAGGGGTCCGTCGATGTACAATTCGGTGATCTGTTGTGAGTGTTTTTGTGATTTTCGTTTCGATTTGTTTCGTTTCGTTTCGTTTTTGTTTCGTTTCGCACTTTACAGGTACCCCGATTTGAAAGGGGATGTCACACCTTTGAAATACCTATAGATATATGAACCTAAATATTATTTAAAAAATCATTCATAAATATTTAAATAATCTTATCTCTTTGTTCATGTAGTGTGGGAATTAATATAATTTCAGTATATATATAAGGAAAGTACAATGTAGGCATACAAAGGACAATCTTTTTATAGGTTTAGGAAGTAAACAAAAATACAATTTTTTTAGTTAAATAGTAATAAATGTGCATACTCGACATAGCGACTTCTTCACATATTGTCATTCAAAGCAATAACCGTTTAGTAAATTTTAAACTTCTTTTTGTGATATCATTTAGTGTTGTTTCGATTTATCGATGAAATAAATTATTGATAATAATTTCGATTAATAAAATTAATATATTTTCTAATTTTGATTAATCGATTAATATCTTTTTTATGAATAAATGTATATTTTCATACATCACACTTCCCACAACTACATTGCAGAATGAAGACTTTATAATTTTTGAATTTGGAGCCAAAATTAAAGGATTTATATGATATTATAGCCATGAGTTCATAGTCTCTATATCATATTGACAATAAAAGAATTCTAGAATAGCTATGGCTCGTCTAGACACGCATTTATATTGCAAAAGCAAGATAAAAAATATGATAAAATCACCAGAATCAGTTTGTATCTTCATACATTTTCCCGTCATAATTTTCACTGAAGTGAATCTAACATGTAAACTGCGCACCACGAAGTTTTGTAGATAAAATTCGAAGAACAACCGAAAAATAGTTATCTAAATTCGGCGATATAGATAGATCATCATTTCAGTCAGTATCACGTGACTTCAATAAAATATTTCCAGCTTTTGTATTTATATTACTTATGTAATGTTTAATACCAATAACAAAGAGCTCGTATGCTTAAAAAAATATTCTTATAATGATATTAACCCCCCCCCCCCCCCCAAAAAAAAGCCATGAAATAACACATATAAACAACTGATAGAACTTGCTTCACAGAATGTAATGTAGGTGGCGCTACAATTAATTTCCGGCGGAAATTTGCTTTATTTCTTGTACCCTGTAATTTTCAAATGTTATATAATTTTAAGTTTCATCTATTCAATTTATCATATTCTCATGTATGATTAAGAGTTTGTTAAAAAAAAAAAGAAAAGAAAAAAAAAAAGATTGTGCTACTTCAAGAGTCACCTCTCCTTTTTTGTATTTACGAAAAGAAATTGATTCATTACGTATTTAATTTTGTAGTATAGGCCGATGGAAACGATTGAAAAGGGATACGTTTGTCACACCTTAAAGTCGTCAATTACTTCAGAAAGGTATAATCCATTATTTTCAACGAACAATTAATAAATAGAAGTGCATACATTGCCTCGAAAAATAGTGACCAGTATTAGACAAGCGCGGATACAAAGAAGTAGGGGTTCAGGACACCTTAGAATTTGACCCCCCCCCCCCAAAAAAAAAAGATGCTGAAGGTTTTTTTTTTCATTTTAGCGTATAATTTTTGCACAAACATTTTACAGGTTGGACACCCACCCCGCCCCCCCCCCCCCCCCCCCCCTCATCATCACTACAGAGGATGAACATATATTGCATATAAGCACGAGATATTTTCGTTTATAAAGAAAATTTTTCATTCCACTTCAATTCATTCAAGATGACGAATAACTACGATATCCTTTAACCTCCCCCCCCTCCCCCTCTCTCTCTTGATGTTAGTTTGAAATTATATTTCTATGCATTTGAAGTGTATGTGTATGTTTAAAAGGACGCATCCTCAGTGGTATTTCACTAGTTTTGAACATGATTTTTCAAATTTCGATAGTTCCGATATTCAATCGATAGTAACATGTAGTTTCCGATAATGCCCCGGTAATTGATAGTAAATTTTGTCTGATCGCTCACCACTAATCTTGGTATAAGGTCAAAGTAAACTTTAGGGAGAAAGAGAGATATCTGGGTTTTTTTCTGAAACACTTTTTTAATTCGTAGTTTTGTTGCGGTGATTATGCTGTAAAAAAGGACATATACTATTCAATAATTTAAATAAAAAAGGCAAAGACATGTATGTGTATAATAATTTATCAAATTGACATTTTCGGCCTCGTGTGATTGTAGACACGATGATTTCATGATATTTTTGTATGCAATTTAAGATATTCAGTTTTTAAAACTGTTTGAGAAATGTATTACACTCATTATTTACATGAAATTATTCGAACACTCTCATCCACTTATCGAACACGAAGACATTTCATATAGCTTGTCAGTAAACCCGTGAAAATCTGGGATATATGCACCGTTACAACCATAAAAATAGTCACGATACGTTACTCGATACGATACTTTTACGGATACGTTTTAATGTCCGACCTCTAATGAGGCTTTTGGCCTTGTTTATGATCTGGTCAACATGGTTGTTTCATTTAAGGTCTGATGACAATGTGATACCCGAATACTTATCATGTTATACAACATCGAAGACCTGCCCAAAGATGGAATAGTAGACCTTGACCTTGAAAATTGAATAACTTGGCAATTAAACGAATTAAACTGCATATTCCATTGATATTCCCAGGATTCAAGTCTTTTTAAGTAATTTTGTATGATCTGATGGATTATTTAGGGTCAGGTATAGGGCCGTATCATCAGAAAATAATCTTACCGTAGATCTTACTTTGTCTGGCAGGTCATTCATATATGTAAGGAAGAGGATGGGCCCAAGGACAGAGCCCTTGAGAACCCCGGAATTTACTTGCTAAATCTAAAAGTATGAGATCGGTTTGCATTGAGATGTCTAATAAGGGTTTCTAAATGCATCACAAGCTGGGTGTTAAATGACCCTCTCTGTCTAAACCTATGCTGAAGACCATACAGAATAGTATTAGCATCAAGGTGTTTAACTAGGTGAGAAGCGATAATGTGCTCTTGCAAGGAGCTGATAAGATAAGACGTAAAATCTGCCCTAAAATGTGGAATTTTGAAAATGGAAATTTTTAAGAAAAATTGTTCGTTGAATTAATACATATACGGTACCCCATCAAAACTTAAAGATATTTTAGATCTATTATGCATAATATTGCTAATATTTGGGTCAAAACTTGTCCTTTTCCCATAGAAATCAATAGAAAACAGAAAAGTTTTTTGAACATTGTTCCCCCTAGAGATACAGAACGCCACTTATACTGGAGGTGTTTTTCCATGATAAAAAAAAAATTCTGGAAAAGTGGGGTTCTGTATGTCCGGAGGGAACACTATCCCAGAGACGAAAAACCAAAAAGGAAGGGGGTACATTTGTTGAAGGATCGATCTTAAAGATAATTACATATGGAAAATTTGACTATTTTTCCTCCTTAATCCATAAAAAAATATGTTCTTAATACGATCGAATGAAATGTACAACAATTAGAAACGAAATAAGCAAGAGCGTTGTGGATTTCTCCGCTAATGTGTATTTCGCGCTAAAAAGCTTCAAAATTCAGAATCTATTGTAGCCATTACATACAAATGACAAATATGGATAATGACCATATCCCTGTTTACAGCACAAAATCGATAACCAAGAAAATCAGAAACCGAAGGCTTACAAAATCAGGACAAAGCAGGAACCAAAGCAAACAAACAAAAACCTCCATGCTGCCTTCTCGTGGTGTAATTGCTATGTCGTCCCTAGAAATAGTAATATAATAATATGATACTGCCTTTTGAAGTGTCTGGTAAGGTCACGTTACTTAGCCGGCTTATTCTGAGTGGTATCTGTGCACTAAATACAGACTGAAATGGATCATTCAGAAATTGTGCTTTTATCTTGTTTTCTGTGTACGAGTATGCCATCCCTCCTCAATGGGGCAACTCTGAGGACTCCTTCCTGCAACCTTAAAGATAGGAGAACAAGCGTTTGGTAAAGAACTTCACTCTCACCCTGCAGGTTCTGCTCGTCTAGGTATTGAGCAAGTGCTCCCATGATGGAAGCATTTACTTTATGATTGATTTATATTTAGAAATTCTTTGCGGTTTCTACCATTTCTGGATTTCTTACATTTTAGGTACAAACTATCTCTTTTTTATAAATCTTTTAATTTCATGGGTTATCCAGGGAGGGATATTTTGGATCCAAGTTTTTACTTTAGAATGAACTTGGACATTGCATTTTTTTGAGTGGACTTAATAGTCCAGCTAAAGGTTCTTTGTACAGTTGTTCAGATTTTGAATGAAACTTCGGAAAGCTCATAGTAAGTAGCAAGCCAAGGTTAGTTTTAGTCAGTGAACGTGGACTAGACCATTCACTAAGGGAAAAAAGTTAACTGTCTATATTGATTTTGAACATAAGCTTGAATACACCACAATTTTCAGATATGATTTTTCCTCTCCATGTCGCATCTCCATCATGGTCACTCCAAATATGGAAGAATGTTTTGTTTGTTAAATTCTTTTATGTAGCTTCACTGAATATATTTTCTATGAACAACTGCAGGTATATTGACAGATGAGAGTTATCACTGTATGACTGGAGCTTTAGAAAATTTGAAATTAGAGTCTCAAGGTCATACTGTATCCCCTTGGAGCTAAATTGTAATAGAGTTTTTTCTTGGATTTCTACGGCTTTGGTATTAAATGTCTTGAATAACTTACACTTACAACACTACAGACCTTTCTGCCTCTGAAATAATAGATAAGCACAAATCAGCTCTTGCTTCCTTTGGCTTCCAAACTAACAATTTAGATTTAGATTTACCATACTTATTCTGCATACCTAAAATGCATAAGAATCCGTACAAACAACGTTTTATCGCTGGTTCCTCAAAATGTTCTACCAAATCTGTATCGATCTTACTCACCAAAGTTTTATCTGAAATCAAATCTGGACTTCAAAAATATTGTTCGACAGTATATTCTCGCAGTGGTATCAACCAGATGTGGATTTTAAAGAATTCGAAGGAACTTTTAGAACATCTGAAATCCACTCATTTTAGTAAAGTTCATTCGATCAAAGCCTTTGATTTTTCGACACTTTACACTACAATTCCACATTCTAAATTGAAAGAAAGACTCGCAAAAATTATAAGTAATGCGTTTACAAGTAAGAACGGTAATCGCAAATACAAATTTATTGTTGTGAACTATGACAAAACCTACTTTGTAAAAGAAAAGTCCGATTCTGAAAATAAGTACACTGAATCAGATATTATTCAGATGTTAAACTTTTTGATCGACAACATTTTTGTGGTGTTTGGAGGAAAGGTCTTCCAGCAAATTGTCGGAATTCCAATGGGGACCAATTGTGCCCCACTCCTTGCCGACATTTTTCTTTACTCGTACGAAGCTGAATTCATTCAATCTCTGGTCTCTGAAGGGAAAAGATACTTAGCTTCTGACTTTAACTTCACTTACAGATACATAGACGATGTGTTGTCCATCAATAATCCAAAATTCGCGGATTTCCTGAGCAGTATCTATCCTTCAGAGCTTGAAGTCAAAGAAACTACAGAGACAAATAATTCAGCATCCTATTTGGACATAATGTTGTCCTACGACACTGATGGTCACATGAACACCTCACTCTATGACAAACGTGACGACTTCAATTTCAGCATTACAAACTTTCCTTTTCTGAGTAGCAACATTCCTTCATCGCCTGCTTATGGCGTGTTCATATCTCAGTTGATACGCTATGCCAGAGCAAGTACCAAATATACGGATTTTGTTCTGAGAGCTAGGCGTCTTTCAGATAAGCTTCTCAGTCAGGGATATGCTTGTGACCGACTGGCATCGTCACCGAGGAAGTTCTACGGTCGATATGGGAAACTCGTCATACACTATGATGTCCCACTCTCCAGAATGATGGGTGATATTCTGTCGTAGACCATTTGAACCATCCAACCCAAGATTGTACTCTATGTCTTCCGAAATGGAAGTTACCGAATGTGACAGTTCTACCGAATTGGAGCGGCGGGTGTTGCATGCAAGCAGGAGATGCTTACTCTTCCTGGGCACCTGGTCTCACTCTCATATCGGGAGTTCGCTTCTTTTCATGTGGTGGAGGTTTTTGTTTGTTTGCGTTTGTTCCTGTTTTATCCTGATTTCGTATGCCTCGGTTTCTGATTTTCTGAATTATCGATTTTGTGCTGTAAACAGGGATATGGTCATTATCCATATTTGTCATTATTTG
This sequence comes from Pinctada fucata, assembly GCA_028142955.1. Classification (NCBI taxonomy): domain Eukaryota; kingdom Metazoa; phylum Mollusca; class Bivalvia; order Pterioida; family Pteriidae; genus Pinctada; species Pinctada fucata. The sequence goes on along the minus strand of AP027113.1, from coordinate 26,365,939 downwards.
CTTTTTAATCGCTGTAATTTTGTTGTTGTTAAGATGAAACGTTAACAGTTCTGCTTGTACATTTTCCTTAGATGTCCATAGTCCATGTTCTTCATAATACAATTTTAATTCCTTTAATTTCTTCTGTTTGTTTCTTACTCTTTTCTATGACTATATCTAGATGGGTTCTGTTTATTCTTACTGCATTTTCTATAATTCCTTTCTTTTCAGTGCTGTTTTTGTGACTAAGCCAAGTGTGAGTATTATTATTTCTATGCATAGTGATGCTTTCAATGGTGTCTGTATTGGCTGTTGGATCTTAATGGACATTGTGGTCTAACTTGGCATGATCCTTTCTATTTTTATTTTGCCTCTTCTTGACACTGTTGTGGATGGGTCTGAATAAATCCATCTCCTAAAAACTCTTTAAGAAGCATGCGGCACTTGGCTTCTAAGACCCCACAAAATCTGGATATGTATAAAGATGTTTCTTGGTCTGAAATAGATGAAAGGAAAATACATTTAGTGAGCTGGTCTACTTGTTGGTTTGATCCAAAAATAGATATTTTGTCATGGAGAAGATGAAGTGGATTTTCTTACATTCTGAATCAACTTCAACAAGGCGGTTATAAATGGTACCCATCTCAAGCGCTGAAAATTTGCTGGCTGCCTCCCAATAGGGTTGTGTGATTTTTAACCGAGATAATTCTAAGTGCTCTCAAAACGCAGATGATGGTCTTATTCTTATAAGCAGATAAAATGTAGGTCTGAGTGAAGTTTAAAAGAAGGGAGTCTCAAGGATGCGCTTGTACAAGACTGTAGATTGGTCAAGTACCAAGCCTAGTGTCCGTCTGGTGACATTAGGATCATATCCACGGTATAAAAGGCGTTTGATGATTCTGACGCATTTTCGATGGTTATGCTGCCTACCTTTGATCCTTCTAATTTTGTTTATCATATCACCATAAAAGAGAGGTTGTGTAATACCCAAAGTAATCTACTCTGTTGCGTGTATAGATCCGAATTTTAAAAGAAGTTGACTGTAATTTTTGTAAAATTTCCAGAAAGTCTTAACTAGTTTATGAAAGCGGAAACCTTGACCTACAAGTTTTTTTGGTAATTTGTAAATTTCTACTGTGAAAATCCAAAATACCAGTACATGCTCTAGCGTACCGGATTAGCTGTGATATGTAAATGCCGTATGACGGTAATCTTGGAACATCACCGTCAAGCCAGGGGAAATTTACTATGTTGAATCCAAAATCATCCCTTTTGTCATATACACTTGTATGAATCTTTCCGTTTACAATTTTGATATTTAGGTCCAAAAAGTATTATTTTGAAGTTGTCAGATATTTACAGATTGATGTTTGAAGAAATATGCTACCAGCGGCGTTGTAGAAAGGAGTGTTGAATCTGTTGCCATGATAGTTCAAGACAGGGAGAAAGGTGTGGTCATTTTTAAGAAAAAACAGAGATAAGTTGAGGGTCACCGGTTCCATCTTTCAACAGTAATTTAGAACTACAACGAAGAAGAAATGCAGAGAATGTTTCATTTTTCTTTCCAGCCTCTTTTTTTTTTACTTCATTTTCTTTCTCAGTGTTTCTTATTTCTTTTGTGCAGACCTCATCAAACTGTAGCACGGGGTGTATCGAACATTTAACAAAATGAAATTTTTCTGTGGTCTGGGTATCATCTATACGTTTTGAAAGCATGCGGTTGGGTTTTCCTCTGTTGCACATCTTTCTGTCATAAAACAACTAATATTGGATAAAATGGTTTGTTTTCCAATGTCATAAATTATCTGTTTTAGACATGAACTACTTCACGCACTGTCTTCGATTCCGGCTGTTAAACTCAAATCTGTCTTTGATGCGGCTCTACTAGCGTATTACAAAAAAATACGGACTGATTTAGACTTTAACATCATCGTTAGCTTTTGTTTCAATAAACTTTATCCGGCTATCAACAGTATTCAACCGAAAAGAAGATTTATCAGTTTATAAACAAAGGTTTTGATCTTTTAAACATTTCGAATATTTTCAGAGATCACCGGGTTCAAAGCAAGATACCCCAGTATTTTGAAAATTTAGAACCCCTTACTATCTGTTATAAATATGAAAAACCAGTACAGTTTTATTTTTAATTACAATAGAGTCACTTTTGACGTCAATGTAAATGATTCATGTCCTACTTCATGCGAATGCGCTAGCTCCGCTTATCTTTATGAACTAGATGGTCATATACATTACTGGAGACATGTCAATAATTCAAGACTCGAGGCTTCGTACTCTTCTAAAGAGAGGACCAAATATATTGAATCCCATCCAAGATAGATTTCATTAAATGCCGGGAAGTGCTAAATGAGGCTTTGGAAGATTATATACAAAACTGGTGTAAGTTAGGAGTCGAAACACACTCTCTTAATGACTGGAAAAGCCTTATTTTAGACATTGTAGATATCCGAATTGACAATTTAAAAAAAAATCACCCTCGAGATCGGCTAAATTTTATAAATCTAAACTTCATAATTTGCACAGTAAGTATGTCTTTGCTCCGGCAGACAAGGCGACTAACAATACTATAATCATTCAGCTCAATTTATCTGTTGCTCTCTTTGAATTGTACATTTAAGCCGCTGCTGGATTCTAAGCCATACTTCGCGTTGTATATAAGGACCTTTTCTGCTGCCAAAATAACCAGGATAACAACACAATCTGCTATAAATGTATAAAGTTGCTGTACCTCTTTGTTCAATGTTGTCCCGAGCAGTTTCTCGATGAGGTAGTTCTACATGCTAATTTCCTCCTGAATCCTGAACGTAGCTCAAGTTAGCTATTGTCATGGCGTGATATCCGTTGTCCGTCCGTCGTAAACTTTTTACATCTTCGACTTCTCTTCTGCAACCGCTTCACAGAATTTCACGAAATCTTCCAGGAAGTACTCAAGTTGAGCAATGTGTCCCCCTTGTACCTCTTCCTGTGAACACTGCAACGTTGCCTTGTTGGACAAAATCATCCTTATACTTACTCCAAGTATTAATCTAGCAGAGCTTCAAGTTTACATTCAGTAATACGTGCCTTCCAGATATGGTGCCTGACAGACAGGCAGGGGAACAGTAATTGTTACAATGTATTCTTGCTAGGGCTCAATTTGGTGCTCTATTGTGAGTGCTGTTTAGATTTTCGTCAGGATCTTCTATAAGTCGTTTGTGTCACACTTATCCCCTTTGCCTTGTGGAGCTCGTAAAAAAGTTCCCCGCGAGGGGTTTGACAGTAAGTGTTTTGAATACTTTCCCTGACATGGTCGCCATAGCACTTTCTATATATACATAACCTCAGACAGTGCATGTATTTTATATATTGTGATCATTTTCGTGCATGAACGTCGACGGCGGGTGCGGCTAGCGAACAGGGGATGCTTCCTCCTCCCGGGCATCTGGTCCCACCTCTAGCTTGCTAGGGGTCCGTCGATGCTCAATTTGGTGCTCTATTGTGAGTGCTGTTGAGATTTTCGTCAGGATCTTCTTTAACTCATTAACATCAGAGTTCCACACTTTGCATTCTTTTTACTGCTTTGAACTTACCTTAAAAATTTGGTGCCCGAGAAAAATTATACTTTTGTTTAATCTGTACCAATTATGAGAAATGAATATCTGAAAAATGCCTGCCTTTAACACTTACCATAATGTCCCTTTTGTGTCTCATTCTGTGTGTGTGTCTACTGTGCCTTGCATTGTGTGTTTTGGGGTTTCGGGCCTCTTTCTCTAATTTCAGAGTTCAAACACCTCCTTCGTTTTTTTCTAAATGTTAGTAGTACTTGACCTTGACAGAGTGTTAGACTGACAGACAGATGTACAGTTTCCAAAAGATATGTTATCCTTTCCATCAGACTTTCACACCGTAATTGTGCCGTGCCTTCTTAGTTGTCTCGTCAATGTGCACAGTTAGATTTATATAATTTTTCATTACATCTATAATTTCCTGCCTTGAAATATGTCCTCGTCATAAACTATGGTGTCCCACTCTTCAGAATTGTGGATGATATTCTGTCATAGACCATTTGAACCATCCAACCAAAGATTGTACTCTATGTCTTCCGAAATGGAAGTTACCGGATGTGACAGTTCTACCGAATTGAAGCGGCGGGTGTTGCATGCAAGCAGGAGATGCTTACTCTTCCTGGGCACCTGGTCTCACTCCCATATCGGGAGTTTCCTTCTTTTCATGTGGTGGAGGTTTTTGTTTGTTTGCTTTTGTTCCTGTTTTGTCCTGATTTTGTATGCCTTCAGTTTCTGAATTATCGATTTTGTGCTGTATACAGAGATATGGTCATTATCCATACTTGTCACTAATTCTGATGTTAATCTTGATATGGTCGACAGACAGATGTACAGTTTCCAAAAGATATGTTATCCTTTCCATCAGACTTTCACACCGTAATTGTGCCGTGCCTTCTTAGTTGTCTCGTCAATGTGCACAGTTAGATTTATATAATTTTTCATTACATCTATAATTTCCTGCCTTGAAATATGTCCTCGTCATAAACTATGGTGTCCCACTCTTCAGAATTGTGGATGATATTCTGTCATAGACCATTTGAACCATCCAACCAAAGATTGTACTCTATGTCTTCCGAAATGGAAGTTACCGGATGTGACAGTTCTACCGAATTGAAGCGGCGGGTGTTGCATGCAAGCAGGAGATGCTTACTCTTCCTGGGCACCTGGTCTCACTCCCATATCGGGAGTTTCCTTCTTTTCATGTGGTGGAGGTTTTTGTTTGTTTGCTTTTGTTCCTGTTTTGTCCTGATTTTGTATGCCTTCAGTTTCTGAATTATCGATTTTGTGCTGTATACAGAGATATGGTCATTATCCATACTTGTCACTAATTCTGATGTTAATCTTGATATGGATCGTAAATCTTCGACGTCAAAATCAATCAATGACAGCAGCACAGATTTTATGATGGGCCAATATATGTTCTAGTGATATGTTTCTTTGTCTAAAATCGTAGTAAATTTCCCTAAGTTCGGAATTATACGGCTTTCCTCTGGTATTTTCTCTAACTCTAAATACATTTTCATCTTCATCATGTTCATCCCTCATTTTTACAGAATTGTTATTTTCGTCATTTCTAAAAAAAATCAACATTTCTATGTCTCTCTTTAGGTCTTAAATTTCAGATGAAATAGTACTGCACTGTGATCCTATTCCGGAGTTCTTTTCCATCTTTTTACTAGAATCTTGTAAAGCCTTTAACTCGAATCGTAATCGTTCTATATTTTCAAATTTGAAATTGTGTTTTTATTCCTTTTTAGTTTCTCATTCAGTCTGAACAACTGTATAGATATCAGCCTTTTTTTCAAGTTTTCGTTCTCCCTTCAACGTGTTCCAATGCTGTTGTTTTCTCTATCATTGTTTGACGTAGCTCAGTAGTATTTACAAATGTATTTGGAAAAATAAACGCAGCTTTCTGGAAACTTCTACACTGGTTTTTGTCTGAAATTTTTGAAGACGTCTCGGTTCTATAATGGCCTTTTTTGTACGCCAATTAAAATGACGATTTATTTACTGAATCTGTCGATATTCCACAGACTTTGCATGTTTGCATGAAAAACACGCATATTTCCTCTACACTTGTAATATATTTCATTCATAACTTTGTTTGAAATATCCATTTTGAAAAGTATATATACATTTCAAAGAAATGAAAATACATTTACCCTATGCTGCAGAGAAATAAAGTATAAAGCTCTCTTACAAATGAGGAAAATCATCATAAAATAGAATATGATGAAAATTTGAAATATGAAAAAAGATGCAATTGAATGGACAGATGGAGGGACGAACGGACAGGATGTTTTCTTTAACTTTGTTTGCGAGGGGTATATATAAGGTATTTATTGACACATTTTTAAGAAGTTGAGCATAAACTAAACTTATCACATAGGAATATCTTAGAAAATCACTGATAAACTGGTAGTTCACTCTGATAATTCATTATAGTTGATAAGCACATAGACATCACTGCATGGAGAGTCAATGGGATGACTAAATCAATCCTTAAAGTCAGAATATATATCATTTTTCTCTGTATTTTATACAAAAACGTCATGTAAATATTAAATGAGAGAATGAATTTTTTTTTTTTCATGTGATGGAGGTCTCAACTTAGAAGTTTGATGGAAAAAGTTTAACATTATCAGCAATGCGATAACACATCGATGCAAAATTTCCATTCAAATTTTTGGTTGGTTCCTGCATCACTTGAAAAAAAAACTTATATTGCTTCCTTATGATTTCTTTTTTATATATAAATGAGTTAAAGAAGATCCTGACGATAATCTCAACAACACTCACAATAGAGCACAAAATTAAACATCGACGGACCCCTAGCAAGCTAGAGGTGGGACCAGGTGCCCGGGAGGAGTAAGCATCCCCTGTTGGCTAGCCGCACCCGCCGTCGATGTTTATGAAGCATGGAAATGAAAATGTAAAAAATTAATTATCAATTAAATTGATCAACAATAAACCAAATATTTAAAATTTTAAAAGTTAAAACTTGAGATATAGAACTAGTCTGATGTTTAATAATACGGTTCCTACTAGGTACCATTTCCACAACGTTTACCGATAATATATATACATAATAAATCTGAATTATTCTATGTCATATTAACAGATATATAATATTCATCCAATGGGTGAGTAACATTCTCCCCGTAGTTTGATATTTAAAAAAAAAACATCAAATTACATGCATATTAATTTTCATGTGTATTTTAATACAAAAATATGTTATTTCAGGTAATGATTAATTATTCAATGAGGATGATTGATTATATGTTTAAATAAAGGAAACGCAAGCGTAGTATCTCCTCGCAATTACATCTTCTTTGCAATCAGCAAAATATTTAAGCTTAAGTCCACTGTGACCTTGACCTTGAAAATCAATAGGGTTCATCCTCTTCCCATGTAGAACATTTGTGAAAGTTTTGATGTTTCTATGATGATTCTTTTGGCTTCTCTGCTGTTCACAAGGATTTTAAGCCTAAGTCTACTTTGACCTTGACCCTTGATCTTGAACATCAATAGGGTTCATCCACTCCCCATGGGGAACATTTATGGAAAGTTTGATATTTCTACGATAATTCCTTTGGCGTCTATGCTGTTCATAAGAAAATGAGGACGGACGGCAACGATGCTATATCCTCTCCGCAACAAAAATTCAAGGTGCGGAGAGTGGAAAACATTATCATATTTAATCAGTGACACGTGTCTGCTGCATGGAAATTGGTTTGGAATTTTCTTCAAGAAGGTATTCAGTTGGAAACCTTCGACATTATAAGTAACTGTATTTTGGTTATTACCCAATTAAGAAAATAAAGAGCATGTGTTTGTGAAACACAATACCCCCATTGACTGCCCTTTGATAGTAAACAGCTATGATGCAAAAAAGTTGTTTCATACCCCAGGATCAAGGCCTCAAGGTAAAACAATTGGTATAATTGGAAGGGTCTTGTTACAAAAAATGCACATGTAAAATATGAAGCCTTATTATTTACCATTCAAAAGTTATGGCCAAGGATAAAGTTTTTAAAAAGTAGGTCAAACTCCAAGGTCAATGTTGCAAATTTTGGACAACACAAACAGACAGAAAAATTATTTTTCGCCAAAATCTCTGATTACGAGGGGCATAAACAAATGAACATTTTTATCTCAAATATTTTGAAACTTAATTGTGACAGTGTGTGAATTCCAACGAATAGCAATTAAAATGCAATTATACTATTATAACACACCTACACAATATCCAAAGATATGAATATAGGTGCCTTCATTCTAAATTCCTTAATAGAGTATCATCATACAGATATTAAACATATATACCATGAAGCTATATTACAATGAAGTTCTCTAATGATTAAATGACAAATATGGATAATGACCATATCCCTGTATACAGCACAAAATCGATAATTCAGAAAATCAGAAACCGAAGGCATACAAAATCAGGATAAAACAGGAAACAAACCATGTACCCAGGAAGAGTAAGCAACTCTTGCTTGCATGCTACACCCGCCGCTTCAATTCGGTAGAACTGTTACATCCGGTTACTTCCATTTCGGAAGAAATAGAGTACAATCTTTGGTTGGATGGTTCAAATTGTCTATGACAGAATATCATCGATGGTCGTTTCTTCAAACGAACTCGAAAATTTTTTTTAAAAAATTTCTCAAATTTCTGAAACCTGGGTCCTGTAGCATCATATCCCAGTCATCTTGCTACATGTACATCTTTCGGTGTATTTTGGATATAATTATAAAACATTTTGGCCACATTTTATTGTTTGTATTGAGGATCACTGACGAGGGTTAAATACCCGAAACGTGCATGTCTGGTCGACGCTGTTTATAAATATGCTTTTAAATGATGCTAATGAATTTGAAGTCATTAAACATTTGTACCACTTGGTGAGTGTCACTGCTGGTGGACCAGGAGTCCCCTAGGGCACATGTAGCCAATTTCGATCAATTTCGGTTGGTCGTTTCTTCAAACGCACTCGAAAATTTCTGATTACAAATTTTTCTCAAATTTCTGAAACCTGGGTTCTGTAGCATCATATCCCAGTCATCTTGCTACGTCTTTCGGCATATTTTAGACATAATTATCACACATTTTGGCCATATTTCATAGTTTGAATTGAGGATCACTGACGAGGGTTAAATATCCGAAACATGCATGTCTGGTCCACGCTGTTAATTAAGCAGGTATTGAACACTTGGACGCCAAGTTCAATTTTTCTCGACATTTCTGATATTATATATTTCTTGTCTGTCCTTCATTATACAAACTTACATTTGATTCTATCCACAGGAAAATTTTCTACGAGATTTTGAAATATGCGTTTTCGTTAATTTCTCGATGACTTCATGGTATCAATAGTGTTTTTCCAGTTCATGTAATGCTATTGGAAATTAATTTTGATTTAACTTCCAAAATCTCCATAAATATATTGCACTTACATATGGAAAAGATTAAATGAATCGTAATTTAAACAAAGGCAGGATATTGGAATAAAAGATGACACTGTCGTTCAAGAAAGTGCAATTTCGAGCCAATAGACTGTAGTTGATAGTTAATTATTAGGAATCCTGCGGATGAATCTTAAAATTTACAAAATTATCAACAATGTCCAGAAATGATTTCATGATTGAATAAGAAAAATTGAATTTCGGATTGAAATATCATAAAGCTTTGTGTTTTCCTATTTTTCTTTCTCAAATCGTCAATTTTCATTGAAGTGAAATCCGCTTTCCTCTTATGTTAATTTATCAACGAATTCACTGTGATGAAGATTAATTTTTTTTATATACATGCAAAGTTTCAATGTGATACGTTTGATATTGATGTTTTTATTGCATTTTGAATGCGAAGGTTTGTGACGCCATTTTCCCGGATTACGTCGAAATGACGTCGTGGTTTGCTCATGCATAAAACTCCCAAAGTCCACAAGCTTGAAAATCGCAATGATTTCTTTAAATAACGTCGGAAATTATTTAAACTTCATCAGGATACTCAAGTGTGTATATCAATCAGCGTATAACAAACGTTTTAAGGAAGTTAAGACAGGTGATGAATGATAAACATGATTAAGTCACACTACAATATTTTCCCCTTACATACATACATATACATATACAAACATACATATGAAAGCTATAAAAGTGTATACATACTAAATAATTAGGTAAAAATGATATTTTAAGATCATAATGTCTAATTACAGTACTTACATTACATGTCTTACGTTTTCAAAAGGCCTTAATTATATATACACAAAAACTAAAACCCCTGTCAGTTACCTTTCAGTGATGTAATTTATATCTGACAAATGATCAAGTTTTTAAAAGGCCAAACAATTAGCATTCAAAAGAAGAGGGCCAAAATATACAAAAAAATTTAAGTAGGTCAAACTCCATGATGATGTTACAATTAAGCAAGACGACATCACTTGACATGAAGGAATTTGAAATATTAAACGAGTTCAATAGCATCATTTAAGAACGGATAAATTTGCAGCATGGACCAGACATGCACGTTTCGGATACTAAACCCTCGTCAGTGATCCTCAATCTTAAAGGCACGGTGTCCCTGAAATTAATTAATTTTGCAAAATTTTATAATGCAAAATGTTTCTTTTCATATGAAAGTTTACATTCTCATTTGTATAAATTCAAATTTTCAGGCGACTCTAACGCATACATTCTCAGTTATAGCCATTTGAAACGTCATTTTGAATTTGGGGTGCACAACTTTAATTCATTTCACTGGCGCCACCTACAATGTATTGCATTTTTACAACAGAGGTATATGGAGCTTTTATTATACAAATTCGTCAATATTATGGTTGTTTCTGCATATTTTCAAATAAAACTTTTTATGTTTCCTTTTTTCCTCAATCTAGACCCTTCGGAATACATTTTATGTTTTAAATAAGATTTATTTTCAGGGACACTGTATCTTTAACAATTTAATATGGCCAAAAAGTGTGAAAATTATATCCAAAAATGTGCCGAAAGACGTAGCAGGACTGATAGGATATGATGCTACAGGACCCATGTTTAAGAAGTTTGAAGAAATTTTGATAACAGAAATTTCGAACGCGTTGGAGAAAAGATCAACCGAAGTTGATCGAACTTGGTAACATGTGACCTCCGGGACTCCTGGTCCACCAGCAGTGACACTCACCAAGTGGTCTAAATGTTAAACGTCTTGGAGTTCAATAGCATCATTTAAAAACGGATAAATTTGCAGCATGGACCATACATGCACGTTTCGGATATTTAAGTCAAAGTCACTACATTAAGAGTTAAGGTCACAAATGAAATGGTCTCTTCATGAGGTATCCACATGTGAAATATAAAAACCCTATCCCTCACAGATCATGTTAAACTTTTATTGAAAGTAGGTCAAACTCCTAAGTTAGGTCACAGGTTCAAAAGTCAGAGTTTCAAATGAAAGGTCTGCTCATGAAGTATGAAATATCAATATTCATTATTTAACTTAATACATGAACTAATGATGTGGGAATGTTTGAATTCATTGAATATTTAAGGAAAGGTCGTAATATTTTAAGTAATATGAATATGAACGCGTAGGGTCCTAAGTATGTTAAGGTCAGGTTAAAATGCTGATAGATTTGGTAGACAATGCCGACGAATCACTCTCAGAATCACTTGACAATTGCAGGGTCCTTATTTGCCACTTCAAAATGCTCTCTGATTTCGAAGAGGAGTCATTCATCTTGTTGTCATCTTCTTTTACATCATCCCCAGCTCATTATGAATCAGGTAAGTTGCACATGGTCTCATCTGAAAACAATTCAGGTAAATTCAATTTAATTCCTTATTGAATCTATAGCTTCAGATTGCACCATTTAACATGAAATATACTGGGGTTCCACAGCATTTTGTGAAGATGATTTCCTGAATTATCAAAAAAAAATCTGGTTTGAAAAATGATTTATTAATGGAAAATTAATAAGATATCTATAAGTAATAGAAAAAGACATCTTCTCTGATTGGCTGAATATCATACAGTAGAAATCTGATATATTTTGCTACAATTTATATTACATTAAAAGTTGATGACATTATCAAGTTTTAACTCTTTTTCTTTAAAGGTTTGTTTAACCCTGGATTAGCAATCTTGACCTTAAAATTGACCTTGACCTTTATTGGGTTCTTATACTCTAATGTGCTTTACCATTCCTGCAAGTTTGAAAGATGTCTGGGTCAAATCAAGCAAATATGTAATGGTCAAACCTCAAGCCAAGGCCAAGGTCAAAAACAATACCTGCATTCACTCAGATGCTTTATCGCTGTACATAGTCTGAAAAACCTTACCTAAACCCAGCATTTGACGATAATTTGGACGCCCCTCCTCATCGTCCAAATAACCGTCAAAGGCTGGGTTTAGGTCAGGTTTTTCTGACTACCATGTACCAAGTTTGAAGATATTATCCCTTACAGTTCTTTCACAAATAGCCTAAACGAGTTGTGGACGCAGAAAGAATGATATACGTATGGTCATTGTTTTTTTGTTGACAAGAACGCAAATAGGCATCCTATGCTGGAGCAAATAAGCTATGAATTAATTTCATTGTTAATTTCTGGAAATATAATGACAGCAGAAAAGGATAGCATGACAAAATGCATAGCTGTAACTGTAAATCATGACCTTGCAAATAGCGACGACTGGATAGAGTATGAAAATGCTCAAAAAGTGATTATACTGCATCAAGAATTTAACTTGGAGTACCAATGATTATTATTATATAATTACGTAAGGAAAATGTTATGTTGTTACTTGGAATAATAATAATAAAATAGAATAGTTAATTGTCTTCCATCACTGGAGGGCAACAACGATACACTATGCCCATAATATAGTACGTAACGCAATATTTATTTTGGGTACAATTGTAATCGTATCACATTATTCTTAGATTTTTCTACTATAAGATGAAATCCGATTTGAGATAGAGCTTTTTGCACTATAGTCTTTCCTACTGGTCTAAGAGAAGAATCCCAATAAGAAAGGAGGGGATCTCCAATGAGTTAAAGAAGATCCTGACGATAATCTCAACAGCACTCACAATAGAGCACAAAATTAAGCATCGACGGACCCCTAGCAAGCTAGAGGTAGGACCAGGTGCCCGGGAGGAGTAAGCATCCCCTGTTGGCTAGCCGCACCCGCCGTCGATTTTTAAGCACGAAAATGAAAACAATACCTAAAATTCATGCACTCTCTGACGTTATCTCTATATAGAAAGTGCTATGGCGACAATGTCAGGGAAATATGGTTGCATCAGGGACAATGTCAGGTAAATATGCTGTGGGTGATGCAACACTAGGTTGCATCACCCACAGTAAAACACCCACTGCAAAACACACAGAATAGACACCCACAGAAAGAGACGCAAAAGGGACAAGGAACACCAACTCACACCATAGAAACATTAAACATAAAAGACCACACATAAACAAACGAGACAATGGGCAACCGGTGCCCAATAAGAGAAATATTACTATAAAATGTAATTCATCTTACAATGTGGTTTATGGCTTTTACATAATCTATGTTGAAGCTTTGTGTGCAAATGTCCTTAAGCTGTTTTATATTGAATTCAAATAGCGCGGTACAGAGGCAGTGTTATACCATAAATTGCACTGTCAGCACGAACTTGAGAAGTCAATCGCATTAATTTATTATTTTATATGCTGAAGAGTTCAATACATGAAACTACCCAGATATCGTTTTGACTTTGTTGATTGATTATATACTTATGCGACAGCTATTCTGCTAAAAAATGACACAATAATAGAGAACTGAGCTTACACTGAACACATCAGGCAGGGCCATTTTCTTCAAAAGATTCAAGAATGCTGTTTTGTTGAAAATATGCAGCAAAATCTTCATTTTTTTAACTTAATAATTTTGTTCTATCTGTATCAATAAAATGTCGTCAAAAGAAGATAAAGTACACATATGGAATTTAACCTGTTCTCCAGGAAAAAAAACTATCGGGATGTTCAAAGAAGGCCTCCTACTCCATCCAAAGAAGGGACAGAATAAAATGGTTGCGATAATGAGGAAGACTGAGTCATGTAAAGATGCACCATCTCAGTTAGGATGCAAGTTCACATTAACACCTGAGATTGAAGCTGTAAACACAAAACATCTAATAAGGAAAGTACAGATGGCGCATGATTGCCATGGAGGAAACTGCTTCTTAATCGAAAGGAGAGTCCAGCAAATAATCGAACAACAGGAAGTATGGGTGGAGAAAGTACACTTAGTACACTTAGTACACAATCTTCTCCATAAATGCTATTTTGAAAACAAGTACGTGCTAAGAGATTTGCATTAATTTCTTTATTACAGATGGGTTATGTACTATAATATGTATAAGGTGATATTCTCGTAGAGATGACGGCAAGCGGCAGAATGCGCTGTCAGCTTTTTTTCTGAATGAACATACCCATCAAAGAATTGTTTTACATCAATTTTAATGTAGATTCAAAGGAAAACGATAGAAGTCCCAATCTTATCAAAATACAGCAGTTTTATTTAGCACTATCCCTATTTATTATTTAAAATACTAGTTCATGTTTCAGGACGTAGGTAAGTCAGCGTCAAATAATAAGAGTGCCGATGCAATTTTGGCGCGTTTTTCGTGACGTCATAGATAACGTGACGTCGATTTTGGCAAAGAGAGACTCCGAAGTTATATGTTGTTCGGATGGGGTATCCTTGAACCTTAATGTAGAATTTCCTGTCCTTAATTAGGTACGGTTGAGTACCAAATACATTTTCCCACTTTAAGCAATTGTACCTACATGGATTGATCCAAGTTGTCTTCCAAGCTGCAGAAAGAAAAGGTATATCATTTAAGCTCAATTACTTTAATAACTACCGGTCACATTTTACGTCTTTGTTAAAACAACCCTTTCTCGGGTGTGTAGTTTGGGTCTTTTGGAATTTAGACGTGAATCCTACAGAACCTGTATTGTATAACAGAATTGTTGCCACCTGCATTCCATGTGGACCTTTCAGACCGGGCAGTTATTTACATAAGGGCAAGACTCGTGGGTGTTGTAAATGAATTGATGTTCTGTGAATATACTCCACTGTTGATAGCAGATAGAAATTCAAATTCCGAATTTTCCATATATTCTTACTGTCCATACACGTAATCAAGAGCAGTAACACACGACGTGACATTGCATGCTCAAATGTTTTAGCTCCCCTGAACAAAGCTTTCAGTGAGATATTGTCATAGTGCGCCGTCCAACGTCCGTCTTTCGTCCGGCGTAAACTTTTTACATTTTCGACATCTCCTTTGCACGGAGTTTCACGCAACCTTACAGGAAGCAAGAACTCAAGGTCTTCTTCCATGTTTATGTTTTTTGTGCCGATCGGTCAACAAATATGGCCACCTAGGGCTCTCATTGCCTGACATATTTTCAACATCTCCTCTGCAACCGCTTCACAGAATTTCATGAAACCTTACAGGAAGGAAGTACTTAAAAGGTCCTCTACCAAGCTTGTGATTTTATTTTGTGCCGATCGGCCAACAAATATGGCTGCCGAGGGTTCTGATTAGCTGACACATTTTCGACATCTCTGCAACCGCTGCACAGAATTTAAGGGAACCTTACAAGTAGGAAGTACTCAAGGTCCTCTACCAAATTGTCAACTAACATTCTTTTGTTTCCAACTGAGTTGAGAAATGTTCCCCCCTTGGACCTCTTGTTATATCTTTCAACTTGGGAATTGCAATTGCAATAAGGCGAAGTTATCAAAGTTGCTTACCATAAAACCGAAGATATCTATAAAACCAAAGATATCTAAAAGTTCTTGAGATAAAGGAGTACTAATAGTTTAAACTGAATTATTCTATTATACAGAGCACTGAAATTATATAACATGCTCAAATGTATACTGAGCAAAGTTAGTATCTTAATGAAACGCGACATAACTCTAAATAGTGAAATATGCTCATTTGACACTTCAATGATTCCATTTTACAGCTCAAGCATCGAATTCGTTGAAGCGTGACAAAGCACTGAGTTTTCGTATTGTAAGGTAAATTTTTATCTCAAAAATGATATATTTTTCTATCAACAAAATAAACCCCTTTAAAATAAGCGTTTTTCAATGTTTCAGGTTTCTCAATAATATGACGTGTGTTCAATTCATAGCATAGTTAAAGTACAGAGAAATTTGTAGCATGGATCATGTTCGTTTTGGGTACTCAACCTTCGTCAGTGATCCTCAATTTAAACAATGAAATATGGCCTGCTTCCACTCAGCTCTTAGCGGACAAAGATAAGAGCAGTGGAGTAACCTTATCGAATCTGTCACGGATGTTTGATTGTAGGGTTTCTATGTACATCTGTAGGAGGTTTTTCATTTGCGTCATCTCGTGTTCCCCAGGAAATAATACTAATCTGAATAGCCTTCCATCCTCCTGAATTCACAGAGCACCCGTTATCGTGACAGGAGACTGTTTGCAGGACATCATCCAGTGCATTCTTGTATTTTATGCCTTGATTCATTCCTTGCATAATTTATTGTTCATGCTTGAAATGTACCACTATTGGTTGACAGAATTGAAAGAACCTCATTCAGGATATAGATTGTTGCAATAACCTTGGCCTTGAACATTTTTAGAAGACATTTTGCAATAACTTGCTTCCTTTCTCTAAGAGTCTGCATTATAGAGTCCATGTCCTGCTTTCGCAACCGTTCCAATGGAAATTTTAATGATTTTGCCTTGCCTTCTCGACTTTGAGACTGAGCAGCTGATGGGTACTTTTTACGATTATCCTTAAAACGATGTCCAGCTGCAGAAAGCCATCTTGTTGTGCAAGTTTTCTTGACTTTGTGAAGTGCTGCATTCTTAGCCCTTGGAGAAAAATGTATGTTGCAATTTGCCATTTCAAAATGCACCCGCACTAGAACATTCGTTCTCTTTGGGGAGTCCTCGAAAAACTTTCATAACTGCCGAAGGTATTCAGATACATTCTTCGCATAAGATGTGGTATAACTGCTCTTAACGCAAGTCAATGCCATATGATGGGAAATGCAGTTTACAGAAATAAGATATTAGCAGAGTCTTGCTGAGAGGTCATTCAATATCCCTGCAATCAAACGCAGGCTTCATATGTTACTGCACTGTACATGTATATTACGCACTATATAATATCTCCCAGAACACGCAGTATTTTCTCTTCTACCTTCTGCAAAGTCTATTTGCCGATGTCTACTCTCTCAGAACGTCAGCAACTGCAAAGAATGCTACGTCCCAGCATCATGCTTTATGGTGCCGGGTCCTGATCTTGCTCCGTGTTTGATATTTAATATGGCCGAAAAATCACGCTGAATGATTTAACTTTTAGAGTAGTTTTCAACGTTTGAAAATTAAAAAATAATACGGCCTGGAGGGCCGGCGAAAAAAAAAATCGGCGTTAAAAATGGCTGAAATAATTAAAAGTCTTCCTTTATCCCCCCCTTTAAAATATTGCTTTATAATGCATTGAACTTGCCGCCATAACACTTTCTATATAGATATAACCTCAGACAGTGCAATGCATGAATTATATATAGTTTTTATAGTCGTGCATGTACATCGACGGCGGGTGCGGCTAGCCAACAGGGGATGCTTACTCCTTCCGGGCACCCGGTCCCACCTCTAGCGTGCTAGGGGTCCGTCGATGCTCAATTTGGTGCTCTATTGTGAGTGCTGTTGAGATTGTCGTCAGTATCTTCTTAAACTCTTTTGTGTCACACTTATGCCCTTTGCCGTGTGGAGCTCGTAACAAAGTTCCCCGCGAGGGGTTTGACAGTAAGTGTTTTGAATATTTTTACTGACATGGTCGCCATAACACTTTCTATATATATATAACCTCAGACAGTGCAATCATGTATTTTATATAGTTTTTATTTTCGTGTATGAACATCGACGGCGGGTGCCGCTAGCCAACAGGGGATGCTTACTCCTCCCAGGCACCTGATCCCGCCTCTAGCTTGCAAGGGGTCCGTCGATGCTCAATTTCGTGCTCTATTGTGGGTGCTGTTGAGATTGTCGTCAGGATCTTCTTTAACTCATTTGCAACTTGAACTTGCAAAGTTGGAGAAACAAGATTTTTTTTTATTCAGATAAATTTGGATGAATTTAGAAAAGTACTTTCAAAATGGCTTTGAATATTATGTATATGAAATGTTCTGTTTAATAGTTGTGTCTGTAATCTTTTGTATGGGGATCCCATCTTAAAGTTATCGGACTAGAGTACGATGGCATTACGATGATATTGCAAGGTTGTCACGAAGTCGTGTTGCCTACCTTATTCCATCGGGAGGTTATTGACACGTTCGTAATTCCTTCGTATGGCAAAATTTCCCCGATAGACCCGATTGTAATACGAAGGAGAAACGAAGATGTAACGAATACGCAAGATGCCATCTCGATGTTCTTTCGAGGGGTAAGATGATTACACGAACTTGTCACGAAGATGGTCCTTCGGGAGTGCCATCGGGATTTTTATTTTGGCAGGACAAAGATTTTGACAATACTCCCGAAGTTTGTCCAATCAAGCCGGCGTTGAGATGGCCTTACGTATACATGGTATAGCCCGATGATATTACAATCTCACCCGTATTTGAATAAAATCTTTTATCTTTGGACATAAGCTGTTTAAACCGGGACAGTATGACACCAGACAGGTAGCTTTGTGGTCTCCTAAAAAAAGGACCTAATTATAGAATTCCATCCAAGATAGATTTTTTCAAATGCCGCAAAGTGCTACATGTAAAGGAATACTAAGATAGCTATACCAAAAGATGGAGTACATCGAAAGGGGTCGAAACACTGGAAACCCTAATTTTAGATATAACTCTATATTCGAATAAATAACTTCCATAAAACCCTAATCTCTTTCAAAATCCACGTTCCAAATCTGATAGATATTTCCAAGTTAATTGATTTACATGAATAAACATCAAAGAAGTACATAACAGTTATTGTTTCTATTACTTTGGTTTTTTTTATTTTTGTATATGAAAATAACCAAACAGAAACACCGTGTGGGACGGGCGAAATATTGAAGCGATCTGTATGTGTTGGTGCAGAATTGTTAAAATGAGTTAAAGAAGATCCTGACGAGAATCTCAACAGCACTAACAATAGAGCCGAAAATTAAGCATCGACGGACCACTAGCAAGCTAGAGGTGGGATCAGGTGCCCGGGAGGAGTAAGCATCCCCTGTTGGCTAGCCGCACCCGCCGTCGATGTTTCAGCACGAAAATGAAAACAATATATAAAATTCATGCACTGTCTGAGGTTATGTCTATATAGAAAGTGCTATGGCGACAATGTCAGGGAAATATAATCAAAACACTTACTGTCAAACCCCTCGCGGGGAACTTTTTTACGAGCTCCAAATTTTCAAGAGACTGCATGTCAGACCGATTCTGCATCGAGGTCTCTCTCAGTTGTAGCTAAATGACCAGATGCCGGAGTGTTTGAATTCGTTTTTGATTGGTTTTAAATGTTTATTTGTTGTTGTTGTTTTTTTTTTTTATTTCTCCTTTTTATTTCCTTTTCATTTATTTATTAACATATTTATTTGTTTATCTATCAATGGTAATATATTTACCAGCTCATTTATTCATCAATTTCTAATTCATAAATTTTTATAAATAAATAAATATTTATAATTTAGAAAGATAATTATATTGTATCAGATACAGTAACTAAAGATAATGAACGATTAAAATATTTTGTCAATTCACAATTTATATATAAGGTATTATAAAGAGGAAACTACAGGTACAAAACAATGTTATTATTCAATGAATTTGAACACATGCGCCATTGTAACATCATCATTGAATTTTTTACTTTTCAGTTTTCATTGAATCACGTCAAATCTTTTTGACATTTTGATTCCAAAGATTTACCTTTTCATTCTTCAGTATGTTATAAAACAAAATTATTTCCTTTTCCTGAATAACATCTACATTTTCTCCTATAAATTTCGCTTTCTTTACACCAGGTCCCAAGAATTGCCTTTTTGGTAAGCCGAGTAATTTCTTTACATCTTGTAATAAAGTATGCTTCTTATTTGAAAAATCCAAAACATGTCCAACTCGAAGGAAAGCCTGAAGTTCTCCTTTACTAACCTCAAGTGTTCGATTATGTCCATAATTTATTATAACCATGCGGCGGTCTCTATTTTTTCTGTAAAGGTTCCAAGCATGTCTCCACTCAAGTTTTATACGAATCCCTTCGATGCTGTCAAATGTATCTAAACCATCCAGGTACTCGTCAGAGAGAAATATGATAAAGTTTCTGCTTTGTCCTAATCTTTCAATGACCTCTTCATCAACAGAACTCCCTGGTAATGCATTTATCAGAGGGCAATATATCTTATACCCAGCGCTGCGTAAGTCAGGTAAAAATTGTTTCAAAATCCAACTCTGAAGCTGGATGTTGTTTTCATTTAATGAAATGTAAGCATCAAACTTGAATCTATCCCAGTTTATATCATCGGGCTTTTTATGTCGTTTCAGCAAAATAAGAAGTTCGTATCTGTACAAATATACTGTTCCAATGGTAACCGATATCAAAACGAGAAAGCATGAAAATGTTATACTCAGAATTCTGTACAACGTGTTCTCCTCTTCACATCCTAGTGAAGATGACAAATCTGCCAATGGGAACAGACCTTTGTTTGTTCTACAGGTCAGAGAACTATTCCACTGGCAAGATGTAGCACCAATCCAATCTTGAATCCATATACTCTCGCAGTTACAAGATATGATTTTGTTACCAAAATGCACGCTACAATGATCTAACATCTTAAAATTTGTAGAAATTCCGAGAAAGTTATCGGTGTTTGATAGATCAATATGAGAGAAATAATTAGAATTCAAATCTGCTGTGAAATTGCGCGGAATCTCTGTTATCTGTGTATGATTTAAATCTATGTGGTATATTCTGTTAACATAAGGTCGATGTTCAAGCACTGATATGGACGTTTGACTGAAGTCGATATCAAGGAGACCTTTTTCCGGCATTTCATAAGGCATGTGTAACATATTATGCGTGCATTCCACAGTTGTTATATTACTTACAGGATGATATACGCATGTACAGAAATGTGGGCATCCATCTTCTCCTTTCATTGTAGATGTGAATTCATCTAGTTTGTTTTCTTTTACCATAAACGGTATTGATTTCCCACGAAGTCTCTTAGGACAGTAACATTTAACGTCCATGTAATCACGCCATACCTTTTCGATAATTTCTTTGCTAAGTTGAAGTAAAGGAACCATTTTTGAGTCGCATGTCCATTTCGCTTCCCTTAAATCAAACCCGAACGATAGCAGTTTTCCTAATAGACTTATATCTGGTATTCCAAGCTTTGTGAAATCTGGAAAGTTTCGAAACTCGTTTGACCTTAAAGTAACCATTCCACCTTCTCCATATGAAATTGATTCATTCAAAACGAAACCAGCCTCGTTAACGAAAGATTCTATTTTATTGTGACTAGCGTCGATTTCGCAAAACGGTTTCTTTAACGCCATGTTTGACATATCAATTGTTTTCATCTGATTATGAGGAAGCAATATTTTTAATATTCCAAGTTCAGGCCTCGAAAATGTGAAAGGTTCAATTTTCACTATTTTGTTTTCGGCAAGATCTAATATTCGCAAAAATGTGAGACCGGAAAATGTCATATTTGTTATATAAGTTATGTTATTTTTCCGCAGGATTAAGGTGTCTAGCTTTGAAATGCAAGATATTCCCTCGATGTCGCCTATGCTATTTTCGGTCAAGTCTATCTTCACTATGTCTGGAAAATTACATATATTCAATGGCAGGACATTCATGAATCCATGCGGATGCTGTAACATCTTATACTTCTTGTCTGCTACTTCTTGACTTTCTGGGATGATATTGTCGCCCTTTCTGTTGATATATTCAATTTGGAGTGATCCTATATCAGAAGCTCTCTCAGGAAACTCCCATTCTGCTTTGTTTCTGCACAAGCAACATTCGTCTACAAAATCTCCTTTTGACCAGGATTTGCAAAGCGTCATGTTACAAAACAAGTCATCTCGTTGGTTTTGAGGTTGCATCCAGCTTGTGTATCCCCCATGGAAATAAGCATTTGATCGAATGGAGAAATTAAACAAAATAAGAATAAAGAGAATGCCGAAAAAGATTGGTTGCTTCATGACGATAACAGTTACAAAAGTAATGCAAAAGGACATCTACAACATAATTTACCTTTTTAGTAACAGGAAGTGAAAAACTAGTGACATACATATCATAATCGCTGTTTCAACACGCATTTATTTGCAAAACGTAAATCTTGTTTGATAAAACATCAAAAAATCAATCGATTAAGGTGATTTATTTCAAGTTAAGTTACTAGGGACACTTGAAACATATCTCGTCGACTCGACTCCTTGTCACTGCCCTTTTTTTTATATCAGATGCGTATATTCTTTAGATGATTTTTTTTGGTATGAATCATGTCAGAAAAACAATTTCAAACTAATGTATTTGTTGCCGCTCACTTTTTGCGAGAGATTTTCGAATCTCATCTACAATATGGACAACAGTCCATATTGTAGATGAGATGGCGCCAGGAAAATTCACTTTGGCTTTCTTTAACCTTTTTTACATTAAGTACTACTGACCAGGATTTAATATCCGAAACAAGTGTCTAGTACAATAAAATTGGTACTATAGAACATATATTTCAATACTGAGAATTTCTATTTCACACCGTATTTTGAAAGAAAGAAGGAGGGGAACTCCAACAACACTCGTTTGCAGCACCCACAGCAAAACTCCGGAACACCCTATGCAAAAATGCAGAGCAGACATCCACAGAAAGAGACGCAAAAGGGACAAGGAACACCAACTCACACCGTAGAAACATGAAACATAAAAGACCACACGTAAACCAACTAGACCAACGGTCAATCGGTGCCAACTAAGGACGGCCATCTGTCACTCAAGTAGCGGACGGTGTGGTTACCCTGGATTACGAGCGCACAACCCTCCCACTTTTCCGATTAACCAAAGGCCTCGAAGAACGTACAATTGTGGTGTAAATCAACATCCTCACTGTTAGATAAACACACGCAAAACGAACGGGCCCAAGCAACACAGATGAATATGTAAATGGATATAAAAGTAGGTCGTATGTAATACAGTCCGTGCTCTGCCGGCTGTAGCGAGCTCATGTATGTTACCTCCCGAGGAGTCCGACTGACATTCAGAGAATGGTCGGGGCCCTGTCTTATGTACAGAGGGTTGGACGGGCTCGTCACGTAGTACCGTCGTCACAGCTAGTCAGAATGCAAGTCTTATAAATGCGCTGGTACAAGACTAGATTGGCAAAGTAGCAAGCCGAAATCGTGCAGTTTTAATCGGTATATCGCAAGAACAACTATTGTTTGTAACAGGAAGTGAATACAACATAAGAAATGTAGATATTACCTTATAGTGTCAGAACATCTTTTTCAAGCTGGATGCAAAACTGAAAGTCGCATTTAAATGTCCAACAGGCAGTAAATGAAAGAAGCACTGAATTTCAATGAAATATCTGATATCTTTATATTCATTAGTGATGGTAATTACATGTCATACATCAGTGAAGGACAACCGGGCGGAAATGTAAGATAAACAGTTTATCTTACTCTCATATCAGGAGTTCGCTTCTTTTCATGTGGTGGATGTGTTTGTTTGTTTGCTTTGGTTCCTGTTTTATCCTGATTTTGTATGCCTTCGGTTTCTAATTTTCTGAATTATCGATTTTGTGCTGTATACAGGGACATGGTCATTATCCATATTTGTCATGATATTTGAAAGTTCTACGAAAAGGAGTAGGTATTGAATTTTTCTCAGCGTTTGTGCTCTATCAATTTGTATTGGCAGTAGGGAATGGAAAAAAATATGTTAAGTACAAAGAGCTCTAAGCAACAGTTGGTTTGGTACCTTCAAATAAGGGAAACGCAGAAGAAATGTAAATATAATAACTTGACAAATATGGATAATGACCATATCCCTGTATACAGCACAAACTCGATAATTCAGAAAATCAGCATTAAACAGGATACAAAACAAAAAAACCTCCAACATATGAAAAGAAGCGAAACCCGATATGGGAGTGAGACCAGGTGCCTAGGAAGAGTAAGCATCTCCTTATTGCATGCAACATGTATACATAATATGTGCCGAATTCGGTCCAACCAGAAAATGAATTAAAACTGTTATCTTGAATGAAAGGAGGGAATCTCTAACAACATTCGATTGCAGCACCATTAGCAAATCACCCAAAACACCCTATTTAAAAGCACATAAGCAGACACTCACAGAAAGAGACAACAAACATCAACTCACACTATGGAAACATGAAACAAATGGTTGTCGACTTAGGATCGACATTTGCCACTCACGTAGCAGACGATATATGGTTATCCGGATTATGTGCGCACAACCCTCCCACTTTCTTGATTATCGAGAAGTCTCGAGGATCGCTTAAATGTGGTGTAAAATAACCTCCTCACTGTAAGATGAACATACAACATGAAGCTTGGGCCCCAATTGAGTTAAAGAAGATCCTGACGATAATCTCAACAGCACTCACAATAGAGTACAAAATTAAGCATCGACGGACCCCTAGCAAGCTAGAGGTGGGACCAGGTGCCCGGGAGGAGTAAGCATCCCCTGTTGGCTAGCCGCACCCACCGTCGATGTTAAAGCACGAAAATGAAAACAATATATAAACTTCATGCACCAAGAAACACACAAATGGATATGTAAATGGATATAAAATACAGAAGGCATATGAATTACAATCCGTGCTCTGCCGATTGTAGCGAGCTCATGCATGTGATCAACTTGAAGTATTGGATTACATGATTATAATTCATTTTTTCTTTCCAATCGGACATTAGTGACCTTTGTCACAAGTAAACGTCAGTTTTGTGACATCATTTTACGTCATGCGCATATTTTGTTGTGTAATAAGTATTTCGTTTCGTGTTTGTAGCAAATATATCCATATATAAGTCAATCATCACATCTACGTGATGTAACATTCATGCAAATCATTAAAAGGTTCTTTTTTGAATGACATTGATACCTTTGTGTCCATTAACAAAGTAAGAGGTGGAAATATTCTCAAACTAAACGCATTTTATTTAGATAATACAGGTTAAATCAGATAAGCAACCTTGTTATCTGTCAAATGTCGAACGTCTTCAAATTAATTTAAGAACGGATAAATGGACCAGACATGCACGTTTCGGGTACAAAACAAAGCCTTGTAGAAGTATTTCAAAATGAGCATTTTAGTTAATATGTTGTGTAATCGTGCTCGTTTGGCAAGGTATAGAAATAAATCAAACGAATTGAATTGGCTTTCAATATTATTTATTATTCGTAAACGAAATGTACTATTTGTAACGTAATAAAATAACAAGTTTTCTATAGCCGGATAAAACAAATCCAAAATCAAATATAGTGCTAACTAACTAAGATACGGTTTCTAAATAGACTAAGTATAAACTATAAAATAATCCGAAATAAACTAAGTTCTCACAAGAACTAAATATCAGAAATAACACTATTTCTATTTAAGCCAAAATTAGTACTAGCCAACCACAGTGGCTGTTCAAAAAGAAACCTGCATTGCTAGATACGCCAGCAGAAGTATGACTACAATTCACTCTGCAGCTCTTTATATACTGACTTATCACATGATAACGTGTTACAAAGGTGTCATTTCATTGGCTGAGCAGTAAAAGTATTAACCAATCAAAATGCTCAATGTAAACTGATTACGGTAAAGCGGAAGTTATGAAAAGTATCTACGAGCAGAAGACAAAATAGTAAAATGACATGAAAGAAAGGATAAATAATGGCATTTACGAATTAAATAAAGAATAAAAAGGTAATTTAGAAGATGTAATTATGAAAAATAAGTGCGCTCTGCCACAGTTGTCTCAAAAGGACAGAAATAACTATGTACTACTGTCTGGTCCATGCTGTTAATTTATCTGCTCTAAAGTGATGCCAATGAATTTGAAGACGTTAAACATTAAATTGGCACGCGTCATTTAAAATATTGGACACTATGTGCTTATAATACATATATATCTCTGATAGTATCGATAACTGTATCGTATTCAGAAAACGTGTCGTACCCATTCGCCATTTCATAAAGTCAAAGTCACACTGTGCCTACCCGACACATAATTGGGTCCCTGTAAAGTGAGAAACGAAACAAAAACGAAACGAAACAAATCGAAACGAAACATCGAAACGAAACGAAACAAAACATACAACTTAGAGAAAAAGAGGAAAAATCGTCGAGAACGAATATTTCAAGACAAGATCTTATTGAAGGGTCCGGGGGTACCACTCTCCTCCTGCCGCCCCCTCCCCGTGGAGGGAGGGAGTCTTGGGCGGTCAAGACAAATGTTTAAACTTTAAAGTGTAAATTGGTGCAATAGTGAAGTTATTTGGGTTATTTCCTTTTTTAAACCTTGAAAAGGGAAATAGACCTGTTTAGATGAAAAACTAAGGTGAGCGAAGCGAGCCTGAAGTGTTTGAAAAATGAATTGAAAATTTCGGCGAGCGAAGCGATCGGGAAAATTTCTTAAGGTATATATAGATGAATTTCGTAGTAATTTTTAAAATTGAGATTATGTACATGAACGCATAAGAGCAAGATTATTTATATTAAAAGTAATTTCCTATTTTTTTTGGGGGGGGGGGGGGTTTACTGTTACCCTCCAAATCATCTGTCCCTCCTCTCGCCCCCTTCTTCCCTCCTCCCGCCCCCTTTCTCTCCCCTCCCTTTGTCCCTGTCCACCTCTCATTATTGCCTTCACCCGTTTGTTCTTGTGGCTGGAGGTTTTTTTTTTTTTAAAGAATCAAAGCTGACTATTAAAACATTATATATACGGTATATGCACAATTGCATTTTAAAGGAGAGTTAATGGGATGAATAACCTTGTCATAAACGGAAAAAGATATTTAGCGGGGAGGAGTCTAGCGCAGAGGAAACGGAACTGTTCCGTTATGTGTATTTGAAAATTCTATCAGATGAGAACAATTAAAAACTGGGGGGGGGGGGCACATTTCGTTTGAAAAAGAATAAGATTTTTTCCCTGAAATGTTCCCCGACCCCGTTTTACGATCTCATTACGGTGTCATAGCGTGGTTTTCTATCCCCTCCCTTTTCTTCTTCTTAAATACATGAATGGCATTTGACATTTACTTTTTTCAATTGTCAACTTTGACACTTTCAAGAAACCCTCTCGGCACTAGTTACAAATGTAGAACTCTTGGATTAAGGCGATATTACATGCTGATCTTGTCTTGAAATATTCGTTCTTGGCGATTTTTCCTCTTTTTCTCATTTTCTTTAAGTTTTATGTTTTGTTTCGTTTCGTATCGATCTGTTTCGTTTCGTTTCGTTTCGATCTGTTTCGTTTCGATCTGTTTCGTTTTGTTTCGGTTTTTGTTTCGTTTCGCACTTTACAGGGACCCCACATAATTTTGCAAAAGTCGGGATAGTCAGCGTTGAAAGATTTCCGATTTGTTATCACGACCTGTCCCGATTAACCAAGATTTGTGCAGACTTAACCTCGATTTATAACAGTCTGTCCAGACTGTATTACGACAATTGCCGACTTGACGTCGACCTAAGTCAAATATGATAGATATATAGAAGTTTTTATCTTTTAATTGACAATCGTGCACATGTCATTTTACTAAAACATATTTTGACACGAGTCCAATTACTTGGTATTTAACAAGTTGCTTTGGATCTTGAACGAGAACAAGTTGAAAATATTGGATCGAACTGTGGAAAATCTTATTGTTTGCTTAATTATCTGTTCAAAATGATGCTATGAATTTGAAAAAAAATATGAAACGGATAAGTGCAAAGTGATATATCCGTATCTAGAGGTGGTAAGAAAAAACATTCCCCTACAGAGCTTGAGATTTGTCAATTTTATTTCCAATTTTCAGGTATTTTCCTTTCATGCCCATGTTTTTACATGTTAAGGTATATCACTCGTAAATTGATTATATCAATAATACGCAAGTGTTCTAACTATATACCTCAAACTATATACAATGTATACTGAAAAAAAATTTCAAACCAATTTTCATGCACCAGACACGTGTTTCGAATATAAAATTTTTATCAGTGATGCTTACAGCCAAAGTGTTTTTCATCAGCCGCCCAAAGTCATGTTTTAGATTTTTGGAACTTAAATATTGTTCATTGTAACATTGGTGCAATTAGTTTTGAAAATCTGGCCGTCTGCTCTATTTATATCATTATTACAAAAATTTGCCATACGAAAATGTACACTGATGTTACTAATGGTTCTTCTTCATATTTTATGAAGGAAATAAATAACGGAGTCATCTTTGCATCTTGATGTACTCTAATGTAAAACTTGTCTTTCCTGTTTACGCATAAATTGAGGAAAAGCAAAAAATATATTGTTTTATATGAAAAAATACTAAATTATTAACCAAGAGTTGCCTTTTTTGGCTCTAAATTGTTCAACCAAAACGAAAACGGGAAGATTCGACCCATGTTCTGAGGGAAAAAGGTAAAAAATGTGTATTATACGCATTTAAAACTATACTTCCTCGCGTGTCAAATTGCATATATCACACCTATGTCATAACAATGACTGGGCGTTGGCACGGAATAATATGACTTATGTTCGGAGGGAAAAGGATTAAAATTTAATTTCATCGATTTATGTTTACTTGCAATTTGACTATTCTCCATTACAAGCTGCGATGTCCATATCGCATCAATGCCATACTAAGAGGGCTGCTTGATATGTTGTGAGCCTCGGTTTTCCAAAAAAGGACAAATAATCAATTGCACATGTTAAACGTCTTTAAATTCAATAGCATCATACTATGCTTAACTTCTGACAAAGTTACGGGAAAAAATTAAACATAAGCGCCGCGGAAAGCTCACTAGTTTAAGGGTGCGCTGTTCCATCAGGACAATGCTCCTGTTCACAGTTACTGCCATGGCCGTCGTTCATGATTGTGGCTTTAATTTGATTTAGCATCCGCCTGATTCACCTGATCTTGCTCCATCAAACTTTTAACTGAATGCAGCAATTTCTGGCACCCACTTTCAGTCCTATGATAAATTCATATATCACCGACTTGTTCGCAATAGATCCTGTTATTCCGGGCCAAAAATTCTATGTGGTTTTATTTAAAGTTATCCCTCTTTGACCATAAACTAAAATTTCATCTATTCCTTAGCGTATTCCCGCATATATTATTATGGCGCATAAGATATAACGTCACTTGATCTTTTGATCATTCTCGAATATCGTCTGCAAGGTAATGGTCATAAAAACTGCACAAGCTCAAAATGGGCTTTTTCTCTTGAAAATTTCAATCGATTCTGTTTAAATGTTTTGAACATTCCCCTGGTTTGACGGAGATGTTCCTAGATTACCGTCTTATGGTATCTATATTTCACAGCTCATCCGGTATGCTAGAGCATGTACTGATGTTTTGGATTTTCATAGTAGAAATTTACAAATTACCAAGCAACTTTTAGGACAAGGTTTTCGCTTTCACAAACTAGTAAAGACTTTCTGGAAATTTTACAAAAAAATATTGTCAACATCTTCTGAAATTCGGACCAATACAGGCAACAGAGTATATTACTTTGGGTATTTCACAACCTGCATTTTATGGTGACATTATTAACAAGATAAGAAGGATCAAAGATAGACAACATCACTGTCGAAAATGCGTCAGAATCATCAAACGCCTTTTATACCGTGGATATGATCCTAATGTCACCAGACGGACACTAGGCTTGGTACTTGACCAATCTACAGTCTTGTACAAGCGCATCCTTGAGACTTGCACTCTGACGTGACGTGACGACTGTGACGCCATGACGGGCCCTGTCCAAACCTCTTTAGAGAAGACAGGGCCCCGACCACCTGTCCTGTCTGAAAGTCAGTCGGACTCCTCGGGTGATAACATACATGAGCTCGCGGCGGCAGAGCACGGATTGTATAACGTAGGCCCTCTTTTTATATCCATTTACATATTCATCTGTGTTGCTTGGGCCCCTGCGTTTTGCGGTCTTGTTTGTGTGTGGTCATCTGACAGTGAGGAGGTTGTTTTACACCACAATCGTACGTTCTTCGAGACCTCTGGGTAATCGGAAAAATGGGAGGGTTGTGCGCACGTAATCCAGGATAACCATACCTTCTGCTATTTCCGCGGCAGATGGCCGTCCTAAGTCAGCACCGGTTGCGCATTGGTCTCGTTGGTTTATGTGTAGTCCTTTGTGTTTGATGTTTCTGTGTTGTGCGTTGACGTTCCTTGTCCCT
The DNA here is from genome assembly GCA_028142955.1 of Pinctada fucata. NCBI lineage: Eukaryota > Metazoa > Mollusca > Bivalvia > Pterioida > Pteriidae > Pinctada > Pinctada fucata. The sequence goes on along the minus strand of AP027113.1, from coordinate 26,335,949 downwards.
TGCGCGTCTCTTTTTGTGCTTGTCTGCTTTGTGTTTTTGCATTGGGTGTTTTGGGGTTTTGCTGTGGGTGCTACAACCTTGTGTTGTTGGAGATCCCCTCCTTTGTTTTTGAACTGAAACAAACGCGTGTTCTTGTCATCAAAATATACACGAATTTAGGTATGTTAATCGTCTTCAAATATTATCATCATTTAAAAGCAGATAAATTTTACCCAGTTTCAGGTAAATATTTATTGCTATTGGCATAACATTTTATGAAATAATTCTAATTACATGCTCCAACCATGCCCAAACGTCGCAAAACCAACCCTATCCCAGCTACAGAGGCGTTAGCCTCCTCCAGCTGTCCACCATATGACGAAGTAGGCCCTGTAGGCCCGCCACCCAAGAAATCTGCCTCCTGTCGGGCCAAGGGCCCCGATGATGCAAAGTCACAGACTGCATCAGTTCCTGTCTCCCAAGTTGACCAGGCTATCGAGTTACCACAACCATCTGGGCAAGGTAGTAGCACAATTCAGTCAATTGATTCAGCTCAGGCACTTGTTTGCGATAATGATGATATCCAGCCAATTATTTGCATACACTCCCAAATCGGGAGTCATGTAACAGAGGCTACCCGTACAAAAATAATATCGGGAGAGTATGCTGATCCGTCTGTCTTGTTGAATAGGACCCCTGAAACGAATTCTGACCAAATCTTAACAATTAGAAATGGGTCACTAATATCCAAACCTAAATATAGACAGTGCATGTATTTAATATATCTTCATTTTCGTGCGTGAACATCGACGGCGGATGCGGCTAGCCAACAGGGGATGCTTAATCCTCCCGGGCACAACGTCCCACCTCTAGCTTGCTACAGGTCCGTCGATGCTCCATTTGGTGCTCTATTGTGAGTGCAATTGAGATTATCGTCAGTATCTTCTTTAACGCATGTAAATAAAATAACGGATAAAGAAAAGTGGACAGACGCATTTTAATATATGCGTCTATCTATGCTTCGGTTCACACGGACATGTTTCAAGGCTTGTTAAAGTACATGCATACTGTACGTACTGGCGCGTCCCGATCACCAGGATTGGGGTTAGAATTTTTAGATACCTTCAATGGCACGCTATTCTTCCCTGAAAATGAATGGGTTTCATCATCAACCTTACATTTATACACAGATAGCGCGGGGTCATCCGAGCTTGGCTGTGGTGCATATTTCAACGGTGCGTGGGCGTTCTTTCAATGGCCGAAAAATTGGGAAAATTTTCCGATTCTCAAAGATATTACTCTATAGGAGCTCATCTCAATAGTGCTTGCCACGCATACCTGGGGTGACAAGTTTGCAAACAAGAAAATTATCTTTCACATCGATAATGCCGCCCTCGTATCAAATATAAACAATAACTCTTCAAAATCTCACAACGTAATGTCGCTTTTGCGGCCCCTGGTACTCACTTGTAGGATAAATATGGAAAATGACCATATCCCTGTATACAGCATAAAATCGATAATTCTATTTCATTCTGGTTGTTCACAGGATTTCTACAAGCATGTATAACAACAATATACATGCCGAAAACCGACTCAATTGACATACTTTAAAATGTATTCCTACGTACATTTGTACTTTACAAGCTTTAGCGCACTTTTTGCGTATGACGTCGTGCTTCCCTTTGTTCTTCGCTCCTGTGACGTCATACAAAAGTACAAGGTATGAGCTTGGAAATGGCGTTCTCCACATGTAAACAACAGAGCAAGTAAGTTTATTATTGATTACACTTTGATTTTTCCACATTGTAATAAATACGAAGCAGTTGTATTTCAAATTTTGCAGCGCAATAATTTCTGTTGGTCGATGTTAGTCTTCCGTAGCAACGTCACCTCTAAAGCGATACGTGAGACCCTCTGAGGGGTATGAAAAGTTAAAATGTGTCACATGAATTAGAATAGGGATGAACGTACTGTGTTTCGTGGTTCCGACAGGTATATGTTGGATATACTGTTGGAAGCATACGTTATACCGTCGGGGACAATCCTCCTAATTCAGAACGCAGAAAGCAAAGGCATACAAAATCATGATAAAACAGGAACCAAAGCAAACTAACAAAAACTGACGCAATTTCTCGGAAAAATTTTGAACATGTTCAGAGTTTGGCTCCAACAGCGGATCCGGTCCATCAAGTAATCCCTCAGTATCTCATATCAGAAGAAGAAGGGAGGAGATCTCCAAGAAAACCCCGTTGCAGCATCAATAGTAAAACACCAAAACACCCGATGCAAAAACACAAAAGACGAGTACAGCTCGAGACGGAAAAGAGACACACGACATGTAAACATCAAACACAAAAGACTACACATAAACCGACGAGACCAATGGGTAACCGGTGCCGACTTTGGACGGCCATCTGTCACGCAAGTAGCAAATGGTGTGGTTATCCTGGATTACGTGTGCACAACCCTCTCACTTCTCCAATTACCCAGAGGTCTCGAAGAACGTACAGTTGTGGTGTAAAACAACCTCCTCATTTTAAGATGACATCACACAAACAAGACCGCGAAACGCAGAGGCCCCAGAGACACAGATGAATATGTAAATGGATATAATAAGAGGGCATGCTTAATACAGTCCGTGCTCTGCCGGCTGTAGCGAGCTCATGTATGTAATCACCCGAGGAGTCCGACTGACATTCAGAGAGGACAGGTGGTCGGGGCCCTGTCTTCTCTAAAGAGGTTTGGACAGGGCCCGTCATGGAGTCCCGTCGTCACAGTCAGTCAGAGTGCAAGTCTCAAGGATGCGCTTGTACAAGACTGTAGATTGGTCAAGTACCAAGCCTAGTGTCCGTCTGGTAACATTAGGATCATATCCACGGTTTAAAAGGCGTTTGATGATTCTGACGCATTTTCGATGGTTATGCTGCCTACCTTTGATCCTTTTTATTTTGTTTATCATATCACCATAAAAGACAGGTTGTGTAATACCCATAGTAATGTACTCTATTGCATGTATAGATCCGTATTTTAAAAGAAGTTGACTGTAATTTTTGTAAAATTTCCAGAAAGTCTTAACTAGTTTATGAAAGCGGAAACCTTGTCCTAAAAGTTTTTTGGTAATTTGTAAATTTCTACTGTGAAAATCCAAAATATCAGTACATGCTCTAGCGTACCGGATGAGCTGTGATATGCAAATGCCGTATGACGGTAATCTTGGAACATCACCGTCAAGCCAGGGGAAATTTACTTTGTTGAATCCAAAATCATCCCTTTTGTCATATACACTTGTATGAATCTTTCCGTTTACAATTTTGATATTTAGGTCAAAAAAGGGTGTTTCTGTATTTGAAAGGTTTGCCTTGTTAAGATTTAATTCTTGTGGATAAATTTCATTCTTATATAATTCAAAAGCAGGATTGTCAATGGTTAGAATATCATCCAGATACCTAGAAGTATTATTGAAACATTTCAGCTCATCAAATTTTCTTTGCTTTTGAAGATTTTGGATGAATTCTTTTTCATAAGTGTATGAAAATAAATCTGCAACAAGAGGCGCACAGTTAGTACCCATAGGAATTCCTACAACCTGCTTGTATAGATCCTCACCAAATCTAACATAAATATTATCCAAGAGGAAGGACAAGGCATTACTACATGTCCATGATTTGTAGTCTGTCGAGGAAAAGAAACCCTTCGATTCAGATGTACAAATGTAAGTTTTTCGCTCTCGATCAAAACACCATTTAATGAGATTAGATAATCGATCATTAATTTTGTCATGAGGAAGTGTGGTGTACATATTAGAGAAGTCGTATGAAGAAATCGTATTGGCTTGGAAATTTCCAGATTTCATTTTTTCAATCACATCCCCTGAATTCTTAATAGACCAAAATAAATTTACATCGTTCCTGTTTAGAACCGTTTCACAATATCTAGTTATGTGTTCTTTAATAGCAGTAAGTGCTGACGTCAGATTTCAAGACAAAATTGTATCAGGTACAGGTATCAGGTACGCTAGAGCTTGCTTCCATGACAAAATATACAAAATACAAAAAAACTTATCAGTCAAGGATTTAGATATCATAAACTTGTAGAATCTTTTTGGAAATTTTACAATTACTATTCTGAACTTATTTCAAAATTTGGGACGGCCCCTGCATCAGAATATGTATCTTTCATTGCCTTCATTTTACGATGACCTTATGAACAAAATCAGAAGGATCAAAGGCAGATCAAACTTCAACCACAAATGCTTACTCCTCCCGGGCACCTGGTCCCACCTCTTGCTTGCTAGGGGTATTTGATGCTCTATTGTGAGTGCTATTGAGATTATCGTCAGGATTATTTTTATCTCATTCATGATGGGCCTTGTGAACTTGAGCTCCCTCCAGCCAGCAGAACTCATACTGTTATACGCATGCCATAGAATGCTTTCGATCCATTTATATAGAATCTGTGTTACAAGATGCCGTTGCGTTTAACCATCTTGTTTACCTCTGTGTATCCGGATAAGGGGGGTGTGCGCACGATATCCGGATAAACACACCATTTGCTAATAGCATATGGCCGTTTATTTGTGTAGTTACTTTGAGTCATTACTTCTAGTTATTTGAATCCTTGGATCGAACCATTGTATTTGACTTGTATATACATTTGAAGAAGTATGGGAAGCCGTAAGAAAAAAAAACATGGAGTCGAACATCCTTGAGAAGGTCAGAGCTTTTGTCTCCAGGTAGTCCATTAATCAATGTCTGAGGTTCATATGGAGATGTCATCCAGAGATGACTACCTGGATGAATACCAGCCTCTCCATGAAGAGAGTAATAGAATCTAGCACCAAGGAAATGGATTCACATAAGCTAATAGCTTTTTTCCTAATCCTTATCTATATTGTATTGTATTATGTTACACATACTTATTTTGAATAGATAAATCTTAAACTAAACTAATCTAGCACCACTTTGAGTTCCGGATAGAAAAATATCAGTCGAGGGTGGGATTGATCAAGTGGTGCTTGATTATTTTTCCCGCACATTGAAATCTTCAAAGTTACGCAGCAGTATTACTGAACGTCATGCTAAATGTATGTGCATGTGAATAACGTACGTCAGTTTGTCTGTGACGTAATAAAGGAACAATCAACAGAGCCGGATCAGGGGTGCCAGATCGAATTCTCCAGCACCGCTGGAAAGGGGAATCAGCCTATCCAATGTGCGAGAATACCTGGTATAGAACTTTGCTGAGAGCGATATTCCTCAAAATTTAACACCTGTCCCAAACCATCCTTATGTATTACCAGGCTAGTTTCCTTGTTACGTGTATCACGACACACATAATACACATACAGGTCATATCCTTTTCAGGTACTTTACCTGGTAACATACAAATTAACATCAAGAACAAATATACAGGTAGTTTACCTGATCACATGTATGCCCAAAGGTAAGATTTTGCTAGACTAAAAAAGGAAGGGATCTTCAACAAGACTCGGTTGCAGCACCTGCAGCAACACACCAAACACCCCAAGTGAAAACACAGAGAAGCCACACACAGCACGATGCAATGAGCAGCAAACGAGACATCGAACAGAAAAGAAAACACATAAACCAACGAGACCCTTGGGCAATCGGTGCTGACTTAGGACGGCCATCAGCCATGTTAGTATCAGCGTCTCGAATGAAAAATATAGATAATGACCATATCCCTGTATACAGCACAAAATCGATCATTCAGAATATCGGAAAACGAAGGCATACAAAATCAGGACGCCTCGCTCTCAGAACAAAACAGGAACCAAAGCAAACAAACAAAAACCTCCACCACATGAAAAGAAGGGAACCCCCGATATGGGAGTGAGACCAGGTGCCCAGGAAGAGTAAGCATCTCCTGCTTGCATGCAACACCCGTCGCTTCAATTCGGTAGAACTGTCACATCCGGCTACTTCCATTTCGGAAGACATTGAGTACAATCTTTGGTTGGATGGTTCAAATGGTCTATGACAGAATATCATCCACCATTCTGGAGTGGGATATCATAGTGTATGACGAGTTCCCCATATCGACCGTAGAACTTCCTCAGTGACAATGTTAGTCGGTCACAAACATATCCCAGACTGAGAAGCTTATCTGAAAGACGCCTAGCTCTCAGAACAAAATCCGTATATTTGGTACTTGCTCTGGCATAGCGTATCAACTGAGATATGAACACGCCATAAATAGGCGATGAAGGGATGTTGCTTCTCAGAAAAGGAAAGTTTGAAATGCTTGAATTTAAGTCGTCACGTTTGTCATAGACTGAGGTGTTCATGTTACCATCAGCGTCGTCGGACAACTTTATGCTCAAATAGGATGCTGAATTATTTGTCTCTGTAGTTTCTTTTACTTCAAGCTCCGAAGGATATATTCTGCTCAGATAATCCGCAAATTTTGGATTATTGATGGACAACACATCGTCTATGTATCTGTAAGTGAATTTGAAGTCAGAAACTAAGTATCCTTTCCCTCCAGAAACCAAAGATTGAATGAATTCAGCTTCGTAAGAGTAAAGGAAAATGTCGGCAAGGAGTGGGGCACAATTGGTCCCCATTGAAATTCCGACATTTTGCTGGAAGACCTTTCCTCCAAACACCACAAAATGGTGTCGATCAGAAAGTTTAACATCTGAATAATATCTGTTTCAGTGTACTTATTTTCAAAATCGGACTTTTCTTTTGCAAAGTTGGTTTTGTCATAGTTAACAATAAAATTGTATTTGCGATTACCGTTCTTACTTGAAAACTTATAATTTTTGCGAGTCTTTCTTTCAATTTAGAATGTGGAATTGTAGTGTAAAGTGTCGAAAAATCAAAGGCTTTGATCGAATGGACTCAACTAATTGAGTGGATTTCAGATCCTTCGAATTCTTTAAAATCCACATCTGGTTGATACCACTGCGAAAATATACTGTCGAAGCCAAGATTTGATATCAGAAAAATTTTGGTGAGTAAGATCCATACAGATTTGGTAGAACATTTTTAAAATGAAGCATTGTTTGTACGGATTCTGTTGCATTTTAGGTATACAGTATAAGTATGGTAAATCTAATCAAAACGCACAAAGCGGGCCAATGCATGTTATCACCCGAGGAGTCCAAATGACATTCAGAGAGGACAGGTGGTCGGGGCCCTGTCTTCTCTAAAGAGGTTTGGAAAGGGCCCGTTCTGGAGTCCCATCGTCACAGACGGTCAGAGAAGAAGTCTTAAGGATGCGCTAGTACAATACTGTAGATATTCCAGTACATGCCAAGTGTCCGTCTGGTGACATTAGGATCATATCCACGGTATAAAATGCGTTTGATGATTCTGACGGATTTTCGCAGGTTATGCTGTATGCCTTTTATCCTTCCAAATTTGTTTCTTATTATTTGTATATTATTTCACCAGGCTGTGAGATACCAAAAGTAATATACTATGTTGTTTGTATGGGCCAGGGTGTAAATTTTGTAAAATTTCCAAAAAAGTCTTTACCAGTTGATAAAAGCGGAAATCTTGACCAAAAAGTTAAATTTCTACTATAAAAATCCAAAACGTTTGTGCACGCTCTAGCGTACCGGATGAGCTGTGATATGTAGATGCCGTATGACGGTAGTCTGTGAACCTCATCGTCAAGCAATGGTAAATCTACTACCTTGAATCCAAAATGATCTGTTTTGTCATAAATACTTGTATGAATTTCTTCGTTTGTAATTTTGATATATTTTCCAAAAATGGTGTTTCTGTATTTTGAACGTTTGCCTTGTTGAGTGTCAATTCCTTTGGATAAATTTCATTCTCAAAAACAGGATTGTCAATAGTGCGAATATTATCCAGGTACCTAGACGTATAAGTAAAGCATTTCAAATCATCAAATTTTCTGTTCGTTTCTGGAAAAATTTTTCTCATAAGCATAAGTTCCAGCCATGCTAACATGTCATGACCTTTCTTTTCCAGTATTTCGATGATTTCACCAGGGTCTCAGGCTAATACTCAGACTACTACAGGTTCATTACCTGTCAATTTACCAGTCCAAATATCTTGTTATAGTGTACTATGGTTTTCACCTGGTTATTTACAAGCAAACGTCAAATCAGTATACCTAATAGTCATCACGCCTATAGCACTAGTACAGGATTGTTGCCTGGTCATTTACCTAGCTATACTAGTACAAGTCTCACAACCTATCATATATCACCCCAAAGTATAGGTCTAGCCATAGGACACATGCAAGCATTCGCTCATACAGATATTGCACCAGTAAGGAACTAATGGATTAAATCTGCAAGAGATGAAATATTCAACATTCACAAACCTCCAGCCACTAAACCCCGTGGATGTTTATTTAAAATCCTGACAGTGTAGGAGAAACAGTTTGGATACTAAATGACAAAACGTCAGAAGGAGAATGTCAAAAACTTAGACCCATTAATGTTGGACCATGCATTGTAACTAAAGTGTTTAGTGATCTTGTATTGAAGATAATTATTATTAGAGTAAGGATCACTGACGAGGATTAAGTACCCGAAATCATCTATACGTTTTAGCCGTAAATTGTATGTTTCTTACATGTTGTTGCAGATGGCTCAGTTGCTTGCTGTGCCAAAGTCTGCAGGAAAACGAAGAAGAGCCTGGTCATGCCTGGTTTGTCAATACAAGGGGGAGAAGCAAGCAGTGAGAAAGCACGTCTATGATAAGCATATGGAAGTTACCGAGTGGCCTTGCCATTACTCCAGCCACTGTTGTACCTGCCCCTGTAACATCATCTTTCGTGATGAAATTACCTGGTATTGTTAACGTTCATTTTAGGGCATCAGTCCAAGGACTCGGTTGACCGGCGACCAACGGGAGGATCATACTACCCCAGCTTCGAGCAGGCAACTCAAATTTATGAGAATGCTGATAGTGGAGGAGTCCCTTGCGCACTGGGAGGAAAGGAGAACGTTGTAGGAACATTTTAGACTGAGGACGCAAGATGCCATCTTTTCCCTGGACTTGGTAAAACGGCGACCAACGCCACAATCCAGAAAATACCTGGACCCACCACAGCTGCTTCCTGTGGACACATGATGGCCGGGTTGTTGTCAGCGGCAACACCGGAAATCGGTGGATCAGCGTTCAATGCCACCGCCACAGTTTTGCTGGGTCCATCAATGGCCCGAATGCTTTACCTGTTTGCGCCCCAGGACTGCCCTTGCCTGGAACTCTAGCCACTATTGTACCTGCCCCTGTAACATCATCTTTCGTGATGAAATTTTCTGGTATTAACGTTCATTTTAGTGCATCAGTCCCAGGACTCGGTTGACCGGCGACCAACCTCCCCGCCAAGATGTTTACTGGGTACAATACAGCTCCCTGCGGGCAGATCACTACGGCGCCGGGGCCCTTAGAAACAGCAACTCTGCATCCCCTACGGTCCCCGAGAGTACCAATGCCACCTTGACGGAGGAGAAATCCCTCAGACGAATATTTTGTGCAATCTTCTGATGAGGACCAGGTTTCATTCCATGTTACTCATGAGGAGGCATCATTCCTTGAACCTGCGCAGCTACGTCACGGCACTCCTCGTTTGTACGTTGCAATATTCGTGACATTTTAAAAAGAAATTTTCAATGATGAAAAAAAGGACATCCTCCAATAAAATTTCTTTATGTATTTGGTATCAGTGTTTAACACTAAGCTTGTACTACACATTCAGCCAATAGTGATGCCATGTGCCACATCACAAGTCACGTGACAACTATTTATAACATACAAACAATGAATTGTATAAATCGAGCTGGCGCAACGCCATTCCTGCAATTACAGTCCTATGCTTACTACCAAAATACCTTGTAGGTATTGCCATTTATGAGTTCAAGTGCGCACTTTTCTTCTTTTTTATGTTATTGGAATAAAAGACGATTTTTATCTAAAAAATGACCAGAACAGCACTTAACTCCCAGTATTGTCATATATTTTAAATAGCCATAGATAGAATCGACAAAGTGCCTACTTAGATCATGGAGGACAACCATTTATCGGACTAGTTTAACGCGACCCCAACACATAGCATTGTAATTTCAGCCTGCGCCATGCAAATTTCTACCATCACCCTACGACGATATCTTTTTCAAACGTATATGTGACTAGCGAAGGGAAGCAACTCGTAGTTTATAACAATCAATGTCGACTTCGGCGATTTCGTTCTCACAGTTTTGTGGCCTTTAAACACAAATGTTTACCTGAGAAGATGAAATAAATACTATGTTGTTCAAGTGAGGAAAATTTCATCGTATTTCAATCAAAAAAGTGAAAAGATTAAATCTTTGGCAATCAGTAAAATGTATTTTACAATTTCATCCACTTGACTCAACGGTGAGGTGGCGTAGTGGTGATGACGCAGGACTGTAAATTCCATGATCGCGAGTTCGATCCTGGGAGAAGGCACATTTTATGTATCAACATTTTTACGAAGTTCTTGCTTTTTTTAATCATGGACTCAGTGAGAGGCACCATGATATCAATAGGCACTGTTTCCGTATATCGTATATGCTTGTACTTATTAAAAGAGCTTTGTACAGTACAGATAAAATATGTGATATTAGGCAAGAGAAGATTAATTCTGTAACATTTCGTTACTAGCATAAATAATAATTTTCATTTTAGCTTGTGATATTCAATTTACGTGGTCTAAGAGAGAGAGAGAAAAAAAAACAAACAAACAGGGAGACGTGAAAATTTTATATCATTATTTTCTTTTCATTCTAATTAAAATCTAAAAGAATACCACGAAAAAAATGCATGTCGTACAATTATTCATAAATGACAAAGTCCAATCTGAATGTTACGCACGCCACCTTACTTAGTAACTTCCAGCATTTTAATTTTTTTTTTCAACCCCTTTTTTCAGTTGTCGTCGGTAGTATTTTCTCTCCTGTCTTTATATTTGGCCTATAGAGAATAATATATAATATAATATAATATAGAGCATTTATTATGATCTTATCATTGTTATTTCCTTGATTTCACTTTGTTTAGATTGAAAGGCTGTATCCTCAGTTAGTTTAACGTAAGTTTAAAAAACGAATAATCTATTTTAAAAAATAATCCATAAAGCCTTCAAGCTTTTCTAAGACTTTGAGTAACATCCGCACGTGGTTGCTAGGCAAGTATTTTCGTCAAATATTTGTATAGTACGTTATGCCATTCAAGTGTTTTTACTATAGATAAAAGTTATAACATATTCAGCAAAAAAAAATCAATCATGTATAAAGATCTAACTCGATGATAAATAACAATAAAGAGTATCAAAATTTGCAAACGACAATAGACTCCGTGTTGATGACGTCAAAATCTGAGGTTGACGTCATTTCGCGCCATATTTGAAGACGTCATTTTTGAGGAGTGCCTTAACGTAGCTGCGTGAGTGGCCAGGGAACAGGCAACCAGATTCCAAGCACCAACAAAGGATGTGAGAAGCTGGATATGATAATAATTCATCAGCGGAGGATCCCGTCTTCCACCGCAACGTCATAGGTTCCTTCCACTACTTTCCACTCTCAACATGACCTTGCCTTCACCCCTTAGGTCCCATGTATATTTCGAATTAATAAAAGGGAAATTACATAAATTAAGATTGAAGATAGGAATAAAGTTAGAATAACTTCTAAATTATGGCGCCAAAAATTAAAAGTAATCGCATTTGTTGTTTTAGTGCATCAGTCCCAGGACTCGGTTGACCGGCGACCAACCTCCCCGCCAAGATGTTTACTGGGTACACCACAGCTCCCTGCGGGCAGATCACTACGGCGCCGGGGCCCTTGGAAACAGCAACTCTGCATCCCCTACGGTCCCCGAGAGTACCAATGCCACCTTGACGGAGGAGAAATCCCTCAGACGTATATTTTGTGCAATCTTCTGATGAGGACCAGGTTTCATTCCATGTTACCCATGAGGAGGCATCATTCCTTGAACCCTCGAGGCCAGGGAACAGGCAACCAGATTCCAAGCACCAACAAAGGATGTGAGGAGCTGGAAATGATAATAACTCATCAGCGGAGGATCCCGTCTTCCACCGCAACGTCATAGGTTCCTTCCACTACTTTCCACTCTCAATATGACCTTGCCTTCACCCCTTAGGTCCCATGTATATTTCAAATTAATTAAAAGGGAAATTACATAAATTAAGATTGAAGATAGGAATAAAGTTAGAATAACTGTTCTAAATTATGGCGCCAAAAAATTAAAAGTAATCGCATTTGTTGTTTTCCGACGTTATTAAACTACAATGACGTGACGTCATAATAGGGCCGCCAACAGAAATCCTGTCGAAACTGGAGACCCCTGAATCCAAGGGTACTTTGCAAATAAGCGTCTGGCGGAATGCGATAAAAGCCTTGGTGCACCAAGATGCGGAGGATCCTTGATGAAAACACTGCTGTCATACATATAATGAGAAGGCCTCTGAAGGAGCAAAGCTTGGTGATCCCTAAGGATCCTAGGGTCCAAAGGAAACAACATAGAAACGGGAATTACCTCCACATGCAGAATGCCGACACTATCCCCTCAGCGGTTGCGTTTTGTGGTGTATTAAATGCCAATGCAATGCAGATTAGTGTCGGTGCCTGAGTTTACTAGGCAATCGCCCATGGATGACCTTTTCGCCACAGATCCACCAACAGGAGCCTTTACCTAGCCTGGTAATCAAATCATGGCTTCAAAAATATTGTTCGACAGTATATTCTCGCAGTGGTATCAACCAGATGTGGATTTTAAAGAATTCGAAGGAACTTTTAGAACACTGAAATCCACTCATTTTAGTAAAGTTCTTTCGATGAAAGCCTTTGATTTTTCGACACTTTACACTACAATTCCACATTCTAAATTGAAAGAAAGACTCGCAAAAATTATAAGTAATGCGTTTACAAGTAAGAACGGTTATCGCAAAGACAAATTTATTGTTGTGAACTATGACAAAACCTTCTTTGTAAAAGAAAAGTCCGATTCTGAAAATAAGTACACTAAACAGATATTATTCAGATGTTAAACTTTTTGATCGACAACATTTTTGTGGTGTTAGGAGGAAAGGTATTCCAGCAAATTGTCGGAATTCCAATGGGGACCAATTGTGCCCCACTCCTTGCCGACATTTTCCTTTACTCGTACGAAGCTGGGTTCATTCAATCTTTGGTCTCTGGGGGGAAAAGATATTTAGCTTCTGACTTCAACTTCACTTACAGATACATAGACGATGTGTTGTCCATCAATAATCCAAAATTCGCGGATTACCTGAGCAGTATCTATCCTTCAGAGCTTGAAGTCAAAGAAACTACTGAGACAAATAATCCAGCATCCTATTTGGACATAATGTTGTCCTACGACACTGATGGTCACATGAACACCTCACTCTATGACAAACGTGACGACTTCAATTTCAGCATTACAAACTTTCCTTTTCTGAGTAGCAACACCCCTTCATCTCCAGCTTATGGCCTATTCTTATCTCAACTAATACGCTATGCCAGAGCAAGTACCAAATATATGGATTTTGTTCTGAGAGCTAGGCGTCTTGCAGATAAGCTTCTTAGTCAGGGATATGTTTGTGACCGACTAACATCGTCACTGAGGAAGTTCTACGGTCGATATGGGGAACTCGTCATACACTATGATGTCCCACTCTCCAGAATGGTGGATGATATTTTGTCATAGACCATTTGAACCATCCAACCAAAGATTGTACTCTGTCTTCCGAATTGGAAGTAACCGGATATGACAGTTCTACCGAATTGAAGCGGCGGGTGTTGCTTGCAAGCAGGAGATGCTTACTCTTCCTGGGCACCTGGTCTCACTCCCATATCGGGAGTTCGCTTCCTTTCATGTGGTGGAGGTTTTTGTTTGTTTGCTTTGGTTCCTTTTTGTCCTGATTTTGTATGCTTCGGTTTCTGAATTATCGATTTTGTGCTGTATACAGGGATATGGTCATTATCAATATTTGTCACTATAAGAAGACAAGAAGCAGCCCTAGATGCAAAGAACATTAGTTAAGTCTAAGGTATTTATTGATGTATGAATATTGTATGTAGTTAGACATTGTTCAGAATTTGTGTAAAATTTTGGGCACAAGACATTTCATAATATGAATCAAGGCAAAGCCTTTTTGTGCGAGCGGAGAGAAAATAGATTTGACTATATAAAATAAAAAAAAAAGAAGATATTTCTATTTTATTTTGACTACTAGTATGATGGTTTATCTTATCTTACAAAACTTTCTGTTTGATGATTGCCAAAAAAAGTAGTATAAGGCGAGTGGAAACACGGAAGCATTTGTAAAATTGATCTATACCAGCAGATGAACATTTTAAGGGGGAGGGCTTAAAATATGGTTCTTTCAAAATATGGTTCTTTATAATTCATTTTTATTTTGCAAGAATAATGTTTAGGCTAGCTGAAAATAAATTACTTAAGAACAAAAGAAAAACAAACATATTCCGACTTCTGACAGTACGAAACTACCCGAGACGAGAAAAGCACTCAGAGCGAAACGTATCGTTTAAAACCGGAAATGTCGAATTTCCCGTGGTTACGCCGTCTTGTTGATGCTTTATCGTTACCTGACTTACGAAAAATGTTTTCAATAAATATAACTTATTAACAAAAATTGAGTATAACATATACGTCTACTTAGAGTTGAAAAAAAAAATAAATAGATGGCAATATCCAGCATATCCGCAGCAACTCTGTCTGCGAGGGGACGAAAGTTTTTGAAAGCATAGTAGTATATTCTTATTCTTTGATTCAGCATATTTTCTCAATAAGATATTTGTATACGCGTTACCATAAGGGCGAGCTTCGCTTGCTATTAAGGCACAAAAAACATTGGATCTCAGGCGCTGTCGCATATGTATTTTACCCCCAGCATTCTTTTTTTTTTCAATTATACAACGTAAAAAAATGACAATTCATGAAATTTCCGTCCGTTTTTGTTCCAAAATTTATTATGTATGAAATGCATCTTCAAAGCGTTTGTTTGTATTGATTTCGATATGAAAACTCCTCCATGACATTGACACGAATAGAAACGTGAATCAGAAGGGGGACAATGTCTCTGTTGTCGTGCCAAATTTCTTTTGGTACAGACAGTTCAGTTTATGTTTTTCATATGTTTTCATTTTCGTGCATGATCATCGACGGCGGGTGCGGCTAGCCAACAGGGGATGCTTACTCGTCCCGGGCACCTGGTCCCACCTCTAGCTTGCTCAATTTGGTGCTCTTTTGTGAGTGATGTTGAGATTATCGTCAGGATCTTCTATAATTCATAGGTAAACTTGGGCAGATATTATTCAAATGTTAAACGTCCTGATCGACAATATTTTTGTGTTGTCTGGAGGAAAGGACTTCCAGCTAATTGTCGGAATTCAAATTGTGTCCGACTTCTTGTCGACATTTTGCTTTAGTCGTACGAAGCTGAATTCATTCAATCTTTAGTCTCTGTAGGGAACAGATACTGTACGTAGATTCTACGTGGTGGAGATTTTTGTTTGTTTGCTTTTGTTCCTGTTTTATCCTGATTTTGTACTGTATATAGGGATATGCTCATTATCCATATTTGTCAATTTAAGGCACTAGGAGTATAATACTCTTCTTCCGGTTGTTTTGATAACAGAAAGTTGAATGAAACATTAAAAAATATCAAATATCTGAAAATACGGAAGCGTATTAGTGCCAGATTGACACTCTTTTTTTATTTATTTTCTACACTTTTTTCTGTAAATTTTACACTTTTTTCTGTAAATTTTACACTTTTTTCTGTAAATTTTACACTTTTTTCTGTAAATTTTACACTTTTTTCTGTAAATTTTACACATTAATGTGTAAATTTTACACTTTTTTTCTGTAAATTTTATACTTTTTTCTGTAAATTTTACACTTTTTTCTGTAAATTTTACACATTAATGTGTAAATTTTACACTTTTTTCTGTAAATTTTACACTTTTTTCTGTAAATTTTACACTTTTACCTGTAAATTTTACACATTAATGTGTAAATTTTACACATTTATGTGTAAATTTTACACTTTTTTCTGTAAATTTTACACTTTTTTCTGTAAATTTTACACATTAATGTGTAAATTTTACACTTTTTTCTGTAAATTTTACACTTTTTTCTGTAAATTTTACACTTTTTTCTGTAAATTTTATACTTTTTTCTGTAAATTTTACACTTTTTTCTGTAAATTTTACACTTTTTTTCTGTAAATTTTATACTTTTTTCTGTAAATTTTACACTTTTATCTGTACATTTTTGCAAAAAAGTTAATGTGAAATGGTGTAGTCATTACGCAGTACTATGCTTACTCCTCCCGGGCACCTGGTCCCACCTCTAGCTGGCTAGGGGTCCGTCGATGCTTAATTTTGTACTCTATTGTGAGTGCTGTTGAGATTATCGTCAGGATCTTCTTTAACTCATCTGTGTCACACTTATGCCCTTTGCCGTGTGGAGCTCGTAAAAAAGTTCCCCGCGAGGGGTTTGACAGTAAGTGTTTCGAATATATTTCCCTGACATTGTCGCCATAGCACTTTCTATATAGAATTAACGTCAGACAGTGCATGAAGTTTATATATTGTTTTCATTTTCGTGCTTGAACATCGACGGCGGGTGCGGCTAGCCAACAGGGGATGCTTACTCCTCCCGGGCACCTGGTCCCACCTCTAGCTTGCTAGGGGTCCGTCGATGCTTAATTTTGTACTCTATTGTGAGTGCTGTTGAGATTATCGTCAGGATCTTCTTTAACTCATCTGTGTCACACTTATGCCCTTTGCCGTGTGGAGCTCGTAAAATAGTTCCCCGCGAGGGGTTTGACAGTAAGTGTTTTGAATATATTTCTCTGACATCGTCGCCATAGCACTTTCTATATAGAAATAACGTCAGACAGTGCATGAAGTTTATATATTGTTTTCATTTTCGTGCTTGAACATCGACGGCGGGTGCGGCTAGCCAACAGGGGATGCTTACTCCTCCCGGGCACCTGGTCCCACCTCTAGCTCGCTAGGGGTCCGTCGATGCTTAATTTTGTACTCTATTGTGAGTGCTGTTGAGATTATCGTCAGGATCTTCTTTAACTCTTCCACACGGTTACTTTTCGGTATTGATGGCGCTTTCTAGACCATAGAAATTAAGCGGTTACATTTGTATCATTGTATAACAATTGTAATGTAGCTTTTACCCTTTAATCTATAGATATAATTTAATTATCAAAATTAAACTCAGTGGTGGATCCAGCACCCTGTATCCTGAGTATAGGGGCTTGTTGAACGTTGTCGAGTTTAATCGGGGTTTTTTTTTTAGGGGGGGGGAGGTTAGATCGATATAGGAGAAGAATCTTCTTTCTTGTTGAATTTTAGGCTTTTCTTCCAGATCGTAATTTTTCTGGGTTAAAAAAAAAAATAACAGAATAATGGCGACGTCCCAGAAAGAGGCGCATATCACTGACCGGGCAACCTATCCCGTAAGGGGTATCAGCCACGAGCACGCCCTATTCTCGCAATCTTACTTGCGAAAATATATATAGATGAAATACATTGTGAAGATAAATGAAAAAAATATAACAGATCAATGATTTATGAAATGAACTGCAACAGATTCCGATACATACAACAGATTCCGATACATAAAAGATTAAAATTAACTCAATTTTAATTTCAATAATCGATCAATTGAGGAATAAAAAAGATGTAATAAAGCAGGAACACGTCTAAACAATCTAACGACTAATCATATCAGAAGTCCACGTGTATAATAAGATGGCTATTTGAGTCTTGGGAATCCTCAAGGGGGATTAACATTTCTCCAAAGAATACATGTCATGCAGGTATAATGTTTATACCCCCCCCCCCCCCCCGCCTTTCACCCAAAGAATCTGGGTGGGGTTCAGAGAATTTTTCAATGGAAGTTACAAAAAAAATATATTTTCCAGCGGGGATGGGGTGTTGACTTCTACACCCCAAGAGTAAAAAGAGAATAAGTACACAAAGAGGAAAATATAAAACTCTATGATAGGAAGAATTTAAAGAGCGGTTTATTTCAACTTATTTTATTTCATTTCTTGCATTCTGAAAATTGCATGAATTTTCTTTTAATTAACTAGATTACAGTGGCGTAGTTCTGATTGGAAAAGGGAAGGGCACATCTGGGAATTTTTTACACAAAGGTGGGGGAGGGGTTAGATAAATATCCATGTGTCTGTGTGTCTAGTAGAGGTAAAATATACGTAGATTTAAAATAAATAACTGGCGAGCAGAAGCGATCGAGCCGGCATTTGGACTTGAATTGTCAGAAAATGCTGTCTATTTCCTCTTTTTAAGTTTAATCATATTTGGAGTTTATACTCTATTAAATGCCTTTGTATATTTGCATTTATATGGATGTGAAATAACTCAGATTAATTATACTATTTGAAAGAAAATATTAATTGGCGAGCAGTAGCGAGCCAGAAAATTTTATGAAAACTGCCCTAATAATTGCGGCTAGCTAGACAGGGGATGCACCTCTAGCTTGCTGTTCAATTTCGTGCTTTATTGTGAGTGCTGTCTGATCTCCTTTGAATTGATTGAATGAATGATGGGTAATGATATGGACCCAACTCGAAAAGCTCACTCAGTTTGTCTTAAATTATTTGTCTTTGTATCTGTCTGTTTGTATATCTGTCTGTGTCTGTCTTTATGTATGTCCTTTCCTTTCTTTCAATAAAAAGACTTGTCTGTTTGTACGTGTGTCTATTTACATGTCTGTATCATTGTGTGTGTTTGTCCGTCCGTCTGTGTGTGTGTGTCTGTCTGACAGTGTATCTGTGCTTTGTGTTTGATGGTTTTTATGTTTGTCGTATGTGTGTGTCTGTCTTGTCTATCTATGTTTATTAGTGTCTGTCTATCTGTGGGTGAGTGCCTCTGTATATCTTTTTGTGTCTGTTTTCCTTTCTGTCTGGATATCGTCCAGTGTGTGTCTGTCTGTGCGTGTCTGTGAGTTTTTCAGCCTGTATCTTTCTGCATGTATTTATTTTTTTACTTGTCTGTATATGTGAAAGGGTGTTTGTTTGAGTCAGTCTGTTATTTTGTGTCTAGGTGTCTGTCTCTCTCTTAGTTTGTCTTTCTTCTGTCAACGGAAATTTTCTGAAATGCCGTGACAAATTGAGGTGATACTGAAAATCATAGTAATGTGTATTTGTCTTTTTGATGTTAATATGTCCATGTCTGTCTACGAGTGAGTACGTCTGTTTGTGTTTATATGTCTGTCTGTCTGTCTATCTGTGAGATTCTCTGTATGTTTGTCTGTGTATATCTGTCTGTCTTTGTGTCTGCTTTTGTTACTGTCATATAGTATATATCTGTTTTTCTTTGTATTTGTCCGTCTCATGCTTATCTGTCTTTTCTGTCTGTATGTCGCTGTGTGTCTGTCAGACTCTTTATCTCTTTTTGATTGCATATTTGTCTTTGTGTTTGTCCGTCTTTGTGTCCCCTATTCATATGTCTGTCTTAGTGTCAATTTATTTATGTGCCTGTCTGTGTGTCTATTAGTGTCCGTGTGTCTGTCTTTAAGTGTCTGTCTGTGTTTTTGTCTATTTGTGTCTGATTAACTGTTTGTATGCCAGTCCGTATGTCTTCTTTATAGATTTTTTCCTTTTCCTTTCTGCCAGTCAGACTGTCTGTCTTGAAATAATTCTTACTCAAGATTAGCTCTGAAAGGTCAAGGACAAATGTGTGGCTACAGTTTAAACCTATAAGTTAAGGCCAATCGAATAGGTCAAGGTCAATACGAAAATATATTAAGTGTTTTCATGTTTTGATATCAACGTAATATATAATCTACTATAACATGGAGGAAAGTCTACTATATTGCAGAATTTCCCTCGTGGAAAAACTACTATATAGTACATTTTCCGGGGGGGGACTATATAGCCATTTTTACAGCTAGGGGAAAGATGGCTATGGGGAAAGACTACTATATAACACCGGTATTGTTCACTGATATTAATAATAGTATAGGGATTGTATGGTATTCAAGATCAGTTACTGATATTTTTACGTTAAAAAATGCATTAGTGTGTTTGTGATGGTGTGTGTGTTTGTGTTTCCTCGAGCAATTCTTCGATAAGATACCCACTCGCGATAGTGAAAACAAAATATTGAATTACTATGACCTAAGTATCACAAGTGAGTTGAACCATGTAAACTGGCCAACACTAGAAAAAGAAAGAAACATACAGAGACACAATGCTTTATACATTTATCATAGGTTCCAATATACAGTATTACAAACCTTCAAATGTGATTCTTTTGTTATTCATCGGTCATTTTATTTCATAAAGACCGCGGACGATTCTAAATATACGAGGTTTTATGAACGTTCAATGAAGTGTGGAGGTCAATAAAAAACAATGAGGGGCGGAGAAAAGAAAATTATTTCAGTCGCGGTTCAGTTCTAAAAATTGAAGAAAATCTGCGGTTTGTAAGCCGGATAAAGACCTCGTTGAGGTTTGTATGAAGGTTAGATGCCCTCGGAGAGAACAGAGTGGTGTTTAAAGACCTCAGCCTTCGGTCTCGGTCTTTAAACACCACCCTGTTCACTCCTTGGGCATCTTACCTTCATGCAGACCTCAACTCGGTCTTTATCCTATACTTAGTTTGGTATTCGAAGAAATGGCCAGGGTATTTCTATGTGTTGAGACTTAAATATTTTGTATAGAAGGCATAGTTAGTGAAAAAAAACTTTGAATTTTGGGGTCTATATATGAGTTTGGAGGGATGTGAAGAAGAGAACTGGACATCAGTTTTAGCCATTGATTCATATAGTAAACTGCCATTGGAGATGAAGGCGAAGCGAGTACCGCGCGTCCTGGGCTCATGACGTTGGTAGTGACGGAGGGGTACTTCACACTCTTCGGGATATATCTGAAAATTCAGATGTTGAAAATTCAAATAATTTTTCATGATAAAAGCTACTGATGTTCTCTTTCAATTCAGTATTAAAAGTATTAAATGATGTAGATCATGTTTTGAGAACATTATGCTGTATTGACCTCACTACTTGGGCTACTGCATCCATTGAACGCATGCGCTCGACTACCATTTTTACATTGTTCGATACTGATTAACGATTAAACGGCAAATCTGGTTGTACTGGTTTCCACATCTTTTTGTAGGTCTAGATGCTTTGATTGTACTAAGGTCTGGTTCATAAAGTTATGTAAACTGCTTTAAAAGTCTAATGACTTCAACATAAGCATGACGCGCATACATGGACTTTTTTCGCCTTCGGAACAGTGCGCGAAAACTATATTGGAACCATAAGTATATGTTCCCTTCTGGGAATGCCCTCCTACCCTGTTTCTATAGGGGTGCTCCTTATTCATAGATGGTATCTGATGCATACGTACATACTGACATGTAAGAGATGTAAATGTATTGCTCTGAAAATGGCTAGTTCTGACTGGTTTTGATCTTTCGCTTATTAAACAATGTCGGTCAACAATCGCAGATTGCTGGCAACCACTTTGATTTCGGATCGTTTCAACATTTCAACCCGAAATTCAGTTGTTTTCCTGATTTTACATCCAAATTCACACCGTAAGGCGATCATCACTGGTTTATAAAGAAAGAAAATTAATATTTTCAACAAGATTAACACCTGTCATTCGATCTGTTTGCATAAATAAGCAACGTTCGCTTACATAGTTGAATTTATATAAAACCTAAGGATCTTGGCAATGCCCTACACAGTTCTACGAATGCATCATCGCAATACTTTTTGTGATAAAAGACTACAGAAAAAAAATGTGTAAAATTTACACATTTAATTGTAAAATTTACAGAAAAAAGTGTAAAATTTACAGAAAAAAGTGTAAAATTTACAGAAAAAAGTGTAAAATTTACAGAAAAAAGTATAAAATTTAAAGAGAAAAGTGTAAAATTTACACATTAATGTGTAAAATTTACACTTTAATGTGTAAAATTTACACATTAATGTGTAAAATTTACACATTAATGTGTAAAATTTACAGAAAAAAAGTGTAAAATTTACAGAAAAAAGTGTCAAATTTACACATTAATGTGTAAAATTTACAGAAAAAAGTGTAAATTTTACAGAAAAAAGTATAAAATTTACAGAAAAAAGTGTAAAATTTACAGAAAAAAGTGTAAATTTTACACATTAATGTGTAAAATTTACAGAAAAAAGTGTAAAATTTACAGAAAAAAGTGTAAAATTTACAGAAAAAAGTATAAAATTTACAGAAAAAAGTGTAAAATTTACACATTCATGTGTAGAATTTACAGAAAAAAAGTGTAAATTTTACAGAAAAAAGTATAAAATTTACAGAAAAAAGTGTAAAATTTACAGAAAAAAGTGTAAATTTTACACATTCAAGTGTAAAATTTACATATTAATGTGTAAAATTTACAGAAAAAAATGTGAAATTTACAGAAAAAAGTGTCGAAAATAAATAAAAAAGAGTGTCAACCTGGCACTAATACGCTTCCGTAGTAAGTACATAATTTGTAGATTTTTGATGATATTGTTATTCATGTTATTATACCCCTAATACCTTAACTTCACTTACAGATACATAAACGATGTGATGTCCATCAATAATCCAAAGTTCCCTCGTCAGTGATTCTCAATCTAAACAATGTAATATGGCCAAAATGTTTGAAAAATATTATGTCCGAAAATGTACTGAAAGACGTGGCAGGATTAGCGGAATATGATGCTACAGGAGCAATGTTTTAGGAATTTCAAGAAAGTTTGGTTACAGAAATTTTCGAATGCGTTGAAGAAATGATCGAACGTAGATGATCGAACTTGGCTACATGCGCCCTCGGAATGGATTCACAGATTGACGTGAAATTTGGTATACAGATACATATAAAAATTCTAGGTTAAACTCATGTTTAAGTTTGATAAAAAAAAATTGACCGAGTAATGCCCCTTGGACTTCTTGACTCTAATGCATACATTCGCAGTTAAAGCAGTTTAAAAACGTAAGTTTTATTTTGGGGTGCGCAGCTCTAATTCATTCCACTAGCGCCACCTACAATGTATTGCGTTTGTACTGAAGTAGTCCGAGTGGAGGTATTTAACTGTCTACAGGGAGTACTGGGCAGGGAAGAGGGGTAAACTGTATAGATGGCTTACCTCTAGGTCCACGAGGTCTGTCTCCTGCTGGCCAGCATATCGTCTTGTGCGCATCTCTCTGCTCTGCTTCCGGTTGGGTGGGTTCGACCTACTTACTTATCGAGAACTACTACACCCTTCCCCCTTTTGTTGATAAGGACTTGATTACCTACTGGAAAGGGGGAGTATTGGAATTGCAGGTATGAATTGCACGTTTTAGATCGCCCTCAAAAGGAGGGCTAAAGCCAAAGATATACCCTTGTTACTTACTATAGGTTAAGGAACACACAAATAAAGAATGAATGTAGCAACACCAACACAACATATTTACAGCCCCTGAAACATCTAACAGTACCTTCTGTTGTATTATTTACATATAATAGAGGGGCAAGGAATGACCCTAAAAAGGTCAAACAATTCCCGTATCCCTTCCCCCTTTTAGAAAAAAAAGGATGTTTAGATGGGGAAAATTGGGGGAGTGGGAATTGCTGGGGTAGGGAGTAAGAGTAGGAAATGGGTCTGAAACCCATCACAAACAATTAGGGGTGGTGAATAAGGGGAAATGGGCATTTGACCAATGATAGAAAGGGGACTGGGTCTAACTAGGGTGGGGGATTAAGGGGTCCCATTGAAGGGCGGGGATTAGAGACGGGGGAACCTTCTAGGAATAGGTGAAAGCTGTGTTTGGGATGGGAGGGGGGGTTTACGCATGTGCCCGGTTTACATTGGGAAAACACGGAGGGCATTTATGAGTACGCAGTGATTCTGCATACTCCCTGGTGGTACCTTTGGGCTTTGGGTGGAACCTACATGTAGACCCATTGCATGCGTCACATGAAACTGTTCTGGCCTCCATCGGCTCTTCCCATGGGTCATTCCTTTCCTGAGGAGAATGTGAGACCTTTTTCTTCGCAGTGTCGATCAGTGGTGCATCACTCGTGGGAGGCAAGTACGAGTCATCAGGTACAAATTCAGTGACCTTTTTCTTCACATTGTCAGTGGGCGGTACAGCACTTGTGGGAGGTAAGTACGAGGTACATGTACCAGCGTCTGAATGAGACCTTGTAAGGGGTGGTGCCCCTTGCAGGGCATATCGCATAGCTCTAACCCAAGGTGGGTATGATCTCCCCTGAAAGGGCTTTACATTGTCACGGTGCAGGACCTGCACATCAAACTTTGGGGACATTATCTCCACATGTTCAGGGCCTCTTAAAGCAGTAATGACCCCAGGACCTATCCAGGGTGGGGGACCTTTCTTCCCCTTGTCTCTGACCTTGGAATTCTTGGTGTATACTACATCAGAAACTTCGTAGGGAGGTTCTTTGGGCCTCACTTTTTGACCTTGCTGGGGGTCAACTGTGGAGAGTTGTTCAGCCTGGTTAACAACTTGGGTGAATTTCGTAGGGTCAACAGGAGGAGACTCATTCTCCTTCAAATCCTTACTGACCCTGGGGTCAACCTTGGAGCTTTGTTCAGTCTGGTTACTATCTTGGGTGAGTTTCATAGGGTCTACAGGGGGAGACTCTTCCTCCTTCACACCCTCACTGACCTTGGGGTCGACCTGACCCTGACCTGACCCACTAAGAGGTGTGCTTTCAGCCATAGCCTTGACATTGCTAGTGCCAAAACTAATAACTGCACCTGCTCTTGATAGGAGATCAAGGCCTAAGATATCATGTCACACACTATATCTCCCTTGTAAACCACGTACTTGGTTTCAAAGTTATCCATCCTTAAGGGGATTGCCTCAAGCTCCTCTGTGAGCATAACACTGCCTCCAGCAGTTCCGAATTCTGAGTGACCCTTGACCTTCGGTTTCCTTGACAACCTGCCGTACACCTGGTTTGAAATTAGGGTTACGCTTGACCCTGTACCAACAATGGCATTGACCTCTAATTCGCCATTGACCTTGACTCTTGCGTGAGGAATTTTACTCTCACTCTCCATTGTGTTCACACCAAGGAGGGTATTCACAACCCTCTCACCACCTTTAGACTCATTTGAGGGTGAGTGACCTTTTACATAGGGAATAGGACCACATGTAACAGGGCATTCTCTACCTAGATGTCCTTCATTACCAGATTCGCCAACCACTTGCGAACTGCCTTCATTGGCCCTCTTAACCTCTTCCCTATACCCAGGGCTAGGACTACAATACCGACTTCTATCGGAGCGTGCACTACGGTCTGGTGCACGACTACGCATCCTCCTTTCACCATATTGGACAGGGGGATCTCTAGGCTCTACCTCGGGGGAGACTTCTAATTGGGCGGGGCTATTACCTATTCCTTGCCCAGACCACATCCCATAGGACACACCAAGTCCCTGTGATCCATCACTACCCACGACAGTTAACTCCCCAAGTGTACCACTATACGGGCCAGGGCCATATCCGAAACTTGGCTCAGCTCCCAACGACGAGGGTGCTTCGTGCCCCCGTGTTTCAGGTCCTCCTACACTAGACAATCCTCCAGACTGCGAGGAGATAGTGTAGGGCATCGAACTTATGGGGTCGGGATTCTCACATAATCCCAACGGGTAGGGTGCTCCAGGCCCCTGTGACTCATAGTCACCTACAAAAGGGGTGGGATTATCATTCTGCCTTAATCCCAACAGGTGGGGCACTCCAGGCCCCCCTGATTCACAATCAAAAACAGACGGGGTGTGATTCGTACCCATACACTGCTCGAATCCACACGACAGGGACGCTCCGGGCCCCTGTGATCCACGGTCACTTTCACCATGTGACCCCATATAACTCATACCAACTGGACTTATCATAGTGGCCTCATTGCCTACCGAGCCCATCATGCACTGCCCATCCTGCAAGGGTACCACGTACCCTTGACCTTGATCCCAGGATGGGTGACAACTAGACAATTGCGTCATTTGCCTATGACAAACCGTTTCTTCCATATGCGGAGTGTATACACCAGGGCCATACCCCTGTGATTGCCCCTGCTGGGCTGCCATAGTCCCTACTCCCTCCAGGGACTGACCTTGATATCCAGGAAATGGGATATTATACTCCGGGCTGTACCCCTGCCATTGCCCCTGCTGGGCTACCATAACCCCATTTTCCCCTGGAGATTCCATGTGACCTTCAACTCCCATATATGGAAAGCTACTACTATATGGCCCCGTTTGGGCCCCCATCATCACTACTGATGGGTTGTGACCTTGTCCTTGTGCAAAACTACTTTGTAGACCCTGTAATTGCCCCTTTTGGACATCCGTAATCCCTGCAACACCATAGGGATTGTTTACATCACTCGAGTCAGGTAAATTACATGTTACAACAGGGCCATGCCCCTGTAATTGTCTACTTGGGTCATAAACATGTGAAATATGCGAAGCACTAAATCCCTGTGAATGCCCTGCCTGGGCTGGCAATGTCTCTATTGCCCCTAGAGATTCACAATGACCTTGATTACCTTGACCTTAGCCACTAGTCGCACTTTGGCCCCCACTCGCCATGGAGGGTAGATTACCTTGGTCAGGGGCTTGACCACCCTGGATATTAACTGCGGACCCTGAGGTCCCTGTACCCACAGGGTCCATGACCTTGTTGTAAGGTGACAGGAAATGGCTCGAAATCAATTGCATCAACTGGTCAAACTTAGCATCAAGGCGTCTCTGTGACCTTGTCTGATCCCGTCTTAGGGCCTCCATGCGTGTATCACGAGCCTCTGTGTGCACCATTCTCTGAGATGACCTTTCTTTGGAATCATGAAAATCATCCATGTCAGAGTGCAGTTGGGCCAGCCTATTGCGACGTGCCTCTAACCTTGAGGAGAAATTTACAGTCTCATCTGCACAAGTAGACTGCATTGCATAATTGACCTTGTCAGGTCCCCCAACCCCACTGCCAGGTGAACCTGATTGGACTGTAGTCACTTTTGAGTCGACCCCCGTTGGATGCACTCTTTCTCTATGCAGGTTGATTGAAGGGAACGTGCACTTGTCCATGGATATTGCAAGTGTGAACAAACAAAGAACACAGGAATAAACAAATTAATTCACAAAAACAATGATTATTTACAGAAATAACGCTGGGCTGGTGGGGTACTACTTTTTACTCGACCCCTACAAGCTCTCGTAAAACGGAAGTAAACAAAATAAAAACAAAATGGCGGGCGAGATTTCACGTCGGGTCACGAGACCCAACTGCAGATGGCGGGAAGCCCCCATCAAAGGCTCCCCCACTGGAACGAGTTTTTCCAACTTTTTACTACTTGTTTTTAATCCTCGTCGCCAGTGAAGTAGTCCGAGTGGAGGTATTTAACTGTCTACAGGGAGTACTGGGCAGGGAAGAGGGGTAAACTGTATAGATGGCTTACCTCTAGGTCCACGAGGTCTGTCTCCTGCTGGCCAGCATATCGTCTTGTGCGCATCTCTCTGCTCTGCTTCCGGTTGGGTGGGTTCGACCTACTTACTTATCGAGAACTACTACAGTACAGTAGAGGTATATGGAGATTTAATTTTATAAATTCAGCAATATTATGGTCGTTACTGCATATTTTCATATAAAACTTGGTAAAGCTAATTTTTTTCCTATATCTAGACTCTTAGGAATAAATTTTACGTTTTCAATAAAATTTCTTTTCAGGAACATGTATCATTAACTGTTTCGTTTCAATATCTCTAGAATGTATACACGACTTTTTCCATTGACTCAGTGTCAGACGTGGATGCGGACAATTTCCAAATATAACTTTTTTCACTTTTGTATACTCTAATGTGTAACGCCTCCCGCAGGTGGGGGTCCGGGGGAGGTGGGGGTCCGGGGGAGGGGGGGGGGGCTTCCCAGGAAAATTGTGAAATGATGCATTTTTGGCCGGATTGCAAAGCAATTCCGGTCCATAGATTGACGATGTCCGTCTGTCCGTCCGTCCGTCTGTCCGTCCGTCCGTCCGTCCGTCTGTCCGTCTGCCGTCAACTTTTTGGTTAAAGTTTCTGGTTGAGGCAAAATCTAAGGAACTATATGCAGTAGAAACTTTATATTATACATGAAGGTTGCCCATGACAAGACCTTTCAATTTATGCCGTAACATTTGACCTAGTGACCTTGACCTTGGACTTTGACCTAGTTAAAGATTTTGGTTAAAGTTTCTGGTTTAAGCAAAATCTAAGGAACTGTATGCAGTAGAAACCTTATATTATACATATAGGTTGCCCATGACGAGACCTTTCAATTTATGCCGTAACATTGGACCTAGTGACCTTGAGCTTGGACTTTGACCTAGTTAAAGATTTTGGTTAAAGTTTCTGGTTTAAGCAAAATCTAAGGAACTGTATGCAGTAGAAACCTTATATTATACATTTAGGTTGCCCATGATGAGACCTTTCAATTAATGCCGTAACATTGGACCTAGTGACTTTGACCTTGGACTTTGACCTAGTTAAAGAATTTGGTTAAAGTTTCTGGTTTAAGCAAAATTTAAGGAACTGTATGCAGTAGAAACTTTACATTATACATGTAGGTTGCCCATGATGAGACCTTTCAATTAATGCCGTAACATTGGACCCAGTGACCATGACCTTGGACTTTGACCTAGTTAAAGACTTCGGTTAAAGTTCCTGGTTTAAGCAAAATCTAAGGAACTGTATACAGTAGAAACTTTATATTATACATGAAGGTTGCCTCTGACAAGAACTCTCAATGTATGCTGTAATATTTGACTTAGTGACCTTGACCCAGTTGGTGACAAAAACTTACTTTGCAATCCGGCCATACCGTCTTTAGCGGTGTTTTATTATATATTGTACAATCTTATTTGCTATGAAGATTGACGTAAAAAGTTGCATATAAATCTACATTATACACTTCTCCCGAAAATTAATGGTGTTTTATGATTAAGAAGGCTCATTTTTTATATTTAACTTCATTTCCAAATATCTTTTTTTCACTTTTGTGTACTTTTCAAAAAAGTGTAACCCCTCCCGCAGGTGGGGATCCGGGGGAGGAGGGCTTCCCTGGAAATTGTGAAATGCTGCATTTTTTAAACTATATTTTACAATCTTATCTGCTATGAAAATTGACGTAAAACGTTGCATATAAATCTACATAATACACTTTTCCCGAAAAATTGATGGTGTTATATGATTAAGAAGTCTCAGGATCAATAATACCCCCGCCCGGCATATTTTACATATTAGCAATGTATAAAAAGTTTGAAGGTGCACAATTCAACACGAAGATGAGGAACATGACCCTTTATTTGAAATTGACCTGTATTTCTCAATATAAAGCTATATCTAAGAAATAATAAATATATTCTCTGTTACAGTTTTCATTTAAATATCAGGCAAGCACAAAATATTGATTATTTTCCAAGTCTGAAGGGGCACAACTCTGCATAAAATTGAGCCATATTCAAACATAACCTGTAATTTTTGGTAAAATAGCTACATTTAAGAGATGAAGTTATTACCTGTAACAGTTGTCCTTCTAATGTCCAGAAACCACAAAATTTTGAATCTGTCTAAGTTTCAAGGGGCATAACTCTGCACGTAATCGAGGGACATGACGCATATTTGAAGTTGACCTGTATTTTTTCGTGTGAAAGGTATATGCAAGGAATGAATTGATAATGATTTTGTATCAGTTATCCTTTAAATGTGTGGGAACCACGTGAATTTTTCTAAGTCTGAAGGGGGATGACCCATTCGAAGTATTTCTTTGTGTAATAGCTATATGCAAGAAATGAATTGATTATCTGTTATGGTTTTCCTTCAAACGTCCAGAAACCACAAAATTTAGAATTTTTCAAAGTTTCAAGGGGCATTACTCTGCACAGAATGGAGGGACATAACCCATATTCGAACTTGACCCGTATTTCTTGGTGTAAGATCTATATCAAAGAAATGAATTGATAATCTGTAATGGTTTTCCTTCAAATGTCCGGAAACCACAAAATTTTGAAATTTTGATAAGTTTCAAGAGGCATAAATCTGCACATAATTGAGGGACATGACCCATATTTGAACTTGACCTGTATTTCAGCCTGAGTCATTTGATATATTTTAAACGATGAGTACTGTAGAATGACTCTGGAGGGGATGGCAAAGCATCTGACAATCAGGTACATTGTTGATAGTGGTAGATTTTGATTAAAATGCAATCTTTGATCAGCGTGACATATCATCGCACCGACGCGATATGTTTACATAAAATATCGTGGTAAGTACTTCATAAAATCGTTTATCTGTTGCTACAACGGAAGTCGGAATCCTTAATGACGTGTATCCAGTATCTCGTCTTTGTTCTCGAGGTTAAATTCAGTGTATCAAGTTTACGGGATCCGCCATTTTGCTAGATTTGGGAAGTATTTCCAGAAAAGGGGGCGTGTCCTAATATTTTTCAGGTTATGGAAAATAACCTCAACTTTTAAGCCAATGAAAATCCTTGTTACAAGTAAAATTAAATTATTTTTAAATGTCCGGAAACCACAAAATTTTGATTTTTTCTATGTTTCAAGGGACATAACTCTGTATTTCTTGGTGTGAAAGGTATATGCAAGGAATGAATTGATAATCATTTTGTATCAGTTTTCCTTTAAATGTGTGGGAACCACGTGGATTTTTCTAAGTCTGAAGGGGCATAAAACTGCACATAATTCAGGGACATGACTCACATTCGAAGTATTTCTTTGTGTAATAGCTATATGCAAGAAATGAATTAATTATCTGTGATGGTTTTCCTTTAAACGTCCGGAAACCACAAAATTTAGAATTTTTCAAAGTTTCAAGGGGCATTACTCTGCACAAAATGGAGGGACATAACCAATATTCGAACTTGACCTGTATTTCTGGGTGTAAAAGCTATATGTAAGAAATGAATTGATTATGTCCGGAAACACCAAAATTTTGAATTTTTCTAAGTTTCAAGAGGCATAACTCTGCACAAAAAGAGCTACATGCAAGAAATGAATTGATAATCTGTAACGGTTTTCCTTCAAATGTCCGGAAACCACAAAATTTTGAATTTAATCTAAGTTTCAAGGGGCATTACTCTGCACAAAGTGGAGAGATATGACCCATATTCACACCTGACCTGTATTTCTTAGTGTAAAAGCTATATGCAAGTAATGAATTGATAATCTGTAACGATTTACTTCTAAATGTCCGGAAACCACAAAATTTTGATTTTTTCTGTTTCAAGGGACATAACTGCACAAAATGGAGGGACATGACCAATATTCGAACTTGACCTGTATTTTTGGGTGTAAAATTGACAAATATGGATAATGACCATATCCCTGTATACAGCACAAAATCGATAATTCAAAAATCAGAAACCGAAGGCATACAAAATCAGGACAAAACAGGAACCAAAGCAAACAAACAAAAACCTCCACCATATGAAAAGAAGCGAACTCCCGATATGGGATTGAGACCAGGTGCCCAGGAATATATATGTAAGAAATGAACTGATTATCTATAACGATTTACCTTTAAATGTCCGGAAACCACAAAATTTTGATTTTTTCTGTTTCAAGGGACATAACTGCACAAAATGGAGGGACATCACCCATATTCGAACTTGATCTGTATTTCTTGGTGTTAAAGCTATATGCAAGAAATGAATTGATTATCTGTAATAGCTTTCCTTTAAATGTCCAGAAGCCACAGGTGGGACGGACGCACGCACGCACGCACGGACACACGGACGGACAAGTGCATCACTATATTACCCCACCATTATATGGCGGGGGTAGAAAAATAGTTTGAAGGAGATGATTTTCAGGCAAAATTGTAAACCTGTGGTAACTTTAGATGGGGCGGAAAGGTGTGGATACGCCTCTTTTAAAACTACGGATGCTGTTAGTAGACAGTTTTCAGGTTAACGATCTATCCAGAAAATTTATGTGTAGGCTTGAGTCGATTAGTCTATATTGAATATACGGCTCTGAATTGACCATTTTTTTTCCGCGCTTGCGCGGGTTCTTTTCTAGTTTCAATAAAAACTCAAGGTCAAGTTCATATTTTGGTCAGAGCGAAAAGATTTCGACAGAGCAATGCCCCTTTGACTTAGAAGCTACCAAAATTTAAGTGCTTTCATTAAATATCTCTAGAATCATGGGCAGTTCAAGGAATTTTTTTTCAGGGGGGGGGTCCGTAAGTCTGAAATTTTTAAAGACCAAAAAAAGAAGAAAAAAATGGAGAAAAGAAAAAAAAGGTAAACGTAAGAAAATAAAGTTAATGTCAGTTCTGTTTCTTATTATTAAAAAACAGGTAATTGGAGAGCAATAGCGAGCAAGAAGCTTAAAATCTTGAATTTTCACATTATGCATAGTACTTGAGTTCTAATATGTATATACAACAATTGGCGAGAGATAGCGAGGCAGCGATTTTTTTTCCAAGAATTGGAATATAATCCACTATTCGTGTCTTTTTCAGTTTCTTTTCGTTTTCTTAGTGTCCTTGTTTATTGACCTAGGTGTAATTTATATGTGTTGTATGTGGGAAAGCGCAGCATAACTTGAAAATAACGTACATGTATGTCTTAAATTCAGGCGAGCGGAAGCGAGCCAGAGAAAATATTTGAAATGCTGACGTCAAAATATTATCATAATGAAAGATTTTTCAAATATTATGACAACACAAGGGAAAATGGGACTTAATCTTGTGAAATATGTATATTAATAAAAAAAAATTAGCCATGCTTCGAAAATTCCAGGGGGGTCCGGACCCCCCCCCCCCCCCCGACTCCCCCTCTGGATCCGCGCTTGAGAATAGATTCACATATTGAAATGAAATTTTATATACAGATACATCAAATGAAAATATAGATGAAGTTCATATTTAGGTACGATCGAAAGTTTTTTGAATGCACCTAAAAATAAGATGAATACCGAAGTTGAACTGTTTCCGTTCAATATCTGTGGTATGGATTCTCATTTTGATATGAAATTATGAATACAGATACTTCAAATAAAAATCTAGGTCAAGTTCAAAATTGAGTCCAGTCAGCCTCTAGAACTTGAAAATATAAGAATTTGTTATTTTCAATTCGTTGTCTCTACAATAAATTCACCTATTGAATTGAGATCTAGTTTAAGGATACTTCACGTAAAAGTCCAGATCAAGTTCATACACAGGTGTAATAAAAAATTTAGTTACTCCCTTTCGATTTAGAAAAAGAGTCCCTAAACTTTAAGGTTTCCATTCATTACTTCTGTAATGGATGCATATATTGAAATGACATCGGTCGATGCTCTATTTGGGAGTGCTATTGAGATTGTCGTCAGGAACTTCTTTATCTCACAGATAATATCATATGAAAATCTTGGTCAAAACCATGATAGATTCATTTATCAAAACTGTTGCCTTCATTATCAAAAAAGGAGTAGGGGACAGTAATGTTTTACGAACATGACTTTTAACCTGTTGTCATCGGAGATCAAGGATTGAATAAATTCACCTTCGGATTAGTATAAAAATATGTTTGTTGATATATAACAATATGTCGGCAAGGAGCGGGACACAATTGGTTCCCATTGGAATGCCAACAATCTTTTGGAAGACCTTACTTCCAATGGCCACAAAAATGATATCAACGATTCGGTATATTTTGTTTTTGACTCAGATTTCTCTTTAACAAAGTACGTTTTGTGGTTATTTACGACAATGAATTTATATTTACGATTACCTTTTCTACTCGTTAATGCGTTGCTATTATTTTGTCAAGCTCTGTTTCAATTTAGCATATGGAATTGTGATATGTCAAAACGTCAAACGATTTTATAGTGTTGATTTGAGATGTTCTTAAAGCGGTGACTTCAAGAAATACAGTTGCCGGAGAAAGTGATCCCTTTTCGTCGCCCTTGCGTTGCAAGCGATATAAAACAAGTCATATTACACGTGACTGAGGAATTCTTGGAATGATTTTTTAATTCTCATAGTCTGAATACTATTATTGTTGCTATCGATAAACGACTTTAAATCATTTGACAAACAGTTCAGTTCTGTTGCTGAAGCAACCTTGTAATGATGTGCAGTTAAAAATCACATTCTAGGCAAAGTCATGTTATATTATGTCCAGTCTCCGAGAGTGGGTCAGCTAATGTCGAAACAAAATATATATGGTTTGATTTCGTTTTTTTTTTTAAGTTTAGAATCTATCCCTTATACTGAGATTTAGATCAACCAAACATGGTAAGAACATAGTTTCACCTCTTTTCTATCGATAAGAACAGTAACAGAACAAGAATTAAGCACGAGTGTAAACCCTGCGTTATTGGCCTTCATTTTCAAGAAGCGCATACGAATACCCAGGCGGTATTTCCGCCTATTGTACCTATTTTACATGTAACAGAATTTCATTTTCAATATTGTCATAAGAAATCAGATCATTATTGAATAATGCATTGTTTATTGTCTCCGAACAGTTAGAATGTATTTTGACATTTCTACATGAATAATGTTATAGCGAATGTCATTCTTATCCATGAAGAAACTTCATAACACCTTCTAACCGCATCAGATAGCAACTACATCGTGATCTCAATTAAGAAAACATGAAACATCGCCATGATGGTGTTTTATATAAACAAAGAAAAACCATGTGAACATTACTATTTAAAACAAAACAGGAGACGCTATATCTCGAGTAGACATGAAGTACAATTTAAGTTCATTCACACATAACTGTCATACATGTATTACTATTTATGTAACAATTAAAGATCCATCAACCCTGTACGTCTTTTTCACTTAATTATTCGATCTTGGCGTAAAATTTATACATTTCCTCGAAGGACAAATGATATATTACTATTCTTCATAAGTTTTTTTTAAATGATCCGAAGTGCACAAATTAATGTTATGTTAAACGTCTTCAAGTTGAACAGCCTAATTTAAGAACAGTCAAATTTACAGTAAATTGTTTTAATAATATCACTTCAAGAAAATTACGTTGATATGTTTGAGTTCAGTTTCTTCTTTAGAAGCGTTCGCCTTCTTCTTAACCATATTCCTTTTGGGTTTCCCTGCACCAAGTCCCTTAAACTGTCTTAGGGGAGGACCAAGAAGTTCTATGAGGTCAATCATAAGGGAATGTTTCTTATTTGCAAAGTCCAAAACCTTGCCAACCCGAAGAAATGCTTTCAAGTTTTTTCTTCTGATTTCACAGAGTCTATTTTGCCCGTAGTTTATTATTATCAATCGTCGTTCCTTACTGTTACGATAAGAATTCCATGCATGCCTCCATTCAAGATGATTTCGAATTCCTTCGATGCTGTCAGAAGTATCTAGATCATTTAAATATTCTTCAGATAAGAATATAAGAAAATTCCTACTTTGATCCATTTTCTCTATCACCTCTTCATCAACGGAATTCCCTGGTAATGTGTGTATTGTAGGGCAATGAACTCGGTAGCCAGAACGTCTCAAGTCCGGCAGAAGTATTTTTAAGATCCACGTATGTAATTGGTCACTTTCTTTGTTCACCGATATATAAACATCGTATTTGTATCGCTCCAAATTTATTTTATAAGGATCTTTATGTCGTTTCAGAACAATCTGGATTTCGTATCGGTATAAATATATTGTGCCTAATGACATTGCGAGGAGAAGAGTTATTATCGAAAAGACAACAGAAAGTGTTTTGTAAAGATAATTCTCCTCTTCACATCCAAGAGCTGCTGACAATATTGGCAGAGGAACAAGTCCTTTACTCGTTCTGCATGTCAAAGAACTGTTCCACTTGCACGATGAAGAATCAATCCACTCCTGAATCCACCTATTATTGCAGTTACAAAATATAGTTTTCTTTCCAAAATGAACATTACAGGGGTCCAATATTTTAAAGCTTGTTGACAGTCGATCTAGATTAGCAGTATAAGATAAATCAATGAGTGAGAGCATATTTCCGTTAATTCCATATATGAAATTGAGAGGAATATTATCCAATCCAGTATGATGGAGACGTATCCGACTTATCCTTCCGATATAAGATGCATTAATGACCCGCTTGATTTTTGTTTCACTAAAGTCAATATCCAAAACCCCTTTTTCTGGCATTTCAAGGGGCATATGCAGTAACGATGATGCGCATTTCACAGTTGAAACATTACTTACAGGGTAGTATGTGCATTTGCAGGAATTTGGACATCCTTCCGCCCCCGTTAATTCAGACGTAAATTCGTTCAGTCTTTTATCGTTAACCATCTG
Source organism: Pinctada fucata (assembly GCA_028142955.1). Lineage (NCBI taxonomy): Eukaryota > Metazoa > Mollusca > Bivalvia > Pterioida > Pteriidae > Pinctada > Pinctada fucata. Next base: position 26,299,635 of record AP027113.1, on the reverse strand, counting down.
AGGAATCGATTCTCCCCGGAGCCTTTCTGGCAAATAACATTTTACGTCAAAGTAATCTCGCCAGGTATTTTTAATTACGTCTTCAGCAAGTTGAAGAAATGGTACCATTTGTGCATTGCAATTCCATTTTGCCCCTCTAAAATCAAATCCAAACGACATAAGTTTTCCTAAAAGAGTCAGATCCGGAACTCCCAATTTCGTGAAGTCTGGAAAAATGGAAAAGGTGTTATTTCTCAAATTGACCATACCTCCTTCTCCATATGATATTGATTCGTTCATATGAAGACCGCCTTCATTTACAATGGTATTTATCTTATTGTGGCTTGCATAAATTCGACAGAAAGGTTTTTCTATTGCCAAATTAGACACATCAACTGTTCTCATAACATTGTGGGACAGGTCGATTTCTATGAGGGCAAGCTCGCGCTTTGAAAATGTAAAAGGTTCAATCTTTTCAATGACATTCTCGGCAAGGTCTAGTATACGCAAGAAAGATAAACCATCAAATGTAGTATTCTTAACGTAGCGTATGGAATTTCTTCGCATGATTAGTGTGTCCAGCTTAAGAACACATGATATGCCTTCAAGATCAGTAATTGCGTTGTCTGTTAAGTCGATTTTTACGATAGATGGAAATTCACATAGATTATTTGGAAGCGTTTTCATAAATCCTTGTTTATGTATAAGATGCAAATACTCTTTATTAACTCCTGTAGTTTCACCAATAACTAATTCGCCTTCTCTGTTTAGATATTCGACTTCAAGATACCCGATTTCGTTCGCATTTTCTGATAGCTCCCATGACGCTTTCGTAAGACAAATACAGCATTCGCTGACTGGATATTTTTTCTGCTCACTCCAAGCCTTACAAGTTTCAAAATCGCAAAACAAATCATCCCTTTCGGATCCTTGCCGTGTCCACTTTTCATATCTGCTAGATCCACAAGGGCATATGTTTAGCAAACAAAAAATTATAACGCAAAGAATTATGAATAAAACCATAATGGCCCACGAAATAAATCGTTTTATAAAGTAATAAATGATGTGTTAATCGCATGTAGTCATACTCTGACATAAAGAGGGTCTGTCGGTTTATAAACCACATGTGTTCATTTTATTACGCATAAGTGATCAATATCACAATTCAATATAATCCATAACTGAAGATTAAAAATTTTAATGATTTGAAAACGATAAAGGTGCTGGTTGGTTATGTTATGCTACAAAAGATATTATCAGATTATATATGGTAATACAGCCTTTGAAAGATTTGTTATTTAATTCAAACAATCTTCCATTCAGGAAGTAAGTTATGGGTGCCAATGCGTCTATTCTGTTAAAATTCCGATTCAGTTAAAATGAAGAACATTTGTTTAACATATTGAGCCTTCTCAATTGGTTCTTTTCTGTATCCGTCATATCTTTTATTATCTTCTTGATTATTTTACGGACATTCAGTAGAGTGTCGTGGGAATTTGATGTAAAATGCTATTTGAAACCACTATGATTAACAATTTATTAGTTACAGTGGTGATCGTAGTAGCTTACACACTGTTTTTCGGAAACTTCGGGCATACCTCGGAAACTTCGTTAGGAAAAACTGGTAATTCTGAAACTTCGGGCAAAATTCCGCCCTAAACTTACCGATGTTACCTAAAATTCCTAACTTTCCGAATTTCACCGGAATAACCTAAATAATTGTATTTACCCGAAATCCAAAACGAGGCTCCGTGAATATTTATTATTATTGTTTATTTCTTTTAATAAATATATTATTTCGAAATTGTTTTTCATTTGAAGGCATCAAATGTACAACTGATTCAAATTGATTGTCTAACGAGCATCATTTGCACCATAAAGTGACGATAAAATTCATTTTCGTTTTCTATCATTGCAAACCACGGATCTGTAATTTTTTTACGATAAGTCGAGGTTAATTTCCTCAAATATTAGAAAATAAGATATATTCTAGGATAATTTCAATATAAAATTAGACAAGTGATCCCTCTCCTTTGCCGTGGTCTGGGTCATACTCCCCCCCCTCCCCACTCCTCAATCAAACACAGACATACATGTACATTTGTTCACTCACTACCGAGTAATACATATTGCATAATTATGATAATAAAACAGCTTTATCTCTATCGCTCTCTCTTTTATTTTATTTTTTCCCCTTATTATATATATATAGCTCTGCATTTGTCAGATTCGGAATGTTCTTGGTCTACTTTCGGTTTCAAAACATTACTACGATGGAAGTTTGTAGCAGTAAAACTTGATGTTTTATATTTCTCCCTTGATGAAATGCACGAAACAGTCAGGAATTTGATGAAGAATGATCATAGCCGTGTTACACATTGAAGAACAGACTGGTAAAATGTCTATATTGACAGCAAGGTATCCAAGAATCAACTGAGAATTTGCAAGATGTGCATGGTTGAATTGTTGCATGCATATACATGTACTGATGAATGGTACCAGGGACGTATATAGTACGTATCAAAAACAACAACAAACATGGTCTAAACATAATGAAGGAATCGCAAACTACTGTCAGAGCCACTGCATTCAATCCAATAATCAACTATTGACGTACGGATTGCACTGGCCCGGTATTCTGGAAATTCAACGGTAGGTTAGTACACGTAGTACATGTAAAATGATATGATGATGTATAATATTTATTTCGTTTTGTGATTCGGGCTCGGACCGTTTTATTATGCTGCTGTTGACTGATAATCCTTACTCGGTTAGGGACCATCAGTCAACGGCAGTGTAATATAACAGTTATTTTGCTACCGTTGACCGATAGTCCTTACTCGAGAGTCGAGTAAGTCGACGGCAGTATAATAATTGACTGATAGATCGATCCTTACTCCGGTTAGGACTATCAGTAAATAGCAGCATACATGTATTAGAACGGTTTGTGCCTGAATAACTAACTTAAGAGATTTTAATTTGAATCACTGTCCACCAGTCTTTCCAAAATAAATTTCAACCACTGGCCCGAAGACAAGCTAGACATTTTAAATGCCCCCATCTAAAAAGTGTTTGATTGAAAGGCTTGATTGCAAAGCAATTCCAGTCTATAGACTGACGATGTCAGCCTGTCTGTCATCCGTCGTCAACATTTTGGTTAAAGTGTCTGCAGGTTAACACATGGTTAAAGCAAAATCTAAGAAACTTTACCTTGACCTTAGACTTTGACGTAGTTAAAGATTTTGGTTGAAGTTTCTGGTTAAAGCAAAATCTAAGGAATTTTATGCAGTAGAAACTTTATGTTATACATGTAGGTTGCCTTTGACAAGACCTTTCAATTTATCTCGTAACATTTGACCAAAAAAGAAAGGAGGGGATCTCCAACAACACCTAGTTGCAGCATCAACAGCAACCTCCCAAAACACCCACTGTAAAACACAAAAATGACACGCACAGAAAGAGACGCAGTAGTACAATGAACGTCAAATCACAGAAAAACATAAAACACAAATAACTACACATAAACCAACGAGACCGATGGGTAAACGGTGCCGACTTAGGACGGCCATCTGCCTCGTGAGTAGCAGACGGTGTGGTTATCCTGGATTACGTGCGCACAAGTGACAAGTGACCTTGACCTAGGACTTTGACCTAGTTAATGATTTTCCTTAAGTTTCTGATTGAACCAAAATCTCAGGAGTTATATACATAGTAGAAACATATATTATACTTATTATTTGCCTCTGACAAATCCTTTCAATTTATTCCGTAACATTTGACCTGACCTTGACCAAGTTAGTGACAAAAACTTACTTTGCAATCTGGCCATACTGTCTTTAGCAGTGTTTTATTTGTTTATGAAATATAATTGCATTATTGCAACCCTCTATCATATAACCATATAATTTATGACTAAGTGAGAACTATACAGTGATATCTATTTGTTAATGATAGGAATTTACCTTTATGATTTATTGTTAGATGATGTGATTTAGATGTTTGTTATCATCACATTTTTTTCTATTTCATTTAAAAGTTGTACTCGTTTTGTTTAGGATAATGAGAGTCAACACATACAACATGGTCAAACAGAAGTGAGTGATCATGGATTGGTGCGGTAGCTTCCTTCCTTCATAATTTGTGTATCGTGGACACCAGAATCAAGACAAGATGAAGAAAAGTTAACAGATTTATATGGCATGTAATACATGTATGTGGAATGGCAAAAACATGTGGTTTCTGATTTACTCAGATTGAGAAATTTAATGTCGCCATACATGTATAAAAAATCACTTTGTTAGGCTGTTTGTTAATCTATCTCTGACTGTCAGTCTGTTTGTCAGTCTGTCACATATATTGATATACATCAAACATTTTTTTTATTACTTGCAGAGATAGAAAAGCATGATGAGACTCAGCAGGTCAAGGTCAAAGATCATTACGAAGCATTTTTAGTGAAAAATTTTAAAATTTCATTTATTTTTCATCAAAATTTTTTGAAACATTGTATAATTCAAGAGATCGGCATGTGATATATTAAGGCAGGGACAATACTGCACCTATCCGATCCGATACGTATCATGATACCTGTATTTAATATGTATCGCAATACTAAGTAAATTGATAAAACCTTCTCAAAATCCTATTTGATACTATATATATTCATCATATATGAGTAGCTTTTTTTCATTCAACAGGTTATATGAATTCAATTCTAGCTTTCTGACCAGAATTTTCCCGATTCCTATAACATGTACTTCATAAACCAGGAAACCAAATGTTTACCACACCAATCTTGTGCTGTACTTGGCATTTTAAACTTAATCCACATCCCCGTAGCCATATTTCACTTTCTCCGAATGTTACTTTCATTTTCTCTGAAAGTTGTTTTTGTTTTTGGTGTGGGGGACAAAAATCCAGAAAATTCAATAAATATTGTTTTTGTAAATTTGAACTTTGGTGTGTTTGGATATATCGATACTTGGATCGCGAAAACAAAGTATTGTGATGCATTGATGAATCAGAGTATTGTACCAGCCCTATGATATATGTCACAGGTTTTTAGATCATGTGTCACAGAGTTCTGAACTTTAGTGAAAAGGGAGGGGGATGTTCATTGATGATACATGATCATATATATATGGCTACAGTAACTATAGCTAGTTGATATGCATCAGAATGAAGTACGTTTAGAGGTTAAAGTCTAGCTCAAGGTCAATTTCAAGGTCAAGGCAATGTTTTAGGGTCAAACATGTGACAGGTGACATACCTGTTCTTGAACAGTGTTATTCTTGTACTCAAATGTAGACAGTAATTTACCATCTACTGTCATTCACACTTGCTGTCTTTTGACAGTTACAGTTGTAAATTTCTTATTGTCAGATTGTTAGTATTCTACATGTACTTAGGAGTTGCAAGAAAGGAAATAAATTGTAAAGCAACTGGGTTTTGGTTTCCAATATTATTTTTTGAGCTATACCTTCTTGACCTAGAAGGTGTTGAATATTGACCCACATTATACTTGAGCTGAATAAGCTATAATAATTACAATTACAATGAAATTGAAAGGGTTAAAAATCTTTGCAAAAATGTATATACACAAACATGTCAGCACAAAATGCAAAAAAATTACCAAGCACTTACAGAAGTTGGATCAGCCAAAGGTTTATAGATCATGTTTACACATGTAAATTTATGATGTGATTAGAATCATTAGATCATTTATTTGAATATCAGTTTATACATAATCATGCTGATCAGTTCATTATGTTACACTTCCTTTTGATTTCTACTTTACTCACTGCAAAGCAAATACACCATGCATTTATGCAGAAAACTTTATTCAATGTCTGTTATTCAGTATCTATGTCAAGGTTAACTTCAAGATCAAAGTCACATATTGAGGGTCAATCTGCAACTTGCAACTTGCCCTTTCCTTGAACAAATCAGTTTACGGTCCTCCTGGTTATCAATTTTATTGTGTTGTTTGAAGAATTGTAACTTATACGTAGCACTCGAGGGTTTTTTAATGACCTGAATCTAGATCAGAGGTCAAGGTAACAACAGACTTTCTTGACAAAACTTTTTCCCCTCTACATGGTTTTCAAAAACATTTAACATAATTATCTCTTAATACCCAAGGGTGTATTATGTGTATTGCCTTAAATAAAGGTAAGAGATCAAGGTCATAATATACTTTTTATGAAATTGTGTAGAAGATTCAGTATGAATACTTTGAATGAATAGTTGGGTATAATTTATTCCTTTATGACAGATCTTGCATAGGAGTTTTTACCTCAAGATTGCAGACAATCAAAGGTTTTCGGACTAAGTTCGGCAACATATTTGTAAAAATATTATAAATAGTGTGTGACGGTATGGTTATCGTGCCCGGTTAACTCAGTCGCTAAGAGCGTCTGCCTCAATAGCAGAAGGTCTCGGGTTTGATTCCCGGACCGGCCACATTTTTCATTCTGCCTATCACAATATATTACTGCAAAGGGCTGTCATAAGATTGAGAACATATACCTTGGAAAGGATTTGTTAGATATAGAGTTGTACATGTAATGGTACTTAGACCAGGGACGTATATATATGTATGTATTTATATACGTCCCTGGTTAGACAAGAATTTTAACAGATGGTCTATCAAATTATAAAATATTGAGGACAAAGGGACCCCATATGATTTTTATGAGGGGAGGGGCAGGAAGACTGCACCCCTCCCCAAGAAAAAATGTCAAGAAAGTTTGCACCTTCCCAATAAGAATCTAGCCCGAAGGGTCTGCTGAATTATTTTTGGTTCTAAAGAACAGAAAAAAAAATCGGGCCCTGATCGAGGGTCTCCAAAAAAACCAAAACAAACAAAAACAAAACCCTCCACGCCTCTCCATTGTACAAAATGCTGTTATTTTTAAAAGCCACGACAGGGACGTGTTATATACGTCTCAGGCAAAGGACAGCTGAAATTCTAGAAAATCAAAAAAACAAACAAACAAACAAAACACACACACACACAATGAGGATTTATTAAAAAAAAAATACGCACAGAACTTGCCTGAAATTGCAAACAAGTTCGATCATTAGCTCGGTTTATAGTCGGTACAAAGTGTAAAACCGGTTTTTTATGTAGGAATATAATATATTACTTATTGTCTTTTGAAATAACATTACAGTTTTCTCAATTTGAAATTAAAAAATCTCTCAGAATTTTTTGAAAATGTCGAAGTGTTTCCATTGCGAAAAGTACAACTTCGTCGATCAGAGGAAATTCGAATTGTTTATATTCAACGATCTTTTCTTGGATAAGATCTTTTCTTTAGTTCAACGATCTTTTCTTATAACACTTTTCAAATATCGGATCTCTTCTTTATTTTTTTTTATTTATTGTACACAGGGGGCCGATGCAAGGGTTTTTTTTTTCAATATTTCAATGACTGACGTGTCCCTCTTTCCATTTAATCAGCTACGTAACGTACAGCGATTTTCCGCAGATTCCATATATCTTTCATATAGAATCTGTGGGAAATTGTTGTACATAGCTGATTAAATGTAGCGAGGGAAGGGGGGGGGGGGGTTGGGATCTTGATTGCAGAATGATTTCATGGAAATAAAAAAAATCTGGCTACGGCCCCCTGTGATTTATTTAATACCAAATTTGACCTGTATACATCATGATGTATGTGCGACTCTAGACAATCAGGGGAGGGGAAGAGTTATAACAGCGTGAGCGTATTTATTCAAGAAAAAAAAACATCCCTAGTATTGCAAATTGCCAATAAAATAGTATATGACTATGCTTTGAAATTTTCAAGGGATATACCCCCGCCCCTTCTCAATTACACCCCAGCATACACATGAATTCCCGAACACATGTTGCATTCCTTTTGTTTACACAATGGAAATTTCGTTTTGCTGAAATCAATCTTAAAACTACCATTACCCCGGAAAATTACGCTTTTTCCTAAAAAACCTAACTAAAATACCTAACTTTCACGGTTTACCCTAAATTTCCTACCGAATTTTAATAATTCGGAAACTTTGGTCAAAGCGGTAATTTTCGTAAAGTTAGGATTCGGAAACTTAGGTAGGATTTTTCCAAAATTCGGAAACTTAGGTTAAGCCTCGGAAACTTCGGTAAAAGTGTGTAATCTCCCGCGATCACCACTGTATAAACATCAAAGAAGTAACAGTAATTCAGTTTCAAAGTCGCGAAGGCAAGGCCAAAATTGTGAGGATTCCCAACGGAACGGCTGCGAACCCCGTAATGAACAACACTCCGAAGTGAGACCAGGTACCCAGGGAGAGCCAGCGTCTCCTGATTGCATGCAACACCCGTCGCAACAGCTCCAAAAACCTGTCAAATTTAGTATAAAAAACATTTTGATATATCTCTAAGATAGAGTTTGGGGAAAATATCGTGTTCTAAGGCACGGTCCATTTGATATTCTAGGGGGGGGGGTCTTGGGTGTTTGTTTTTTTTTCAAAAAAAAAAAATTTTGCTCTGAATTTTGATGAAAAAAATAAATTTGCTTAAGGTGTGACAAAAAAATAATCTTGCTCTTACAAATAATCTGAATTTGAAGAATTACCATAAAATTTTGCTAAAATTCTTGAAATTTTCCAGCTCGCTTCGCCCGCCGCAGTTCTCAGTCTATAATTTTTTTTGGCTCGCTTTGCCATAGTTTCCTATCAAACATTATTTACTAATGGCAAAATTCATATATTTGATGATATCAAAAGTATCATCAATATTTATTAATACATGTTGCATGTTATCCCATATAGTCTAATTTTATGTTTTTTAAGCTTGGAAGGTGAACTTCACGTATTCACCAATTTATGATTCTACATTTAAAAATTTGTCTAGAAGACCTTCCTCACAGACTCTGTTATATACATGTACCTTATATAAAATTTGTCTAGAAGACCTTCCTCACAGACCCTGTTATATACATGTACCTTATATAAAATTTGTTCGTTTAGAATTGTATTGTAAAAATCTTTTATGTTTCTGTCTAGAATTGAATTGAATACTTGCATAAAAAATAAAGTAATATATTAATATTTAGAGTTTTGAGTAAAACTATAAATAATTTCTATTGATAAAAAACAAACATTCTTAATATATGCACATCACTTTGTTGAAAAAAATTCCTTGTTCCGACTTTCAAAGCAAAAAATAATTTTGCCCCCGTCCGAGGCGAAAAAAAATAATCTTGCTCCGACAAAAAAAAACTCAAGCCCCCCCCCCCCCCTCCGAATATCAAATGGACCGTGCCTAAGAATAATTGAATTTTGTAAAATTCGAAACTGAAAATTTAATGATGTGAATTTTGCATGCTCCCTCAAATATTATTTTCAAAAGCAATTTAGTTATACAATGTGTGTGGAGCTCGTAAAAAAGGTTCCCCGCGAGGGGTTTGACAGTAAGTGTTTTGCGTTTCACGGTCTTGTTTGTGTGATGTCATCTTACAGTTAGGAGTTTGTTTTACACCGCAGTTGTACGTTCTTCAAGACCTCTGGGTAATTGGAGAAGTGAGAGGGTTGTACGCACGTAATCCAGGATAACTACACCATTTGCTACTTGCGTGACAAATGGCCGTCCAAAGTCGGCACCGGTTACCCATTGGTCTCGTCGGTTTATGTGAAGTCTTTTGTGTTTGATGTTTACATGTCGTATGTCTCTTTTCCGTCTCGTGCTGTACTCGTCTTTTGTGTTTTCGCATCGGGTGTTTTGGTGTTTTACTGTTGATGCTGCAACTGTAAGTGTTTTGGATATATTTCTCTGACATTGTCGCCATAGCACTTTCTACATAGACGCAACCTTAGACAGTGCATGTATTTTACATATTGTTCTCATTTTCGTGCGTGAACATCGACGGCGGGTGCGGCTAGCCAACAGGGGATGATTACTTCTCCCGGGCACCTGATCCCACCTCTAGCTTTCTTGGGGTCCGTCGATGTTCAAAACGATGCTGTATTGTTAGTGCTGTTGATATTATCGTCAAGATCTTCTTTAAATCATTTGTGTCACACTTATGTTCATTGCCGTGTGGAGCTCGTAAAAAAAATTCACCGCGAGGGGTTTGACAGTAAGTATTTTGAATATATTTCCCTGACATTGTCGCCATAGCACTTTCTACATAGACGCAACCTTAGACAGTGCATGTATTTTACATATTTTTCTCATTTTCGCGCGTGAACATCGACGACGGGTGCAGCTAGCCAACAGGGGATGCTTACTCCTCCCGGGCACCTGATCCCACCTCCGTCGATGTTCAAAACGGTGCTCTATTTTGAGTGCTTTTAAGATTATCGTCAGGATCTTCTTTAAATCATTTGTGTCACACTTATGTCCTTTGCCGTGTGGAGCTCGTAAAAAAAGTCCCCCGCGAGGGGTTTGACAGTAAGTGTTTTGAATATATTTCCCTTACATTGTGAGGATCTTCTTTAAATCATTTGTGTCAAAAGAAGAGAGCTATTGGCTTTATGAAAGAGGAAAAATAAAAGAATTTCAAATGAGTCTTGAATTTTTCACCGGTCAAACCAGCCTGATTTTGCAGCATTTTTTGTTGGCTTTGAGATTAAAAAAAGGTAGTCGTGGATATTTCCGTTGCAGAAGTGGTACTTGTTGGGAAAACAATATTTTACGGTGTCCCTGAAAATTAATTAATTTAAAAAAAAATTATAATGCAAAATTTTTCTAATCACATGGATGTATACATTCTCATTCGTATAAATATAAATTTTCAGGCGAATCAAAAACATTCGCAGTTATAGCTGTTGACAAATTCGACAATATTATAGTCGTTACGGCATATATTCAGATAAAACTCTTTATGGCTCTTTTTTCCACTATTTAGACCCTTGGGATTAATTTTTACGTTCAGCGAAACCGTAGCTTTAAGACGGGTATATGAAAACGTTCATCCAGGCAAAATGTACCTTTTAGACAACAGAAATAATGTAATCTCGAATGTGACAGACGAGCTGACGAATTTTAGGTAACCGTGCGTATTGTCAACATACAGATCTAAATGTAGCATGTCATACTCAAACAGTCATGGATAACAAAACATTTCTTCACGATTAAAAATTAAAATATCTTTGAAATATTAATCATTAGAAGGGAGGTGATCTAACCAGATCAGGCTACAGTACCAACAGAACAGAGAAAAACCGATAATAAAACACAAAGACGAACACAGCAAGAGACGAAAAAGAGATGTACGACATAGAAACATCAAACACAAAAGACTACAAATAAACAAACGAGACCAATTGGTAATCGTCGCCGACGTATCCAGATTAAATACGTACAACCCGTCAACGTTCCTAGTCAACAACAGGTCTCAAAGAACGCACAATTGTAGTGTGTAACAACCTCCTCACTGTTAGATGACCGCATAAACAAGACGGCAAAACACAGGGACCCAAGCAACACAGATGAATATGTAAATGGTAATAAAGGGGGCGCACTTAATACAGTCCGTGCTCTTCCGGTCGTAGCGAGATCATGAATGTTATCACCCGAGGAGTCCGACTGACATTGGTGCTAAAACGAATATTGCTATATTTGCTCTCAATGCAAGAATTATTTTTTGTCTATTTTTGCATTAAAATAGCACTTTGTGATCGACACGTACACACACACACACCCTAACCCTCACACACGCACACACAAATGTGAGAAAGAATGTTCAAACTCAACAAACAGACAAAACCATGTTTAAGAAAACCGCGTGAAGTATATAATGCAGATTCATACATATTTTTGAAATGTTTCACAAATCTGTAATTTTCTGAAACCTATTCGTATCATCAAGCGACAACTCTTTGTAGAATAATCATAAGGAGATGACTTAGACCTACGTTGAAAGTTTGGTTCCAGTGAGATGATATTAAACTTGTCATTTCATCCAAAACATCTAGGTTTGGTTAACATCTAAGTACATTTCTCCTAGTGCTATTTTTGTCATACATTTCATTTAACTATGCTACGGAATCGACCCTAAATAAAATTTGCACCAACCACTGAAAAGCATACCTTGACGTTCACCACGGAAACAAGAGTAAGGACCCCTTCTCAAGTATTTACTCTGTGACTGTTTCAGTGTCGACGACCGATATCACGCCCCCAGTCCCAGATAATGTCCTGACCTGCGTCCAATCCGAGAGTCTGAATATGTTATATGGTAGCCGTAGGGCGAGAGAAAACATAGTTTTTAAATTAAATCGATTTTTTTCCTTTTGACCTTGACGGCAGATATGGGGGATGTGGGTTCCAGACTGTGATTCATACTAACAGTTATTGATTACAGTAATCCCCTTACCGGTGCCAATGAAAATTATTAGAGTTGTAACCCTTCTACATCATTATTATATTATTTGAAATTTTCTGTTACAAAATTTCTTGAAAAAAGTGGGTCCTGTAGCATCATATCCCATCAATTCTGCTACGTTTTTCGGTTCATTTTTGGACATAATAATTTTTACACTTTTTGGCCATATTACATTGTTTAGACTGAGGATCACTAACGAGGGTTAAGTATCCGAAACGTGCATGTTTGGTCCATGCTGCAAATTTATCTGGTCTTAAATGATGCTATTGAATTTGAAGACATTTAACATTCATATCCATGAAGTAAATTTATCAATTACAAATATGGATGATGACAACATCCTAATATACAGCACAAAATCGATTATTCAGAAAATCATAAACCGGATTGTTGGTGCCGAGCTCCTGTGATTTTCAGGCACCTGTGGGTATATCAATTATCTAATTTCTACAAATCATTTCCTTCATATTAAGAATTGAAGTCTGATCTTGATTCTCTTAATTATTAGCAACAAAAAGTATATCTTCTTACGGCTTGTATTTCATTACACATAATTGTTGTACATACATGACTACCCGCTATGAACACCCTCTCCACACATGGTCAGAATCTTTCCGAACTTTACATATATACTTATTTTACATATATCTATGAATCGAACTTGGTTACATGTGCCCTCGGGGACTCTTGGTCCACCAGCAGTGACACTTGAATGGTACAAATGTTTAACGTCTTCAAATTCATTAGCATCATTTTAGTTGTTAAACGTCTTTAAATTCAATAGCATCATTTAAAACCTGATAAATTTACAGCATGGACCAGACATGCACGTTTCGGGTACTAAGAGCAGATTTGAGATGTCCTAAAAGTTCCTTCGAATTCTTTAAAATCCACATATGGTTAATACCGCTTCGAGAATATACTGTCGAACAATATTTTGGAAGTTCAGATTTGATTCAGTTGAAACGTTGTAAGAACGATACATATGACAAATATCGATATTGACCATATCCCTGTGTACAGCTCAAAATCGCTAATTCAGAAACTCAGAAACCGAAGTCATACAAAATCAGGAGAGAAAACAGGAACCAAAGCAAACAAACAAAAACATCCACCACACGAAAAGAAGCGAACTCCCAATATGGGAGTGAGACCAGGTGCCAAGGAAGAGTAAGCATCTCCTGCTTGCATGCAACACACGCCGCTTCAATTCGGTAAAACTGTCACATCCGGTTACTTCCATTTCGGAAGACATAGAGTATTTGGTTGAAGATTCTGAGGAACCAAGGATGAAACGTTGTTTGTACGGATTTTTTGCATTTTAGGTATGGTAAATTGAAATCGAAATCAAGAGTTGATTTGTGGTTATCTATTATTTCTGAGCAAAAAGTTTTATAGGGGTGTAAGTAGGATTTCCAGATGTCGAATTCAAACCCAACTCTTTAAAAAGGCTGTCTAAAAAGTTATTTCTGCAAATACAGTGAAACTTGTCTAAACCGATATCGACTGGGACCAATAGACAGGTTATCGGATTACACAGGTTTAATAAAATGAAGCCATCCTTTAATTTCTTCAACTTGAAGTTATCTTCATATTCTAGGGAAAAATTCATCATAAAAATGTGAAAAAGTATTGCTTTCTAGTTTACATTGAACTGTTTAAATTCTTATTTCTCATAAGTAATATCCTCTCTGTTATAATAAGTTAAATTTAGAATAATAAACTCCATGAAAAAGATTTCAAGTCAGATGGAATTGGCTATGGAATTTTCATAATTGTACTTGAGGGGTTGACAGTAAGTGTTTTAAATATACTTCCCTGACATTGTCGCCATAGCACTTTCTATATAGACATGGCGTCGGACAGTGCATTAATTTTATATATTTTCATTTCCATGCTTCATAAACATCGACGGCGGGTGCGGCTAGCAAACAGGGGATGCTTACTCCTCCCGGGCACCTGGTCCCACCTCTAGCTTGCTGGGGGTCCGTCGATATTTTAATTTTGCGCTCTATTGTGAGTGCTGTTGAGATTATCGTCAGGATCTTCTTTAACTCAATGATGATAAGTTTACATGCAAATTAAGTTTTTAATAATACAAACAATTAAGACACTGACCCTGGCTTGGTCAGGTTACTAGTAAGAGTAATGGAGTCCATTCATATGTAGTTTATATTGATCAGCTTGGGGTGATAATTAATCAAAACATGAGTTGGTCAGGGTAAGTGTTGTTTTAACATATCGGTTTAGACAGTGTAAAATACATGTATAAAATATCACTTGGACCAAAATTGTATATCGGTATTCGGAGTAGACAGTGTTGGGTTTACACAGGTTATTTTATATAGGAAGAGATAGAAAATTCATTGGGACCAAAAACTTATATCGGAATAGACAGGTTATCGGATTAGACAGGTATCGGTTTAGACAGGTTTCACTGAATTTGTAATAATATTCTTGGAGGTCAGCTCTGTGATAACATCAGGTATTTATAGGTAGACTCGAATCTGGTGTTCACAGTTGCTTGTAGGTGGTAAAATTCTAGAAAAAAAGTAAATCTCCATTAATTAGCTCAATATGGACAATATCTAACGAATAATCCAAATAAAAATTGTACTCCTTTATTAGGATATCTTATTTACTCTTGACATGTAAAAATTAATTCCTTATATCGATTTACTAATTGAAATTCGGCGATTCCTCTGTGAATAAAAAGCGGTTTCTCATCCAAACCTTCCCTTTAACCCTGAACTCAGACTGCGCATGCTTGACCTACAATGACCCGATCTGCAAAACTGTTGAAAACACACATTTCTTTGATTATTTCTTGTTAATTAAATATTGGGAACATTTAGAGTTGATATAAGGAATAGGATGAAAGCTCAGTACTATTCAAAATCGATCCAGTACAATTTATCTCTTGAAATATCCTTAGCATACGATAACTGGCGTGACGTCATTTATAACGTCACACAACGTTTTGGCGGAATTTTCTCTAACGTCATTGCGTGGAGAACCTTAACGTAGCTGCGTATCCATCCAGTTATTTTAAGAGATCTACTTATAATTGCACGAAACGGCGGCAGACATGAACTGCTTCATACTATCTCATCAATACCAGCAGTTCAATTGAAATCTATCTTGGATGAAGCAGAGGTTGCATTCTTAAGAAATACTGATTGATTCAAACTTAATATCATTGTTGCATTCGCACAGAATAAACTTTTTCCTGTCATTATTACATTCCCCTTAGAAGACGATTCATAAAAATTTCATTTATTAACAAAGGTTTCGTTCTTCTTTACATCTCTAATATTTTTCGGGATCATCGCGTCCAAAGTGATATTCCTCAATATTTTGAGAATTTTTAACCTCCTCTTATTTGTTACAAGTATAAAAAACCTATTCGAAATTTCGTATTTTACTACAATAAAGTAACATCAGATCCTAAAATTCTTGAATCAAGTCCTACTTCTTGAGAATGTGCAACTTCTGAATACCTTTATAAACCAGCTGGCCATATTGTAACAGGTGACTTTTCAATTATCCAGGACAGGCAGCTCCGCAATCTTCTCAAGAAAGGACCTAAGTACAGAATTTCATCCAAGATAGATTTTATCAAATGTCGCGAAGAACTAAAGGAAGCCTTAAATAACTACACAAAACGATGGTGTAAATCGGAAGGGGTCGAATCACATTCTCTGAATGACTGGAAGAACCTCATATTGGATATTACCGATATTCGAATAGATAACTTCCACAAAAATCCTCATCTTTTCGAAAATCCAAGTTCTAAATCTGAAAGATATTTCAAATCCAAATTACGCAATTTACACGAAAAATATGTCTTCGCTCCTGCAGACAAAGCAGCCAACAACACCATAATCATTTGAAAACGTTACTTCATATCAACTTTGGTTTCGGAACTTTCGTCTACAAACACTTATATCAAAAGCAATGAAAGTGTTCCTCACATTTTGAACAAACACAACAGTGAAACTTCTTCATTCAAGATCCCTATTTCTAAACTGGATCTTCCTACACTATACTGCATACCAAAATTGCACAAGTCTCCTTACAAATTTCGATACATTGCTAATTCTAGCAACTGCTCAACTACAATTTTGTCTAGAAATCTGACGTCAACACTCACGGTGATAAAGGAAAACACGTTGCAAAATATTGTGAAACTGTTCTTAACAGGAATGATATAAACTTATTTTGGTCTATTAAAAATTCAGGGGATGTGATTGACAAAATGAAATCGAGAAATTTTCAAGCCAATTCGATTTCTTCGTACGACTTTTCAAATATGTACACCACGCTTCCTCACGATAAGATTAATGATCAATTGTCCAAACTCATTAAATGGTGCTTTAATCGAGAGGGTAAAACTTATATTTGTACATCTGAATCAAAGGGTTTCTTTTCCAATACAGAATACAAATCATATAAATCATGGACATGTAGTGACCTTTGTATTGCCTTGTCCTTTCTTTTGGACAACATTTATGTAAGATTTGGTGAGAAACTCTACAAGCAGGTTGTAGGGATCCCTATGGGTACTAATTGTGCGCCTCTTGTTGCAGATTTATTTTTATTCACGTAAGAAAAAGAATTTATCCAAAATCTTCAAAAACAAAGAAAACATGATGATGTGAAATGTTTCAATAGTACTTCTAGGTACCTGGATGATATCCTTACTATCGACAATCCTGTTTTTGAAAAGTATAAAAATGTAATTTATCCACAGGAACTGACTCTAAACAAGGCGAACGTCACAAACACAGAAACACCATTTTTGGACCTGAATATCAAAATTATTAATGGAGAGATTCATACAAGGGTGTATGACAAAAGAGATGACTTTGGATTCAATATAGTAAATTTTCCCTGGCTTGACGGTGATGTTCCTAGATTACCGTCATATGGTATCTACATTTCGCAGCTCATCCGGTATGCTAGAGCATGTACTGATGTTTTGGATTTTCATGATAGAAATTTACAAATAACAAAAAAACTTTTAGGTTAAGGTTTTCGCTTTCACAAACTTGTCAAGACATTCTGGAAATTTTACAAAAATTATTGTCAACTACTTTTGAAATTCGGACCCATACAAGCAACAGAGTATATTACTTTGGGTATTTCGCAACCTGCATTTTATGGTGACATGATCAACAAAATTAGAAGGATCAAAGGTAGTCAGAATTACTATCGAAAATGCGTCAGAATCATCAAACGCCTCTTATACCGTGGATATGATCCTAATGTCACCTGACGGACACTAGGCTTGGTACTTGACCAATCTACAGTCTTGTACCAGCGCATCCTTAATACTTGCACGCTGACTGACTGTGACGACGGGACTCCATGACGGGCCCTGTCCAAACCTCTTTAGAGAAGACAGGGCCCCGACCACCTGTCCTCTCCGAATGTCAGTCGGACTCCTCGGGTGATAACATACATTAGCTCGCTACAGCCGGCAGAGCACAGGTCGTATCACGCATGCCCTCTTTTTATATCAATTTACATATTCATCTGTGTTGCTTTGGCCCCTGCGTCTTGCGGTCTTGTTTGTGTGTGGTCATCTGACAGTGAGGAGGTTGTTTTACACCACAATTGTACGTTCTTCGAGACCTCTGGGTAATCGGAATAGTGGGAGGGTTGTGCGCACGTAATCCAGGATAACCACACCGTCTGTCGAGGCAGATGGCCGTCCTAAGTGGCACCGTTTGCCCATTGGTCTCGTTGGTTTATGTGTAGTCATTTGTGTTTTATGTTTTTCTGTGATTTGACGTTCATTGTACTACTGCGTCTCTTTCTGTGCGTGTCATTTTTGTGTTTTACAGTGGGTGTTTTGGGAGGTTGCTGTTGATGCTGCAACTAGGTGTTGTTGGAGATCCCCTCCTTTCTTTTAAGCTATTAATGTGATAATTCTGCTGAGACATCGGCGGACACTCGCGGACAGACAGTGCAAAAAGTCGCTAGGAAACTTAAAATGACACCACTATATTGTATGTTTTAACAATCATAACTAAATATATACATGTACTTTAAACAAAATATAAGAATCAAGCTAACATGATAAAGTCTTTCTTGCAAATTAGTATACCAATGTGCAGTGTGTTGCGGAACATTTCTAAAGGTCGAAGAAACGTTATTTTACCTATTTCTTGAAATATGTTTTGCCGTGTAGCATAAAACGGAGACCTCGTCATGTTAAAAAGTGGCTAGTCAGAAAATTGCAGAAATGATCGCTTTTGCCCATAAAATTCAAAGAAACAACATAAAATTATGAAGATAAATAATATCGTCAAAAACCGGTTTTTGAAAACAAATACCGTGGTACATATTGCGAAGCCTCATATCGCAATATGCCGGTACCGCGATAAAACCGCTCAACCCTAGGAGACGGACAGATGGACTGACGGACATTGTTATACCATAATATGTCCCGTCAAATGATAAGCGTATAAAAGTTAACTGCATGGACCTTCACAATGCTTTTTTTCATTTTTCATAAAATTTTATTGAAAAAAAATCTGTCTAAATCTATTTGTTGATTAGTTATTGAAAGCAGTCGAACTGCACAGAACTTTAATGTACATAGATTAGCAATTGGTAAAATTTTAATATCCATTGTCTGTGCACTATGAAGTATGATGGGATCCGAGACTAACTATTAGATAAATAATAGAAACTATCGAAATGTCCGGAACAATTTTTAAACATGCCTATCATCATACTGATTTAAAGGAAATTCAGAAGATTTTGACAATCCAACGTATTGAGTAGTTACAGGAGGGTCGCGTGCATCTTCAATCCTCATCGACTATTGACACGGAATGATGTTTTTGGGCTGAACATCTTCTCCCAAGCCTTATAAATAATGTAGATATGTTCTTAACCCGTTCTTAAAAAATGTTTGTCGATCAAAAGCTCTACTTACAGCTTTAATATTCATTGTTAAAAATATATCCAACGTTAATTAAAGATCATTATACAAATATGGACTTGGCCTCGGTCGATATCACAAATCTTGTTGGGTCATTATAATGACATAATGACCGAGGCCAAGCCCTTATTTGTTATATTATATAAGGAATAGTTAGATTATATAGGATTAAAATAATGATTAAAAACAATATAAACACAAAAATTTTAATCAAGAATCCAACAATTAATTGCACTTTTTTGTGAAAAGTATATCTTTTAATATTTAACAATAACTATATTATTTTTTATCATGTATACGGAAATCAGGACAAATACCACACCGAGTCATTATCTTCCTTCAGCGGTCATTATCGGAAATTCTAATATGACTCGATTCTTTTTCCCTAATAAGACAACAGACGCGAGCCGGGCTCTATTCTCCAATATAGGCCCTATAGCGATAAGCCACGCCTAACCATTTTCTGAAAGCAGATAAACCGGCAGGAACTGGTTTTTACCAAGAATCAAAAGGTCTAAGTTTGGTCATCATTAAAAAGGAAATAAAAAATGACAAGCCGGGCTCTATTGTCTCATAATGCCCGAATGTCCTCAGCCAATCACATTTATAACCGAGCCGCTGACGCGAGGCGTCAGCGGCTCGGTTATAAATGTGATTGGCTGAGGACATTCGGGCATTATGAGACAATAGAGCCCGGCTTGTCATTCTTTATTTCTTAAATAATGACTTGCGCGCCAGCCAATCAGAATCGACGTTACATCCCGTTAATATAATATTAGATATTATTATACATTGATTAAGACATACGCACAGCTGCAAAATTCTGTGCGAGCAATGTAGATTATGATTTGTTTTACGTTTAGCTTGTTTAGATTTCCAGTCTTTTTAAGATAAAATCTCTGTATGTCTTAGAACTAGAGCGATAGAAATAGAAACTGGAAACATAGATTCTATTTATGCGTATGTAGTGGTTCCGGTAGTAGCAGGTACCAATAGTTCAGTACAAATTCTAAGACTGAGCTATTTGGGATGTCCCTTTAGCTCACTCGACAACGAGTCTGATTATCACCCGGACGGCCGGGGTTCGACTCCCGGACCGGGCACCTGCAAACTAATTCATTGGCGACGAGGTGAACAATTGGTGTGTGTGGGCCAGCTCGATCTGCAGGAGAGGAGGCAGAACCCTGCCAGGGGTTGGAGAGTGGCCACACATCGGGGTATACCCATGGTCCTCAACGGAAAAGGGGGAAGGGTGTAGTGGTTCCGGTAGTAGCAGGTACCAATAGTTCAGTACAAATTCTAAGACTGAGCTTTTGGGATGTCCCTTTAGCTCACTCGACAACGAGTCTGATTATCACCCGGACGGCCGGGGTTCGACTCCCGGACCGGGCACCTGCAAACTACTTCACGTACTTGTGACACACTCGATAGATATCAATGGGTATTAAACGAATCTAATGCGTAAAATACACAAAACGCAGGGAAAATTTAAATCACTGGCAGTTGTATCATTGCACCGATGCACTTCCTCCCCCCCCCCCCGACCTTTCTAAGATACACATATTTGAATTCTTTTTCTCAGAAAAAAAATATTTTCAGTTAGATTAATATGTGACTTACTCACACCATGTAAGGTGTCCTGACGACGAGTGATTTTTTGTGTTAATTGTCCTGGATTTTTCGTGTTTGTCCTGGTTTATTTGTGTTCGTTTCGAGCGAAATCGGCAAAATTTCATATTTTTTAGACAATTAACGGACATGAAGATCATCGTTGGATACTTTTCTTTGCATTAAACATTGTAAAATTAATGCATTATTAGACTGAATCAATGCTTAGAGCTGTCTGCTTTTCATTAAATCAAGAGATTTCTACTTTTGTGATAAAAATCCATGTTCTCGTCGTTTAAACAGACTAGTTTCAAATATTTTAACATGAATATCTTGTGCCAGTTCAACAGTGCTAACCATATTTTTTCTCGAGCAATAAAACGGCATTACAAGGCAGAAAACCAAAATCTAAAAAAAAAGTAAGAGGTCCTGGCTTTTTTGTGTTTTGTCCTGGATTTTTTGTGTTCGCTGTCCTGGCTTTTGTATATCTCTTCAACAATCTAATAGAGTTTAATTAATTTTTAGGGGATTTTGCCATGGCAGTAGCTCCACTTTTATGTGAAATTTTATTTTGCAACCCTTGTTTGTTACAAAAATCACTGTAGTTCTGATTTCTGTATTCATATGAAATATGTCCTAATTTGACAGGCTTCCCGTATTAATTGATCACGAGTGTATAGTCTACTAAGTCACTAACATGTTCTTTGGATCGTTGCATCAGAATGAAAAAAAAAGTTATCTGTTCATACATGTTAGACTAAAAGATACCAATATGTATCAGGTTAATTGTGGGTCGTGCTCACACATTCCGGAAAACACACCATTTGTCGTAAACTATGCAGCAGATGACTGTCCGAAGTTGCCAGGAGCGTAGCCAGAGCAATGCTGAAACGGTGACAGACCAAGATCAAGGTCAAGACCAACTTAAATCTATAGGGTGGACGGAGGACAAATGCTTTGTGCCTTTTTAAAAGAATGAAAAGAGATACTGATATGTATCTGAATGTACAAAAAATAAAAATATTATACCTAATTGATATCTAAGTGCATCAACCCGGAAACTACATCGAGCAAATCATTTTCCCACATTCTTGATACAGTGGCGGATCCAGAAGATCCATTGTCGGAAGGGGGGGGGGGGGGGGTAGGCGGGATTGAAGTTGAGGAGCGAAGGGCCGAGGGGGGTAGATGGGGGCACGGGGTGTACGGGGGGCCTCCCCGGAAATTTTTGAGAATAATGGACGCAAATGGTGCAATCTGAGACCACTTTTGAACAACTTTGCTTGATCTTCGTTTTGTTTGATATTGAGGGATTAACACGATTTCATACTTACAATGTTTACAAGTTTTTATATGTAAATGAAACAAATATTTCAATAATTTTGTTTTATCACAGTAGTTTAGAATTCCCCTTTCTAAGTAAAATGTTGTAAATTTTCCCTCTCTGGGGTACGGGTACCAATCCCCCAAATAGAGAGAATGTCCTATTATATTAATACTCTGGTTTCAAGACTTTTTTTTTGTTTACGCCCATATGGTTGATTCAAGGTATGAAGTGCCCAGTAGGGGATGATCAGGAGGTCTCCTGTTGTGAAGATTGTAGTCCGGGAGGACCTCCCTCGGATTTTTTTTTTGAAAAAAATGTTTAAAATGGTGTGATATGGAGCACATAAATTTTCCACAGATATCAATTTCATTGAAATCCATTTGTTGGTAATGCCTAGAAGTTTTATTGGCTGTAAAACTTACTAGACTTGAAAAACATAGTTAAAAAAGTTTTTGGACGCTCGTGTGTGTGTGTGTGTGGGGGGGGGGGGTCGCTCCCCCTACCCCGTTAAATCCGCCATTGTGACATTAGCCATAACGGAAATGTTTTGTTGAAATTAAAAAATTAAGAAGGCTTCTGTTCAATGCCCTTCCACTATATATTGCAAACTAATTATTGATAGTCGTCCTTTCGATCAAATAATCATGTAAATATGACGAGGGGGCGAAACTAACCTCCCGCGATGGGGTTTCGACAGATTTACTTTGCATATTTTGAATTTGATCTCTGAGTTTTCTTTTACGTTTAATTACGTTTTCATTTTAATTCTTTTCTTAACACGTTGATAAATTGGCCCGACTACAAAATTGATTCGATTCAATTCCGAGTTTTGCTTACAGAGAACCCCCACTATAGTCTTACAGTACAATGTTTTGAATAAGTGTTGGTTGCAAATTTAGAGGAGGACAATTAGTGGGGCCGCCCCATCACCGTATTTAATATTTGTTTACATGCTAGATCATGCTAACTTTGCATTATTTTTTCTTTGCTCTGCTTGAATGGATCACTAGCGAATTGTAACCATATGGCCTCTCCCCCACAATATTTATGGTGAATTATTGTTTTATGTTGGGGAATTTGCACACTGTAGAAAGAGGAATAACTCTAAACTGAATCGATGCATTTATCAGAACACGAAAGTAAATTAATTCCCATACATGAAAGAGGGATGATGTTAATATTAATTCACATAAAGTTAATTTTGAAACACGATTAGAAACAGAGTCAAGAAATATCAATTAATAAGTTTATCTTAAGATTTTAAATGGAAATATTTCATCAACTTTAACATGTTTAATTGTAAATATTGATTTTCCAATACTTGAAAGTCCAGAGATTGATAAGAACTTAATTACAAATTGGTTTTATCTATGAGTTGGAGAAATCTACACGTGAAGTACCAGCATATTGAGTTTATCTACGTACAATCCCTCATAATTTCAGATGCTTTGAAGAGTTGTAGACAACCTTATCTTTGAGGGATGAACATGGAATTATATAGAAATATGTCCATCATTTTGTGCAATTCCCCTCCCAGGTTTAAATACCATGTGTCATTTTTCAATTGTTAGAACTACTTTCTTGCGTGCTATGGATTCTGTTTAACAATGTTTCGTGAAATAAACTTTGTTAAAATTCCAACGATGTTTTCTGTCAACAACACAGGACAGAACATTTATTAATCACACAACGCGAAGTACGAAGTATGGCTTGTAAGCCCGCACCGGCTTACATAAATATTCTGGTGCCGTGACCTGGATGAATCGGAGAAAATAGAAATCATGGATTTTTATCAGAAAACGGAGATTGAACTGAACTCAGTCAAAGTGAGAGGTAGTACACAACTTTATTTCTCAACGTACTTTCAGATCGGTTGACCATGTAAAAACTTTTTTTTTTCTTTTTGTATCAAAGAATTTACTGGACAGAAAACGTTTAGATCATTTATTTTGAAAATTCAACTCAAAAAATGACTAATCATAAGAAGAAAGTGATACTTCAGCTGACCAGTATAAACCAAGACTGTCAGACTACGAACGTTGGTGCAAATTTAGGTTCGGGTGGTTCTAAAAGTTTTTCTTCGTCAAAGAATACAAGTTTCAGTTCCTCAAAATTTGGTAGCTTATCGGATAATGGTGATGAAGCAATGAAATGGATAGCTCATCAAGTAAAAGGTCTTCAAACAGCTATTTCTGTCCCTCTTCTTCAGGTAGTTAGATCGTTTGAAGGTGATTCTTCGCAATTTAAAGAGTGGGTCAAAGAAATTGAAAAGTATGCACATATGGCAAGACTCGATAATACGGACATACCGAGAATAGTTCTTATGACTTGCATGGGCACAGTAGGTGATTTTGTCAAACGGTATTTAGAGGAAATTGAGTCAAAGGGCGAAATTCCAGATTGGTCAAATCTTAAAAGGTTGATGCAAAAGCGATATGCTGAAATTACTGATAATCAGAGAGCTATGACTGAGCTCCGTAAAATTAAACAAACTCCCGAGGAAAGTGTCCAGTTGTACTCAGAGCGTTTACTTCGATTGGCTGAAGATGCATACACTGCTCCTTTTGATGAAACAGAATACATCTTCATTCAGAAACAATTGGTTGACATTTTTTGTGACGGTCTGTTTTATGATTACTTGCGAATGAGAGTTCTGAGATGTGATCCAAGAGGTTATGATGAGGCAGTTGAAATTGCAATGAAGGAGCAAAATTTACGAAAACGTTTTAATTTGAGGTCTAATACACAGAATGAAACACTCACAAATGATGAAAATTCAGAATTTGCTGTAAACAGAGTAATCAGAAATGTTTTAAATGCAATTGTACGGGACATACTGTTTGGGAATGTCCCCAGCGCGTAAACAAACAAAGCATTAAACCGGCTCTCGATTATTCAGACCCTGAATCCGATGAAAACGGAGAAGTTTCTCCTACTAAACGTAAAAAGTCATTAGATGAATGTGAAAACACCCTACCTACACAGAAACTGATAAACAGACAAACCTCTAATCAGGTACAAGGTCAGACAATGTCAGAACACACGAATATATCTAAATCAAAAGAATGCTGGCTATGTCACGCGAAAGGTCATTTTAGACGGAATTGTCCTAATCGCAGATTTCCGGATAGATACAGAGTTCAAAATTACTCACGTGATAGGTATTCGTCCCAAAAACAAAATCAGGGAAACTTCAAGGCTCTCTTCAAAAGGAAGCCGTTGAAGAGAGCAGACAATATACTAAAATTATAAGAAATAATGAAAGTAAGAAACCCGTATTCCAATTAAATTTAGCTGGAAACCCTAGCTCTTGTATTATAAAGATAGGTAAGATGAGATACCGAACTTTGGTAGATACTGGTGCTGAGGTTTCCATCATGAATAAAAAGACTTTTGATCGATTATCACCAAAACCAAAATTGTTGCGCGTTAATAGAAGCTTACGAGCGGTAAATAGTGCGCCTATTGAAGTGTTATGACGGACAACACTTTACTTTTCAATAAACGGACTGAAAATGTCTCAAAACTTTTACGTGGTAGACGCGCTAAATAAAAACTTCATCTTAGGAAGAGATTGGTTAAAGGAATACGGTGTACGTCTTTACTTCGACTTAGGAATGCTAAGAATAGGAAGAACGTATGTGAAACTAGACGAAGATATTCACATTTCATCGATTTTGAGGCTCAATAAAAAGATGAAGATCGAACCACAGACAGCAGTTATATGTCATGTAAAGTTACAGAAAGGCTTCCAAATATCAGATTCAAGGCTTCTAGAGGTCACGAATCTTGACCCCGGGTGTATCGTAGAAGAACCTGGACTCACAATTAGGGAATCCGTGAATACAGTCAGGTCTCCGAACAAAGTACCTATTATGTCATTGTTAATGAGACAAACAAATGTTACCGTCTCAGAAGAGGAAGCGTAGTAGGAAGGGCTCGACCTTTGACCCCGCAAGAAATTTACGCTTTCAACGAAGAAGAAACAATGGAGGTTGATGAACTAAAGCCAGTAATGACTGACTTTGAGGATCTATATGTACCCGAGGAAAAGCGTCAAGAAATGGTCAAACTTCTTAAGAAAAACAAGGATCTAATAGCTAAGTCAGATTCGGATCTTGGTGGAACAAAGACAGTACAAATGAAGATAAACACCGGAAAACACCCTCCAATTAAGAACAGACCGTATAGGACCCCACTAAACAAACGACAAATTGTTGACAAGGCGATCGATGAGATGCTGGATGCCAAAATAATCCAACGATCACAATCTCCTTGGTCATTTCCTTTAGTTGTGGCGAAGAAAAAGGACGGCAGTGAGAGAATGTGTGTCGATTTCAGAACACTGAACAAAATTGTTCGACCGATATCTTACCCGCTTCCTTTAATCGACGACATCTTGTCACATATAGGAAATGCTAAATATTTCATTACGTTGGACTTAAGGCATGGATACTGGCAGGTAACGTTAGACGAAAGAAGCAAGGAGAAGACAGCGTTCGCATGTCATCGAGGTCTATTTGAATTTAACAGGATGCCTTTTGGTCTGAGTAATGCCCCTGCGGTATTCCAGGAACTTATGAATATTGTTCTACAAGGATGTGAGGGATTTGCCATGGCATATCTAGACGACATTTTGATTTTCTCTCAAGACGACCCAATGCAGCATGTAAGACATATTCAAGAGGTATTCAACCGACTGAGACAACATAACCTCAAACTGAAACTAAAGAAATGCGCTTTCTTTAAGGAAGAGACAGAATACTTAGGGTTCGTAATCAACAAAGACGGTATTGCTCCAGATCCAAAGAAAGTTGAAGCGGTCAAAAACTTACCAGCTCCGAAGAATGTTAGGGAAATTCGAGGATTCATCGGAATGTGCAGTTATTACAGAAGATTTGTTCCAAATTTTTCAAAGATAGCAGAACCTTTGATCAATTTAACCAAGAAATATGCAAGATTTAAATGGACCCAGTAATGTCAAATCGCTTTTGATTACCTCAAGGAAAGTCTTACTGTAGTACCACTCCTTGCATACCCGGATACCAACAAACCATACGTCTTATATACGGACGCAAGTAATAACTGTATAGGAGCGTGCCTTACTCAAAAAACGGACGAAGGAGAAGAAAAACCTATCTATTTCTTATCACACAAACTAAGTCACACACAGACGAAATGGTCCACTATTGAGAAAGAAGCTTTTGCTATCCATTATGCACTTCAGAAGTTAGACCATCACTTACATGGAGCTCAATTCACCATCAAGACTGATCACAAACCTTTGAAGTACCTCCTAGACTCACCTATGCAAAACAAGAAAATACAACTATGGGCATTAAGTATTGCAGGATACAACTGCAGGATCGAATACGTCAAAGGTGAAGATAATCACTGTGCGGATCTTCTGTCCCGTATACCGCATCCTAAGACGAACGAAAAGTGCAAGGAATCCGAAGAAGAGCCTGATATTGACGATAGAACATTTGAGATAGGGGTACTAAATTCAAATGAGTTTAACCCGAGAGACTTTGCAAACTGTCACGTTGAAGATCGACAAGAGATCACAAAAGCTGTTTCAGATTTATCAGAGGAGTTCAACTTGAAAGAAGAACAGGAAAAAGACCAAGAAGTCGTGAGAATAAAGAACAGACTAAGAAAAGGAACAGCCACGAAAGCTGAACAGACACACCACTTCGAGGACAAGGAGGGACTATTTTATTACCTCTCCCAGCCGGATTCTGAGGATCCAAAGCTAAGACTGTATATACCTCAAGATATGGAGACAGTCGTCCTCAGGCAGTACCATGATCAACTCGGTCATATGGCTGTAGATAAGACATACGATTCCATTCGTCTTAAGTATTTCTTTCCGAATATGTACAAGAAAATTCACGCATATGTAGAGAAATGTGTCACATGCCAAACAAGAAGTTCCAAGAAGTCAAAACCTCCTATCAAGGAAACCGAAATACCTCCTTACCCTTTCGCAAAGATTGGCTTGGATTTATCTGGACCGTATCCGACTACACTATCTGGGAACAAATACATTGTATCCTTTATAGACATATATTCGGGATGCATGGACAGAGGCTTTCGCCGTGCCTGACAAGTCTGCAGATCGAATCGTACATCTTATTTTAGAAGAAATTTTCCCGAGATTTGGTTGCCCCCTGGAGATTATTTCGGACAACGGAACAGAAAACGTCAATAGGAAAGTACAGGAAACTTTGGACACGATGAACATTCATCACATCAAGACATCGTACTACAGTCCCCAAGCAAATGGTAAAGTCGAACGATTTCACCGAACTCTTCATGACGTCATGTCTAAGAAAATTCAAGAAGACGTCCAAACGTGGGATTTGTACCTGAATCAGACACTAGCCGCCATTAGGTTTCATGTAAACGAATCATCGAAGTTTTCTCCATACTTTCTCTTATATAACAGAGACGTTGTACTTCCACTGGACACCATTTTAAAGCCAAGACGTAGATATGTGGGTGAAGATCAACATCAAATCGCTCTTCAACAGCAGCACAAATCTTTTACATTGGTTCACAGAAACATGAAAGAAGCTAAAAAGAAACAGAAAAAGTACGCAGACAAAAACAGTAAGGAGGAAAACTTCCAGGTTGGAGATCCCGTATACCTAAGGAATCACAGAAGAGACAACAAGCTTGATGTTAAGTGGCAACCGTACTTTCGAATTATTGATCAAACAGGACCACTTTCATTCATAGTGAAAAATCAGCTTGATGGTAATACAACAAAGACACATGCTCGACATCTTAGACCTGCAAAGATTGATGAATGGAAAATTCCGAGGGACTCTGAAGGGAATTTATTACGTAAAACGACGTACGTAATCCCGCCTGAACAATCAGACGATGAACCTGTTCCTCAGGACGTTGCCATACGACACAGAATTCAAGAAAGAGAGGATTCGTCTGACGAAGATGACATTCCACTTATGGAACTTCGGAGACGACTTAGAGCTCGTGATATGCCCGATACATGTACGGACAAGAGCGATGAAACAAACATTAATTTTGATCCTCCAGTAGTGAGCTTACCGATAGCTCCTGAACATAGCGAGGAGGAGAAGATGGAAATAGACGCTATTTCTAAGAAACCGGAAACGAGTTCCTTACTTAATAAAAAGGCTTCCCAACAGAAATCTGTTGAAAATACCCCGTCTTTGGATCCCCAGCTGCTACTCATGAACAGCATTTATGAAATGACAAAATATTTTACCTCTCAAAAGCTTAATATATAATAAAAATATAGTTCATATTCCTGGCATTAAATTACTTTAATGTTGTAAGATAAAAAAAAAAGTTGAAAGAAATGGTAATAAACATGATTAATTTAAACAATCCTGAAAAGACCTATATAAATTCTGTTAGCCCGGATAAAAAAAACCCTTTTTATCTAAAGAGAGGGAGGAAAATGGCATTAAAACTCAAAAAGTAACATATGAATTTTACAGATGAAACGGCAAATAAGAATAAGATTTTAAGGAGAATACAATCAAATCGTCAATATACAGTATGACAGAAAAACAAAACATAAATGATGATAAAATATGCAGCGTGTACTTTAACAATGCTCGTTGTTTGTAATTTCAAACTGGATCTCACTGGTTTACATCAGGGTTTAATCATCAATATCTAGAGCTTTCATTCCGATGATCGTAATTCAGTACTCGCTTCACACTATTTTATGTCAACGCGTTAATTATATTGACCCTTGTTGCCCTTTTGGCAGTGTTGGAATTTCATTGACGGTCGTCTCATGATGCAGGTTCTAGCATCAGCTGACAAATGATTTGTTGATACTTTACTGACAAACGACATAAATACAGACGACGTCTAACAACAATGAAAAAGTGCAACTTGGCTAATATTGTTTTATTAATTTATATTAGTTGAATTTTTGATTGAATAAAAATTAATGACATTGCCTGTTGAGTATTTATATATGCGAATACAAGTTAAATTAATAAATCATTGCAAAAGAAAAGATATAATTTTGGAAATTATTTGAGTTTTGGAACAGGCTTCTAAATTATTTTTGTAAATTCAAAATTTTGGTCAATCAAGAGGTACAGAGAAAATCCGGTGTCATAACTACCAAGAACAATTTAGATTGACATGCAGATATATTATAGCAATGAACAATTGATGCTGTTATCGCTTGGAAAAGATGACGATGCAGAATACTTGATAAACAGTGTAGTTATGCAGAATATCCTTGAACTTTGAGCAGCAGCTATTACAACGGAGTCACCTGTTGTTAATAGAGAGACAATTAAGAGTGAACAGGTCAATCCAATGGACAGAAGACGGAAGCCAAAATACGAAGCTCGAAGCAGTGATGTCAGGTATCTGTGCACGATGTTACCCGTGTGGCCGGATGTTAAACCAGCCCGTCACGATTACAAACGGAGAGACATTCGAAGATTATGGTAGAGTGAAATCTGCCATAGGGATGTACGATCCGTGCAGAATCCAATGCAAAGGACAATTTGCAATTAATGAACTACCTTATTTGACGCTTTATATCGAGGAAGTTTATACCCCGTCGCTTTTCTGGGTGCATGGCGTCATCTAGATTACGGGAAGATCTTGGTAACGTCACTAATACCAAGATGCGTCAGAGGTAGACCAATGAAGAAGAAATGATTGCTTAGAAGAAACCATGAGATGCAATTCCGTGGGAGATGATGCCGAAGACGAGAAGATGATTTAGTTCTCGAGCGAAAAAAAAAAAACATTTGATGATACGATGATAAATCCATATGGTGCAGAATTCCATCCGTGATGAAATCGAGGTCCATGTATTCGTTTAACTCGATGGAGATTACACTGAACACGAAGAAGGACCATAAGACGGAAAGGAACCATCAGATAAAAAAAGGGCCCTTGCAGAAGAAAAGAAAAAGAAGTGTACAAATTATGTGTAGTGTTATTTCAGTGAAAAAAGCAGAGTAAATGTGAATTTTATAATGTATTATACTTATGTATGATGATACTTGCATATATTCTATTCATGAATTTTAATTTTTGCATGATGTACATTGAACATTGATAAATAATACTATTATTTGACGTATTGGCCTTGAATGAATTTGTTATGTTTTGATAATCATGTCAAGGACATTTTGAATGAACAATAATGAGTTTATTATGATGATGAACATTGGGTCACTTGATAAAGGCAGTGATAACTTGAGATGATGACTTTAATCTGCATGTTATTTATATTTATTTACTTGATCATGATTGATTTGGTGCACTAAAAGATGATGCAATTATCTATATTGTGGTGTCAGACCATGCGTTTAGAAAATGACCAAGCATAGATCCAAATAAAGAAAAAAGAATGATGAAAGTTACTAAAACGTCATTATAAGGTTGAATATATTTGAATTGGATTAATATTTTTGATTATGAAAATCTTGGTTATTTTCTTAAGTGGGGGAGTATTGTAACCATATGGCCTCTCCCCCACAATATTTATGGTGAATTATTGTTTTATGTTGGGGAATTTGCACTCTGTAGAAAGAGGAATAACTCTAAACTGAATCGATGCATTTATCAGAACACGAAAGTAAATTAATTCCTATACATGAAAGAGGGATGGTGTTAATATTAATTCACATAAAGTTAATTTTGAAACACGATTAGAAACAGAGTCAAGAAATATCAATTAATAAGTTTATCTTAAGATTTTAAATGGAAATATTTCATCAACTTTAACATGTTTAATTGTAAATATTGATTTTCCAATACTTGAAAGTCCAGAGATTGATAAGAACTTAATTACAAATTGGTTTTATCTATGAGTTGGAGAAATCTACACGTGAAGTACCAGCATATTGAGTTTATCTACGTACAATCCCTCATAATTTCAGATGCTTTGAAGAGTTGTAGACAACCTTATCTTTGAGGGATGAACATGGAATTATATAGAAATATGTCCATCATTTTGTGCAATTCCCCTCCCAGGTTTAAATACAATGTGTCATTTTTCAATTGTTAGAACTACTTTCTCGCATGCTATGGATTCTGTTAAACAATGTTTCGTGAAATAAACTTTCTTAAAATTCCAACGATGTTTTCTGTCAACAACACAGAACAGAACATTTATTAATCACACAACGCGAAGTACGAAGTATGGCTTGTAAGCCCGCACCGGCTTACAGAATCTAGAGGTGTCGCACGGGTCCCTATTACCTCCCGTGGCGGTCAATTTTTCTTCAAATGTTCTGAATTTGCTATGAAAATTCTAAATAATTACGAATTTATCTGTAAGTACATGTATTTGAAAAAAATTAATTGGCTCGCTGTTGATCGCCTGTTTTCAAGACTTAAAATATGCATGGACATTGAATTTTATGTTTGAGACTCAAAATACATTTATAGAGGATATAGATAGTAATTGACTAATTGTCTTCATTTTCATTCTAACTCTGAAAAAAAGAACGCCAATCGTCTTTCAAGCATAGTAGAAGAAAGTTAAAAGTCATTAATTTAGGAACCCAGTGGGAGGAATTAGAATATAACTTCTTTTTTCGCATGTCAGTTTTCCGTAAAAATTGTCTTTGAAACTGGACTTTGTCCTCCCCCGCCCCTTTCTGAAATCCTAGATCGCTCTGATGGGAATGGTAGGAGGGGAAACAAAAACACGAAAAAAAAAACCAAACAAAAAACAAACAAGCAAACAAACAAACAAACAAACAAACAAAAACAAAAAACAAAAAACAAAACAAAAAACAGAAAACAGAAAACAAACAAACAAACAACAAAAAATCAATAAAAAGGATGTATGGCCATTCGTTCATCATTCTTTGCAAAGTGTTCTTACATGTATATAAACGCCCTTGAATATATAGCGTATACATACCACCGTACAAAAAGAACTGGGTGAATGACCCCTACCCCTCTCCTTTTGTGCGTAATGTTTGATAATCTGAAGGAAAGGAGAAAAGAGAGGGGGTGGGGTTAGCAAGGCGCATAGCTAGGCGCACTTAAGTACCAAATGCTCCACATCGTTTTGCAAAGCAGACTAAAAGAAAGTGTACCATGGTTCATTTCAACGTAGAAAACTGCTCTGTAGATGTGTAAAATGCATTAGATTCCGGGGCTTTGCCCCTTGGCCTGGATACCCATAAGGGCTTCTCCCTGGACCCAATTTGGGCCTCAAAGCGATCCCAACACCTCATGACTGAAAGTGCTTCCACTTGAAAATCACTCTGGTTACCCACCTGCCTTTAGAACGATATGAAAAACAAACCAACATGTCCGCTCAGAGGCACCGTAAAAAAGAAGGGAAAAAATAAAACAAAACAAAACAAAAACAAAAAGATGTCTGCATACAAAACAAGCTTTCTCTTCGTTTAAACTAAGGCATGGGTCATTTTTATAAAAGTTAAGAGTTATATGAGCCGATTATATCAAAATATTCCCTTGCTTTTCAAACCTATTGACGATTATTCTAAAATCCAAAACTAGAAAATCCAGGACATCACACAGAAAATCCAGGACTAGGTACACAAAAAAGTCAGGACATACTCAACTCTTTTTAAATCTAGTAATATTCGTATATTTTTAATTGCGGTCCCTAATAGATGACTTAGACATCATAGAAACATGAAAACAAACTGAAAAAATGTCAAATTGAGCATTTTATGGAGTTTCAATCAATTTTATGACACAAAACATCCAGGACGTACACAAGAAATCCAGGACAAATAACACAAAAAATCATCCCTCGTCAGGACACCTTACATGGTGTATTACTTAACATGCTAAAATTTCTTAAATTGAAAATATATTCAGTAAGTACATCTAGCATACATTTGAATTATGTAACACAAATACACATAATAGCAGTAGCAGTCAGAGGCAACTCGAGTTTCAAAACGTTACTGTAACATTACGTCACTTAAGAATATCTGAAACGAAGTTATCTCCCATCAATCATATTCCATATCAATTTCTTGTAAAATATGATTGTGAGTACTCAGTATACCTTTTTTCTAATTTTCATCAAACTCCTCGTCGACTCGATGTCCTTCTCGTTCGGGATACTCCTCGTCGACTCGATGTCCTTCTCGTTCGGGATACTCCTCGTCGACTCGATGTCCTTCTCGCTCGGGATGTCATTGGTCTAAATAACTAATATGAATCAAGGCAAAGCCTTTTTGTGCGAGCGGAGAGAAAATAAATATGATTATATATTAAATAATTTTAGACTATGACGGTTTATCC